>JANAVB010038967.1:77500-147500 GCA_029216955.1 Iris pallida
GAGATTATTTATTTCCCAATCATTTTCCCTCAGGCGCATGATATTATTTATTTCCCAATCATTTTCCTCAGGCGCATGATATTATTTATTTCCTAACCTTTCCCTCAGGCGCATGATATTATTTATTTCCCAACCTTTCCCTCAGGCGCATGATATTATTTATTTTCCAATCATTTCCCACAGCGCATGAGATTATTTATTTCCCAATCATTTCCCACAGCGCATAATATTATTTATTTCCCAACCTTTCCCTCAGGCGCATGATATTATTTATTTCCCAATCATTTTCCTCAGGCGCATGATATTATTTATTTCCCAATCATTTTTCTCAGGCGCATGATATTATTTATTTCCCAATTATTTTCCTCAGGCGTATGATATTATTTATTTCCCAATCATTTCCCTCAGGCGCATGATATTATTTATTTTCCAACCTTTCCCTCAGGCGCATGATATTATTTATTTCCTAACCTTTCCCTCAGGCGCATGATATTATTTATTTCCCGATCATTTTCCTCAAGCGCATGATATTATTTATTTCCCAATCATTTTCCTCAGGCGCATGATATTATTTATTTCCCAATCATTTCCCTCAGGCGCATGATATTATTTATTTCCCAACCTTTTCCCCAGGCGCATGATATTATTTATTTCCCAATCATTTTCCTCAGGCGCATGATATTATTTATTTCCCAATCATTTTCCTCAGGCGCATGATATTATTTATTTTCCAATCATTTTCCTCAGGCGCATGATATTATTTATTTCCCAATCGTTTCCCTCAGGCGCATGATATTATTTATTTTCCAACATTTCCCTCAGGCGCATGATATTATTTATTTCCCAACCTTTCCCTCAGGCGCATGATATTATTTATTTTCCGATCATTTTCCTCAAGCGCATGATATTATTTATTTCCCAATCATTCTCCAGGCGTATGAGATTATTTATTTCCCAATCATTTCCCACAGCGCATGAGATTATTTATTTCTCAATCATTATTTATTTCCCAATGTTTATTTCCCGAATTTAGCATTAATTAACATTGATTGTTATCTTGATTAATTATCGATCATGCGTTCCTAGATGGAACTAAGAGACTGGCTAGTCGTCTTATTGAAATGAATGAATGAGACACGTTCATATTAAGTATGAACTACTATAATCGATTGGCCGATCCCGAATATTGACATACAGGCACACATGCAGGCTTCAATTTATTTATTTATTTATTTTACTATAAAAGAAGCATGTGTACTTTATGGTCAAGGCATGATTTATTCCATGGTTAGTTTTGATTGTTACATTACGCTATGTAAGACCTACAACCTAACCGCACAGGTATCGTTATAGAGTTGGGCATATCGTACTTTGTACGGAAGTACTCATTCTGAATGACCATGATCCACGGCATGGAATTTCACTTAACATAGAAGCTACTAAGTTAAATAAAATAATGATTGCATGGAGAGTATGGATTTCCGAGTTCTTACATGGCAGCCCTCTTGGGACTATTAGTGCCCGACAGGCCGGCTGGTTCCCACAGATACTACAAATCTGCCACACGGGCAGGGAGCGGTATCTGCTTATATTATTGTATATTGTATATTGATGACGGGCGTCCCGCTGGGACTCGTCTAATTCATGATTGGTGTAATTGATTGATTGGATAGACTAGCCTTGCTTGCCCATAGTAAGAACTGAGAAATCCTTATTGCATAATTCCAGGATAACTTAGGACTCACAGTAGCAAGCCGTAGTATATATTGTATATTGATAGACTAACTAAGATGATCAGAGTGTCGAGACATGACGGGCCAACCTCTGTCCTTGTTTGGTTGGGAGGTTGGATCGAAGTGTCGTGACATTATGTGAATCCTAGTAGCAAGCAGAGATCTATATATCATATTCTCTTATTACTGGTTTTAATCCTTCATATCGTGCTTCCTTGCGGTACTTGCTATTAGAGGTCTAACCTCTCTGGTTTTGCATGGCCAGATTTAGAGCCGGTTCCCGAGGACTCAGCTTACTTCTACCTCCAAGATGGTCAATACTAGAGGAATGATCGCAAGAGGACTCGAGTGGGTTCCTTACTTCCCCGTTCGTTTTGTTACTGTAGAAGCATGGAATTTCACAACCAGAAAGCCCATGCGCCAGACACTACATGCGCTAGAACTCAGACAAAGAACTTCACAGCAAAGTCAATAAGTATAGACATTTGAAGAAGGACTTTTCATTTTATATATATAAAAGTCTATTACATGTCTAGAAAAGGTTGTACAAAGGAGAATTTCTACAAAGAAAGAGCCTAAGTCTACAGCCAGCGGCCATCATGCGCCTTCAGATAAGCGCAGCGGCCACCATGCGTCTCCAGATAGGTGCAGCATCACTATGCGCCACCAGTGAGGCGCAGCAGATATCATGCGCCTCCATCCAGGCGCATCCCATCATCTCTTCAGCACCTCAGTTATGTGCATCCCTTCAGCCAAATTCTTCCAGCCAGGCTCACCTGGCCGAGCAGAGCCCAGTTATGTGCCGCTCTTCCAACCAGGCTTGCCCGATAAATGCTTCGACACAAAGCATTTAACCCTCTGGCTGGAACCAAGGAAGAGAAGAGCACCGCAAATGCTGTGGCCAGGGGAGGCTTCGAAAGAGCCTCCAAAGCCGAAGGAAGACCGTGATCGAAACCACGGCTAAAGGAGCAGCTTTCGACACGATCAAAGTGGGGAAACCCCACTTTGCAGGAAGAGAGAGCCTTGTACCGCCATTCCGATCTACGGCTCTTCCGGAATAACGGAGACGAGGCTCGAGCATCCCTATCTTTGGATGCAACAGGCACCTTCCGCCTGCCTCAGAAGCCCTCGACTCCGTCTTTTGGATGTAACAGTCACCTTCAAGTGTATCAAAGACAACACAGCGTCTCATCTTCACCCTCGGGAGCACTTCGTCAGCAGAATGCACCCGTATGTTCAAGTTCATATTGGAAGTACGTGAGGGAATGAGAAGCAAATCTTCTCTCCATGCCACTATTTATAGGCCGGGCAGATCAAACCCACGCGCCAAGTGGATGGCCCTCCGAATTCCGTGCAATGAATTTACATTAAATGGATGAACCGGACGCCTCGAATTCAGCCAAACGGCTATTTATAGCACTCGAAGAGCGAGACAGCCGCATCATTAAAAGACATGTCCGATGCGCCAGCCAGACAGCGCATCACACGGATGCGCCCTTCGGCATCTGGCGCATCACACAGATGCGCCCTACAGTACTCGGCGCATTATAGAGGGTGCGCCCCCACACATCTCCATACCGAGTGGAACGCCAACCGACGCGCCCACTCAGCTGTCCATCGAACGTTATCAACATTAAATGCTGAACTGACAGAGTTGGCAGCACGCCTCCCAAAGTCTGAACAGTTGACAGCTTTATTCAGAAAACGAAGCGTCGGCAACGTCAGCATCATCATGACTTCCGACGGCTACTGCCACGTGGCCACCCGCATGCGCCTCTACGGCCATGCGTCCACACCCGCATGCGCCTCTACGGCCATGCGTCCAAACCAGCATGCGCCTCAAAAGCCATGCGCCTCAGACCCTTCATTGATCCCTAAAGACAGAAGAAGAGTCTCCGGTTGAAGTTTTGCATGCGCCTCAAAAGCCATGCGCCCCAGACTGATCTCTGATCCCGAAAGACAGAAGGAAAGTCGCCTGCATGCGCCTCAAAAGCCATGTGCCCCAAATGGTTTGTAACTCCTAAAGGTTATGAGCCGCAGCCTCCTCCTGCGTCCAATCCAAGGCGCAGCCCACCAGATCACTCCTCTCCACCAAATCCGAGATCTTCGAACCATGAGTCGACGACACGTGTCCTTTGACTCAACTCATCCGAGATTTCAGCAACGGAAAGATCTTCCCTCTGCTACGTGCCGGCTCACAACAGCAGTATGAAGAGTTCTCCCCCTCGATCAGGGCGCAGCATCCATGCGCCTCCATCAGCAACCTCCACGTGGCATCCCCACACCGGCGCATCCTACATGCGCGCATGAGCAGCCAGCCTGCAAAACTATAAATAGAAGGATCATCCCCTTCACACACACACAGAGACTCAGAACATAAGACTCACAGAGAATCCACAACAGAGAATCACCGGAGAGGCAGTTCTAGACACTCAACGTCTTCCTCCTCTCGGCAAGCTCCAGCACCAAGAGTAATCAACACCTTCAGAGAACCGATAACCGCCGTCAGCCGGTCAACGGAGTCAACGCATTACCACTCGCTCCATTGGCACTAAGGACCCAGCTTAAACAAAAGTGTACTCCTAGGACTACATCTAAGTCCTATATTGCATCACTGTTCTGTTTGTATTAAGATTTCAATCAAAACAATTTTAATGGCAAACAAGCTGGCGACTCTGCTGGGGAACTCTTTCTCTTCTACCGAGAAAGTCGTGTCACAGGCCGACGACGTGAAGGTGGGCTCCTCCCACAAGACGCTGGTAGTGCGCCTCAATCAACAGGCGTACGAGGAGTTCATTTCTGAAGGAAGTGCGAGTCCTTCGAAGCGGCTGTCGAAGCCGAAGAAGACCCGCGCAGTCTGGGTGCGCAAAGGCGACGCCTCGGGCACCACCGTTGAAGGGGATGCGCCCGTCCAGCCTTCCCTTCCTGCTGACATCCTCAGCAGTCAAGGTGCGCCCGCTGATGCAGCGCATCTCTCGGGGAAGCGTGCGGCTGACCACGTTCCCCAGCCATCTTCCTCTCAGGCGAGGAAGATACGTCGACGGAGCAGGGGCGCAGCCAATGCCCCGCGCGTTACTTCTGATGCGCCACAACGAGCCTCTGTCTTCGACAGACTCACTCGCTGTAACGGCGAGGAGAATTTGGATGCTGAGTACTATGCGCCCCAGCGGGCTGGTACGAAGAAATCCAAGGCGGCACGGGCCACGCGCCACAAACGTGCTATGCCAGCAGCCGGCCAGAGGCACGCGCTTACAATCACGCGCGCTGCCGATGGCAAGCTGTACAAGGTTGACTCAAGTGCTCCCGTACCGACAACGAGTCGACCTTCAAAGTCCTCATCTCACTTGGGCGCATTCACTGCGTGCACAACCAAGCCGAGAGAGGCAAACTCAGTGGTCTTGAACTCCCGCGCCTCCTCTGGTTGTGCGTTTGAGGTCCGTTCAAGTCACTTCAAATGCTGTGGTTCCCCCACTACTGATCGTGATGCCTGCTTGGTATTAGATCAGGGGGCGCAGCACTCACCCGACCACCCCGGCGCTTGGCCCTGCCATGCGCCTGAGAGGGGTGTGAGGGTAGCACTCTCCTCCAACGACTTGCGCAACGTGATCACTCACAAGCGCCGGTCAGGAGAGTTGACCAACAAGCACGATGCGCCTCTCACGGGGCACACTTGTGCAGTGGTCACCATCAACTGCTGTTGCAAGACGGCAGTACCGCCAAAGCAGTCGGTCTTCCAACGGCTACAATCATCGACACCCCTCCGACATCGCCTTGGGACGAAGGTGTCAGCAGAAGAGGAACTAAAGATTGCGTCATGCAACGTGATCTCCAATTCCTCATCTGTCCGGAAGACGACTGCCAATTCCTCGTCTTCATCCAAAAGCCAGCCGAGGAAAACCAAGGCAGCTGTCACGACCTCTGGAGTGTTCGAAGGCACTCGGTCGAGGAAGAAGTCCTTGGAGGAAGCTGGGGGTAGCCAGACCCTTGTCGAGCCTCCTTCCGAAGACGAAGATGTCCAAAGCACAGCTGCGACGGATCTTCATCAAGGCGAAGATGGCCTCCCTGAAGCCCCTCAAAATGACGATGTCCTCCAGGACACCGCCGGGGGTAGTGCTGAAAACGAAGAGGCCCTTCAAGACAGAGCTGAGGGCAGTCAGGCCCTTGCAGATGCGTCTGTCGAAGACGAACTCCAGAATGTGGCTGGGGGTGGCCAAACACCAGGAGAAGTCACTCCCCCACACGAGAGCGAGGCTGAGAGCGAAGCCTCAACAAATCCATCCACTTCCGGCCGTGTCATGACAGTATACATGACCGGGGGTGATCTTGAGGCTGATGCGCCGCCACAGGACATTGTCCAGCGCATAGACTCGCTAGAGGGAGGACTCAAAACCCTCTCTGCCTCAATGCAAGCACTGACTCAAGCAGTGTTTGAGATGCGGTCGGCCTTGATCAGGACACCTTCAAATGGTCCCGACCCAGGAGCCAATGGAGAGTCGAGTGTGCCCCTCCAGCGGACACCCTCAGACACAGAAGCACCCCGGACATCGGAGCCCTCAAACGCTCCACTCCAGGTAGTACCTCCTTCCCCGACTCCTAGCTCCACGGAGGACGTGGTCGAAATGATCAAAGATCTACGGGAACGCTTCGAGTCCAAGAACAGGCAGGAGGAGCGCCAGAAGATGGGCATTCCCCAGCCTTATCCCCTTGAGTGGAACAAGGTGGTTTATCCCCCAAAGTATAAACCACAAACACTCACGCCGTATGACGGGAAGGACTCTCCACGACGGTACCTGACGTACTTCCAGTCACAGACAGGGCATCTTCCGAAGGAGGACGCGCTCCTCACCAGCATCTTTGTTGGGGCCCTGAAAGGGGTGGCGTATGACTGGTACTGCAGCCTCCCCGATAATTCCATATCGTCCTTCGACGACCTGACACGCCTCTTCCTCGACCGCTTCTACGACGGTGGGAAGGACATGACGATGGCGTCTCTCATTGAGATACGCCAGAAAGATAAGGAAACGGTTCGGGCATTCATCGAACGCTTCCGTCAGGCCTGCTTCAGGCTACCTCCAGGCATGCCAGAACATGCGCTTCTCTCCGCTTGCAGTACGAACATGCTGCATTTAGTAAAGCTCTGGCTTAACTCTACTCCCCCTCCCGACTGGAGCTCCCTAATCATTGAAGCTGAAGCTGCAGAGAAGAAGGCGGCCAATGCACGTCTTCTGGGTGTTAGCTTCCCCGCCTTTGACGATAAGGGGAAAAAGTCCGCAACCAACAACTCCGGACGAGAAACAAAGGGGAAACAGGCATTGACTGTTAATGCCTCGAAGGGCGCATCTGCGCCTACTCAAAAGCCTCCACTGGCACCAAGACCCAAGGAGGTTTATTCATTCAATGATGACGACACCTTGCAACTCTTTGAAATACTGAAGCAGGGTGACAAGATCAAGCTTCCGGACCCGAAGCGGCCTGATGAAGTCGGGAAAGTGGACAACCCGAGGTACTGTCACTACCATCGGTTTGTCGGACACCCGACTAAGGACTGCTACGTCCTCAAAAATTACATTCAGCGCATGATCAATGCGGATGTAATCTCCGTCGACTACGAAGAGAAGACGGTGTCAGCTAATGTGGTGTCACTTCAGTTCGGCACCTTGCCGCCGACTACCACACAAGATGGCGTCGTCCCCATCCCTAAGGCGACAATGGAGGTGGTGAATTTGCCACCCACCCGTGACAATGTGAGTGGACTTGTCCCACTCACCACATCTCGAGGAGAGGTCCTCTGGGTTCACCCCGACCTCGTCTCCGAGGTAACTCAACCGGAGGTACGCCCTACCTCCAAAGCAAAAGGCAGGAAGATCAACTCTTGCCGCACGGTCTCTTCTTCAACGGAAGAGGCGCTTCCTGTGCAGACGCGTGCACAACAGAACTCCCAGCCCGGTGAAGCTGTCGCCGAAGTGGTGCCTCCTGACACCATCCCTGAGGAGGGTTCATCCAAGCCCTCAGCAGCCAATAAACAAAAGCAAGTGGAGGCCCGTTTCGACAGACCTCTGCGGAAAGAAAATGCTTCGGGACTAGCCAAGCCCCACAATTTTGACATTCTGGCACAACTGGCCAGTACTCCTGCACGCTTGTCTTTGTTCGAGCTCCTGCGCTCTCCAAGGACTCCCGAGAAGCTCTCTGTGAAGCTCTGAAGGATGCCGAATCCTTTCTCAGTCAGGTCAAGCAACCTGAAGACCTACCAACTACTTGTGCACACTGTCATTGTGCGGATGAAGTTATCCCAAACATAACCTTCACCCAACAAGACATGCTGCTCAAGTATCACCGACATAATCGACCGTTGTATTACACAGGGTACATCGGTTCGGTAAAGGTGAGCAGGATTCAGATCGATCCGGGGTCTTCCCTAAGCATCATTCCAAAGGCGCTGCTATCAAAGCTGGGGATCCCAATGTACCGGCTAGCGCCCTCCAATACGACCATCAGCGGCTTCAACGCCAGCAAGAGCGAGCCACTGGGCAAGATCCGGCTGAAGTGTCACATCGGCAGCCTCAAAACTGAGGTGACTTGTTATGTGGTGGATGCCGAGGTCAACTACAACATCTTACTCGGACGACCATGGTTATATGAGTACATGGTGGTGCCCTCCACGCTCCACCAATGCATGAAATATGTATCCACCAACGGCGTCATCCGGACGGAGTTTGCAGATATCGATCCCTTCAAAGGGATTGAGGCCTACTTCACCGATTCCGACTTGTACAAGCCACTTGACGAGGAGGAAGCCAACGACGCCGATGATGAAGCAGAGACGGCAACATAGCCGGACTTGGAGCCCGAAGCGACTCCTGACGCCCCCTTGAAAATCCGTCTGAAAGGGAGACCACCCCAGAAGGCGCCTCCAATGAGCATCAAGCTATCAGGAAAAGCGCCAGCTCGCGAAGCTCCCCTGAAGATACGCCTCAAGGGGAAGCCACCACAAACAGCGGCTCCCCTGGTGGTAAAATTACAAGGGAAGGCGCCACTCATCGAAGGCGCAACCGAGGCACCCCTCAAGGTGCGTCTTAAAGGCAAGCCGCCGCAGTCATCCAAGATGCCGGAGAGGACTCACATAACCCTCTCAGACCCCAAAGTTAGAGCGGTGGAGGACTCTCCTGATCCGGCCCCAGTGCTTACAGACGAGGAGCTTGGCGAATATATATCTCTGCTGATGTAAACGCACCCTCCTTCGACAATGTAATCCCACGGGATAAAATCTTGTACTTTATCAATAATAGAGTGTCTTTCAATTATTCTTGTCTTCCACACTGGAATGCCAAGTATACATTAGACAACGCTCTTCGGTCGTTGCAAACACAAGTAACGACCGTCTACCATAATCAAATAGTTCCGTCTCAAGGAGTCTTCATAGTCCCTCTACGAAGCCGAGACGAAGGCACCATCATCTCGGGCAAAATCGAGCGTCGTCGGAACCTCCCGTCGATCGAGCCCGAACCTGATACCGGCAGAGTACAAGTCTATCGATACACGGATGCGGCTAAGCACATCATCCAAAAGATGGGCTACGACCTGAAAAGCAATAAAGGCCTAAACTACGACAAGGGTCGGCATCTCCCTGTCCGGCTTTCGATGCCCAATGGAAAGCCACAGGATTACTATAATCGGACTCGACGGGGGTTAGGCTATGTCACGCCGCCATCAACTCCAGAGAGTTCAGACGCAGAAGACATAGAACATTCCCACTCGTCAGAAGCATCGACGTGGGATTCCGATACCAGTATCGGATCAGTCTTCAGGAAAGTGCTGTCAGCTAACATGACATCGGCGCAACCTCAGAAAGATGAAGGCGAAGACCAACCGCAGGAACCCTTCAAAGAGGAACCCTGGGCTCAACGCCTAGGAGAACAATGGGAGTCTCGTTTTGAGTTACGAGAACCTCCCACCGAAGACGAAGTCGAGCAGATCGACCTCGGGGATGGGTCTTCTTCTAAACCCATCTTTATCAGCAAAAGCTTGGAAGGAGAAGACCGAGAATCTTTAGTCCAACTGGCTAAGGAGTATATCGACGTCTTCGTCTGGAGCTACGAAGACATGCCGGGTCTCGATCCACAGATCGCGATGCATAGGTTGAACATCTTACCAGATGCCAAACCTATCAAACAACAACAGCGACGCTTCCGCCCGGACATCATGAACGCCATCGATCAGGAGGTGGATAAACTCTTGACCAGTGGCTTCATCCGTGAGGAACAACACCCGGACTGGGTAGCCAACGTCGTCCCTGTCACCAAGAAGAACGGGAAGATACGAGTCTGTATCGACTTCAGGGATCTCAACTCTGCTTGCCCGAAGGATGAATTCCCGCTCCCAATCACCGATGTAATGATCGACAACACATGTGGCTTTGAACGCATGTCCTTCATGGACGGGTATTCAGGCTACAATCAAATCAAGATGTTCCCCGATGACGCAAAACACACGTCATTCAGGACTCCAAAGGGTGTTTTCTGCTACACAGTAATGCCCTTCGGCTTGAAGAACGCCGGTGCAACGTACCAGCGAGCTATGAGCACCATCTTCCGTCAACATCTTCGCAAGACAGTTGAGTGCTATGTTGACGACATCGCAGTCAAGAGCCGCCTCAAAAGAGATCACCTACAGGACCTAAAGACGGTCTTCGATCTCATGCGGGCACATCAACTCAAAATGAACCCCGCTAAATCCTTCCTGGGGGTTTCTAGCGGCAAATTCTTGGGCTTTGTCATCACGGCAAAAGGCATTCATGTCGATCCCGAGAAGACTAAATCCATCCTTAACATGGACCCTCCGAAGAACCTTCGAGAACTTCGGGGCTTACAGGGACGTTTGGCATACATCCGGAGGTTCATAGCAAACCTCTCCGATAAATGTCAACCCTTTACTCAGCTCATGAAGAAGGGAGTCTCTTATGTCTGGACAGAGGAGTGCCAAAAGGCTTTCGACGACATCAAGGCTTACTTAACAAGCCCGCCAGTCCTAGTGGCACCTGTCGCCGGCAAACCATTCCTCCTCTACGTCCGTGCCATGGATCATTCCCTCGGCGCTTTGCTGGCTCAAAATAGCGATGCAGGCTACGAGCAAGCAATCTACTACCTCAGTCGAACATTCATCGGGGCCGAACACCGGTACAACCCCGTTGAAAAGGAGTGCTTGGCTTTGGTATTTGCCATTCAGAAGACTCGTCATTACGTCTCGGGCCAGACAATTCACGTCATCTCCCGAGTCAATCCGCTCAGAGTTCTCATGACGAAGCCAGGGTCATTAAACTCCCGGCTGGCTACATGGGCGATCCTACTAACACCATACAACATGGTGTTTGTCCCGCAGAAGGCAGTCAAGGGTCAGGCTCTGGCTGACTTTTTAGCTGCACACCCCATCCCAGAATCTTCAAAACTCTATGAAGACATCCCGGATGAAGTCCAAGAATCAAACGCCACTGAAGGAAGCCCCGTTTGGCGGATGTTCTTCGATGGCGCTTCAAGAACGGGCCCCAATGGCCAAACCATCGCAGGAGTGGGGGTAGTCTTAGTCTCCTCCGATCGGCTGGTCATCCAGCGCGCATACTCCCTTTCGAAGCCGTGCTCCAACAATGTTGCTGAGTACAATGCACTCGTCATGGGACTCCAGCTAGCACAACAGCTGGGGGTGGATCATCTGGAAGCCTACGGCGACTCGAAACTCGTCGTAAACCAGATTCGGGGGTAATACGAGGTTCGCCATGAAGATTTGATCCCTTACCATGAAGTTGCATTGAACATCATTTCAACCTTCACTGGGTTCTTCATCGAACATGTACCCCGCCTACAAAACTTGGAGGCTGACGCTCTAGCTGGCCTCGCAGCCTCATTGGCCGTGCCCCTTGGGACTCAACACTATGTCACGGTAACTGGCCGAGACTTGATTTGTCCCAGAAACAACCTATGTTTGCAAATGGCTCACGCCATGCCGACAAATACTGGGGTTAATGTCCGAGACTGGAGGTTCCCGTTCATCGACTTCGCTGTCTACGGAATCCTTCCAGAGGACCTGAAGGAAGCCGTCTCAGTCAGGAGACGCTCTCTTCGATTCTACTACGATACAGCCACTAAAACGCTGTACCGACGCTCCTTCGACGGGCTTCTCCTTCGATGCCTGTCTAACGAAGAAGCGGCCGAAGCTCTTCGAGAAGCTCATGACGGAACTTGCGGAGCTCACCAACCAGGGCCTAAGTTGCAAGATCGACTGCGACGTATGGGCTACTACTGGCCAACCATGGTTGTCGACGCAGTGGAATATGCTAAGAAGTGCCATGCATGCCAACTTCATGCAGACTTCATACATACACCATCTGAACCTCTACATCCTACAGTCGCCTCCTGGCCATTCGAAGCCTGGGGCATGGACATTGTAGGGCCAATCACCCCTCCTTCATCGAGAGGACACCGCTTCATCCTGGCCATCACCGATTACTTCTCCAAATGGGCGAAAGCAATCCCACTAGCAGAAGTAAAAAGCTCCAGGGTGGTCAGCTTTATCAAACACCATGTCATTTACCGTTTCGGGGTACCCCGGCGAATCATCCATGACAATGGTCCTCAGTTTATCAGCCACATTTTTAGCAGGTTCTGTGACAAGAATCGCATTCAAAACGTAGCCTCAACCGCCTACAATCCGGCAGCAAACGGATTGGCCGAGGCATTCAACAAAACTATCGTCAGGCTACTCAAAAAAGTCGTGTCATCCAACAAACGCGACTGGGACGAAAAGCTTGGCGAATGCCTTTGGGCCTACCGCACAACGGTACGGACCCCAACAGGCAACACTCCATTCTCCCTGGTCTACGGGAGCGAAGCAGTACTGCCTCTCGAGATACAGATACCTTCGCTCCGCGTGGCAATCACAAACGATCTCACAGAAAAAGACAATCAACGTCGTCGTCTGCGGGAATTGGAGGCACTTGACGAAAAGCGTCTCCTAGCTCAACAACGCATCGAACTTTACCAAGCCCGTATATCACAGGCTTTCAACAAGAAGGTCAAGCAAAGAACTTTCCAAGTTGGCGACCTGGTTTTAGCAGTCAGAAGGCCAATGGTGTTAACTCACAAGACACCAGGGAAGTTCGAGCCCAAATGGGAAGGACCCTTCATCATTGAGACGGTATACTCAAACGGTGCTTACCGGCTCGCCAAACCCAATGGGGACTTGTTCATGATGCCCATCAACGGCAAGTTCCTAAAGAAGTACTACTCTGGACATCCTCCAAGACATGTATTTCCCCAAACAACCTCTTTTCACAAAATCAATCGCTTCCGGAACCCAGCTGTTCCGTGGCATCCTTCCGTAGAAAGATAACCACGTCCATATTACCTCTGAGTTGTCTCTCTACATCCTACAAAGCGGAACCTTACACTTCGTGAGCTTACGCTATCCTTCATGTTTACCACGTCCACATTACCTCTGAGTAAACATCCCGTACAAACAACTCCTACGTTGTCGTACATTGATCGCAGAACTTCCACGTCCACATTACCTCTGAGTTGTTCAGCGTATCCCCCAGGATCATTCCTACCACGTCCATAAACACCTCTGAGTAGGAAGATTCTATCATTTGAACCTAATGATTGCCATGTCCACATTACCTCTGAGCGAACATGTTGGTTCCTTTATACTTATTATCTGTACCTAAAAACTAAGGTGCGCAAAAGATAATAGGTCCACATAAATCATCAAGTTCATGAAATCAAAAATGAACACATCAAAGAGATAGTGTATTTCTTTATTTTTTAAAAGGAGTACAGAAATACGCTATTTCCCCAGCAAGAGTTGCAAAAAACACATAAAAAAGAAGAGAAGCTACAATCCCCGATCCTCCCCAGGGTGGGATGAGAGTTCTCTGACTCGACGTCTCAGGTCGGCAGTGCGAGTTTCCACAGTCGCCTGGACTCGCAGCTCGGCTTCTTGACGCATTAACCCGACAGCCTCAGCGGAAGTTTTACTCTCATACTTCTCATCAAGCTGTCGTCGCTGCTGAGCCAAAGCAAGGGTCCGCTGAGTAAGAGTCGTTTCCTCCTGCTTGAATGCCACGTGTTCAGCCAGGACACGCTCAGCCTCTAGTTGAAGTTGGGCCCGCTGGTCTTCAAGACGGCGTATCTGAGCATCGACCTCTGCGATGTTAGCATCCACCGCAGCCCGCTTCTCCGTCGTCTTCTTCATAGATTGAGACAGCTGCTCCGCCGCAGCCTCAGTCCCAGCCACTTCACGCTCCCAACTGCTCACCTCGGCTCGATGGGAAGCCTCGATCTCAGCCATCGACTTTCCTATCTCTGCATCTATCAAGACCGAGAGGTCATTTCGTTGGATGCGCTGCAGTTCCGCGAGCCGCTCGTCCAGCTCCATCACCGAAACCTCCAGAATTTCGGCCATATGGTCATGGCCCTGGTGAATGCGGATCAACTCGATACAAGGCATTGCCAAAGCTTTTGCCGCCGCAAAGCTCCCCTTGGCATCTACCACTGCAGATACACCTTTCTCCAGCATTTTGTACACTCCCTCGACGAGGAATTTCACATACCCGTCGGCTTCCGCCAGCACCTGCGGCGTCATAGCAGGAGTTGAGGAAGCTACTACAGTTTGCGGACCGGAGGAAGATCCGCCGACCTCGATCTGAGAGGTTTGAATCTCGGCAGCAATAGGCTCTTCATCAACAGGGCCCAGACTGCTAGCCCGAGGAGCCGAAGGAACAGAAGGAGCCGGCGCATGCGTCGTGATAGTACCCCAAGTAGAAGGAGCAATAGAGGGTTCCACACCCTTGCCCTTCTCAAGCCCGGAGAAATCACCAACGTCAACGGCTACTTCTACCCCCGACATTCTATCAGCATCAGCTACCTCCCCCGGCAAAACGGGGAGATCGACATCTATCTCCTGGCCAGCCCCAGGAGACAAGACCGGCAGAAGGGTCTCACTCTTCTCAAATCCCTCTACAGGGACAGAATCTGTCGCTACCGCCTGATCGGTAGCCATCTCTATGTCCATGGTTGAAGCCAAGGAAGGATTCGGCAATGATTCAGCCGACCTCCCTTCATCATGACCAGGAGGGGAATCAACCCTCTCCTCTATCCTCACCGCTTCTGCTGCCCCCGCAACGGACCCTTGCAACGCTGGAGGGACGTCACCAGAAGGCGACGAACTCCAATCCACTTCATCATCAGGATGCCTCGAGTCTGTAGGACCCTCAGCGTCCAAGGCCTCCACGGCAGATGGTACTATCCCAGAAGTTGTTGCGACTTCAAAGTCAGGAGATACTAAAACCTCCGCGGGAACATCTTCGGGACCCTCCTCCATAGGAGACATCATCGTTGGTGGAATGCGCTCCTCAGAAGAGCCTGCCACCTCCTTCGGCTTACTGGTGCCCGATTTCGAAGCACGAGACTTCTTCTTCAATCCCTACAAGAAGAAGAGCATAAGTCGCCACAATGACATAAAAAAAAAACTGGAATTATGAAGCACTCCTTACCTCAGCGGAAGCTAAGCCCGTTGGAGTTACAAGTGGCGTTTCCGTAATCTTCGGGGTCGACGTCCTTCTCGACCTTTTTGGTACAGAAGAACCAGCTTCTGTGTCAGCCCGTCTTTTCCCGACAGACGGGTCTCTCACTGGTGCCACAGCAGCAGCCCGATACCCCGCTAATTCTGGCGGACGATATGACCGAGCTGCCCCAACATATTCGTGGTTGCTTCCAACTGGGTTCCAATGATGAAACTAGTCTCCCTGTCATAACCACGAGACATAGTATTCATAGTGCAATACAGCTTGGCGGCCGGATATAAGATCGGCGGTCGAGGATTGCGAACTGGTGTGGTAAACTTAACGCTAGTACATCCAACGTTATAATACTGCCAGCCCCGGGCTCCATCCAGCAAACTCCCGATGAAGCCTAGACTGCTACTGGGATTCCGCAGCATTAGCTGAGTGTAGCCAAATTGACGAGCAAATCGGCTTGGCAAGTACGGTTCCAGATAACACCTGTTCTGATTACGGTAGACCAGATGCGAAGGCCGGATACTCTGCAACCAACGAAAACTCCATTTCGGCAAAGTAACCGCATCCTCGCCAGAATCAACCAAATCCTGGTCGGCCTCGAAATTCTTGAAGATCGGGCCAACCTTCACGATTTCCCACCCCTGAAGGAAGGACAAAACCCTCCTACAAACGGGGACGCCAGTGTAAGACTACTTCCTCTTGTAGAAGCGGCGAATGAAGGCATCTCCTTCAACATGGTCCTCCTCAGGACCAGGACTCATCATATTCGGATGATGTAAGATCAGCCACCCCATAAGATAATGGAAAGGCAGCTCGGCCCGGGGAAAGTTGTCATTATTACCTTTCTCGTGGATCACATCATCAGCAAAAGACCTCAAACCGCGCAGCAGGTTGCACACCATCGCGGGGAGGAGAGCCAGAGGTCGTCCAAAGGCCAACTTCACTGCAGGCAAAATGAGATTCCGATGTACCCTCTCAACAGCACCGGATCCCCCTGCAAATATGCAATCCCGGAGCCATATCATCAAGTAGGTCGTCAACACTGCCTTAGATGACATCCGGTGCCCGCAGTGCCAGAAACAGCTGTACGTGTTCTTGCCGCTCTCATTTGAATGTGGGGTCCTCTCGTCCAGCCGGGTTATTTTAGAACTCACTTCCGCGGGTGTCAAGCCCTGCGGAGTCGCAAACCGGATCCTCGAAGGATCCGCCAAATCCTGTCTAAAAACATAGTCCCTTCAAGCAGTCACGTGAGGTTGGGTCTTACCCTTGTCCCTCCGGTGCATCAGATAATGATGGCTCGTCACCTCCTTGAAAACGGCCATCATCTCCGGGTCCTTATCTTCCAAGACCTGGATCTCTTCATTCGATGGGAAATATTCCTCGTTCGGTTCCGAGCCCCAAGGAAGCTTGGACACTTCGTACATCTCATGAAGGGCCAATCCCAACTCCCCCACTGGAGTAAAGAAGCTGCCAGTCTGGGCGTTGAAAAGCTCCAACAGCGCAAGGAACATCGGCTTATTGAGGTCCACGCCTGCCTGCGTGGCCCGAATGGCGGCAGTCAGCCCTATCTCTTTAAGCTCAACTTTGAACCTGGAAAGCACCCAGGAGGTCAACTCGTCCCACTTTGGGATGTAGTGACACCAACCTTCGACTCTAAAACCAGCTGTCGGATACGTGACCTTCGACGTCAGCATCCGATTTGCAAAAGTCGGGGCACTGAAGGGAAACGTGTCATTTGGGACTTCACTATAGATGCTCCCGGGACGCAAAGCTCGGTAACTGAACGAAGAACCAGTTCGTGAAGCGGTCAAGGTGTCTCGCTGGTTCGAGGTGGTGTCAATCGAAAGGGAGCCCCCCAAGGAACCTCCTTGAGAAGGAGTAAGTTCCCAACCCATCCTTCTCTTCGAAGCTAGACGATAAAAGGCTGTCAATGGCAACTGGCGGTCAACCTGCCGCATGTATAACATCATGCCCTTAGCAGCGAAGAACCAGTCTTCTCTGATCTTCAATATCTTCGCCTCGGAAGAGACTAATCGGTCGCCAAACAGAAACGCAGGCTTTAAGAAGGTCACACCTTCAGAATCAGCAGACTTCAGTTTACCGCTCTCCATCATACTCTGGAGGAAAAGCGGCAACTGGACCTGGATTTGTAGCATCCTCTCACGAGGTTGGTCCTGAAGGATAGCATCCTTGGCAGGGTTGATCACCGCCTCATCAAAATCAACTCCCATCTGGCAAAGAGAAGCGTCCAGAAGGACCTCATTCAACAAAGGGATCGTCATCGACACTGGCACAACAAAAGTGGAAGTCAGGCAAAAAGACAAAATATGTCAAGCAGACTGGCGCATTGCCAGGGTATGAACCCATACGCATCTGCTTCGGCACATCATCAGGGCATAGGCCCATGCGCGTCAGCATGTCTCGGCGCATCATCAGGGCGTAAGCCCATGCGCGTTGGCATTGGAGCGTCGGTGCATTATCAGAGCGTGAGCCCATGCGCGTCAGCAAAGGCTTCGGCGCATCTTCAGGGAATAAAACCCATGCGCGTCAGCCATTAAAACCTCGGTGCATGATAAAGGTATAAACCTATGCACGTCGGCAGGACAGAACCTCGGCGTATCATCAAAGAACAAAGTCTATACGCGTCGGCAGTTAGGGCACAGGGCCCAAAGCAAAGACGAAACCCACCTGTCACCTCAGGACGAACGTCGGCAAGAGGCGCAAGAGTGATAGGTACATCCTCATCGACAGACTCCTTCGCTTTCTCCTTCCCCTTGCCGGCAGCGCCGCGAGGAGTCTTGGGAGCCATTCTCTCGAAGAAGGAGAAGTTAGGGTTTTGAAGAAGAAACTCTAAAGAAGGAGAGGCACAGAGAAGAAGAACCCTTTCTCTCTCCGACTCTTACCTATTTATAGGGCATGGTCGCACGCGTAAACAGATGACGTGTGATCTCAACCGTCGCCTCGGGTTCTGTGCAAGGATAGCAGCAAATAAAACCAAAAGATCATCATTAATCTTTTCGGTTACCGAGGCACCATCATCATTAACTGAGAAGAGCATGCGCCCGAACAAGCATGTGCCCAGAAATCATGCGCCCTGACCTCCATGCTTCTTATTCAAAGTATTCCAAAACTTATTCAAAAGTTTTGAAAACTTTGAAGGGGGTCTTGTAGAAGCATGGAATTTCACAACCAGAAAGCCCATGCGCCAGACACTACATGCGCTAGAACTCAGACGAAGAACTTCACAGCAAAGTCAATAAGTATAGACATTTGAAGAAGGACTTTTCATTTTATATATATAAAAGTCTATTACATGTCTAGAAAAGGTTGTACAAAGGAGAATTTCTACAAAGAAAGAGCCTAAGTCTACAGCCAGCGGCCATCATGCGCCTTCAGATAAGCGCAGCAGCCACCATGCGTCTCCAGATAGGCGCAGCATCACTATGCGCCACCAGTGAGGCGCAGCAGATATCATGCGCCTCCATCCAGGCGCATCCTATCATCTCTTCAGCACCTCAGTTATGTGCATCCCTTCAGCCAAATTCTTCTAGCCAGGCTCACCTGGCCGAGCAGAGCCCAGTTATGTGCCGCTCTTCCAACCAGGCTTGCCCGATAAATGCTTCGACACAAAGCATTTAACCCTCTGGCTGGAACCAAGGAAGAGAAGAGCACCGCAAATGCTGTGGCCAGGGGAGGCTTCGAAAGAGCCTCCAAAGCCGAAGGAAGACCGTGATCGAAACCACGGCTAAAGGAGCAGCTTTCGACACGATCAAAGTGGGGAAACCCCACTTTGCAGGAAGAGAGAGCCTTGCACCGCCATTCCGATCTACGGCTCTTCCGGAATAACGGAGACGAGGCTCGAGCATCCCTATCTTTGGATGCAACAGGCACCTTCCGCCTGCCTCAGAAGCCCTCGACTCCGTCTTTTGGATGTATCAGTCACCTTCAAGTGTATCAAAGACAACACAGCGTCTCATCTTCACCCTCGGGAGCACTTCGTCAGCAGAATGCACCCGTATGTTCAAGTTCATATTGGAAGTACGTGAGGGAATGAGAAGCAAATCTTCTCTCCATGCCACTATTTATAGGCCGGGCAGATCAAACCCACGCGCCAAGTGGATGGCCCTCCGAATTCCGTGCAATGAATTTACATTAAATGGATGAACCGGACGCCTCGAATTCAGCCAAACGGCTATTTATAGCACTCGAAGAGCGAGACAGCCGCATCATTAAAAGACATGTCCGATGCGCCAGCCAGACAGCGCATCACACGGACGCGTCCTTCGGCATCAGGCGCATCACACAGATACGCCCTACAGTACTCGGCGCATTATAGAGGGTGCGCCCCCACACATCTCCATACCGAGTGGAACGCCAACCGACGCGCCCACTCAGCTGTCCATCGAACGTCATCAACATTAAATGCTGAACTGACAGAGTTGGCAGCACGCCTCCCAAAGTCTGAACAGTTGACAGCTTTATTCAGAAAACGAAGCGTCGGCAACGTCAGCATCATCATGACTTCCGACGGCTACTGCCACGTGGCCACCCGCATGCGCCTCTACGGCTATGCGTCCACACCCGCATGCGCCTCTACGGCCATGCGTCCAAACCAGTATGCACCTCAAAAGCCATGCGCCTCAGACCCTTCATTGATCCCTAAAGACAGAAGAAGAGTCTCCGGTTGAAGTTTTGCATGCGCCTCAAAAGCCATGCGCCCCTGACTGATCTCTGATCCCGAAAGACAGAAGGAAAGTCGCCTGCATGCGCCTCAAAAGCTATGCGCCCCAAATGGTTTGTAACTCCTAAAGGTTATGAGCCGCAGCCTCCTCCTGCGCCCAATCCAAGGCGCAGCCCACCAGATCACTCCTCTCCACCAAATCCGAGATCTTCGAACCATGAGTCGACGACACGTGTCCTTTGACTCAACTCATCCGAGATTTCAGCAACAGAAAGATCTTCCCTCTGCTACGTGCCGGCTCACAACAGCAGTATGAAGAGTTCTCCCCCTCGATCAGGGCGCAGCATCCATGCGTCTCCATCAGCAACCTCCACGTGGCGTCCCCACACCGGCGCATCCTACATGCGCGCATGAGCAGCCAGCCTGCAAAACTATAAATAGAAGGATCATCCCCTTCACACACACACAGAGACTCAGAACATAAGACTCACAGAGAATCCACAACAGAGAATCACCGGAGAGGCAGTTCTAGACACTCAACGTCTTCCTCCTCTCGGCAAGCTCCAGCACCCAGAGTAATCAACACCTTCAGAGAACCGATAACCGCCGTCAGCTGGTCAACGGAGTCAACGCATTACCACTCGCTCCATTGGCACTAAGGACCCAGCTTAAACAAAAGTGTACTCCTAGGACTACATCTAAGTCCTATATTGTATCACTGTTCTGTTTGTATTAAGATTTCAATCAAAACAATTTTAATGGCAAACAGTTACTTACTTTATATTTTGCCGTTTGGCACCGACATGTTAGTCGGATTGTCTTGCACTTACTTTTGCATAATTGTAATTAAGTCAGACTACAGCTGATAACAATTGTGTATATGTTGCTATATCATCTGGCTATATTTTGTAAAGCCAGATCTCAAGAACATTTTGACTAAGCGTTTGGGACGCCTTATTGCTTATTCTTAAATGTTCTCTATTATTGCTTCTTGTTTGAATGATTGAGACAATAGATGTGAAGTGACCATAGCGAGACTTTCATGTAGTATGCACCCCCTTGTCTTTTAGACAGCATTGATCGTATTATACGGTATTCATCTGCCCGTAATACGTAGCTGGCTGAGTCATTCCCCCGCTCTCCAGTATTCTGGTTCTGGGCGTGACAGAGGACCCCAGGCGAGTACAGTTTATTGTCTGCATTTCGATATTGATTTTCACTATATCTCATTGGTTGGCCATTAGTTATGTGATTATTTCTATTATAAATTGTTGAGTCGGGAATGAAAAATACCAAGGATGTGTGATCTGACCTTAGACCGTGTAGACCGTGTTTATTATTGCATTTATTTCTTATAGACAGTGTAGACAGTGATTTATTTATTGCAAAGTAGACAGTGATTTATTTATTGCAAAGTAGACAGTGTAGACCGTAATTATTATTGCATTTAAACTGTGTAGTTCGTGATTATCATTTGTAGACAGTGTTTCTTTATTGCAATATTTTCTGTAGACCGTGTAACTGTAGACCGTGTAACTGTAGACCGTGTAACTTTAGACCGTGTAGACCGTGTCGTATAATTGTCTCGAGATCGATCATATATCAAAGGTACTTCTAACAGTTGGGGAAAGTATTTTGTGTCTATTTATTTGCTATTGGTTTTCTGTATATCCTGTTTATTTTCAAACTCATGATTGATGTCTAACCTTTGTTTTATAGTCATTTTCTTTATTTGAAATTGCATTCAGTGAATTGTGCTCGTTCCATTCCTGACTGGAAACCATATTTTTCAGGTTAGCCGTGGATTCACTTAGCTTGGAAAATACGGGTGTACTTGCAGCCAAAAGCCTAGAGACTAGCTAGATAGTTGAGTTGTAGTCATTCTATAATTGTACAAGTTTATATTTTCTGCAAATGTAAAACTTGTGATCATTATAAATTAAATTAATTTTGTGAATGAGCATTATTTGTGACTTTGGATCTTCATGGCCGTGACAGCGTACTACCGCCGACACTGCGGCGTCGGCTGGCTTGGACACGTCTCGTATCCGTTTAAAAAAAATGGGTGCGGGTCATGACATGTCATGTGGTATCTTTTCTTAATGTTCGATCCTATTTACGACCTACTCATTTCGATCATTGATCATATCATTCCTTGATTATATTCTCAATCATGACTAATCGTACCCTTTAAAATTTCGAGGAAGACAATTTCTAACGTGGGTAGGATCTTCGATTAGTGAAATGTCCTTAGTGCTATCAATTTCTTGAAACAGTTAGGACCTTTTGATTCAAGATCGTAGCCAAGACTCCAACACCAAACCATACCTATTTACCCCTTTCATTTCCACCATAGTTAACGATGCTCCTATTATATTTTTTTTGTCTTTCCAATAATTTCTTATCATAAATTACCATCTTTTTTGCCGATCAACCTTGTCCACCTGTTCTAGTAGACCTTAAATTCGAGGACAAATTTATTTCTAAGATGGGTAGATTTGTAACCCCTCTACCCAATTTTTTTTTATTTTTATTCTATTTTCGTATTTTGGAATATATTATGCTTGAAACGTATGAAAGTTATTTTACTAGTATATGGCTTGAAAATATAATTTAATTTTATAGAAATACTTGTTCTTCAATTTTGGAATTATAAAATAGGTTGCTATTATCTTTGATCCTTCGTAAGTTGGTTTTTCTAAAAATAGTTATTTTTGAATGAAAGGATTCGCCCATATTTTTGAAATAAAGGTTTCAAATTAATTGATGGCATCAAATAGCGTAAGGAAAATTATTATAAATCATTTGATTATGTTTTGAATTATTTGATAATACTAAGTATTAGTTTCAAATTTTTAGTATGATCCATGATTGGAGTAAGATTAAATTAAACTAATTTGTTTTAAATATTTTAGTCCGTTGAAAGATTTAATCTATTGAACTTTTAGCATTTGAGATTTATCTATGTATTTGAATTAAATTATTTATCCTTTCAAATAAATCTTAAAAGTATTGTGTTGATCATTTAATTGCTATATATTTATATTCACATAATTTGAATTATTTGATATCAACAAAAACTATCTTTAAATTATTGGCAGGGCCAATGGTTGGATTAAGATTACGATAACATATGATTTAAACTAATTTACATTATCGAATACATATTTTAAATATTAATTGACTGAATTAGTTTTGATTTAAATAGTTACTTGATTTAAATGAAGGGAACGACTTTATCTACTAGGAATTGCAATCCTTATCGGTCTAGGGATTAACCTCCTATATAAAAAGAGCTCTCTACCTTTCTCATAATCTATCACAACCTTTTTCCATCTCCACCAAAACTGATCATCACTGCCCCGACATCCCACAGCGTACAACCACCACCACCACCTTTGCCATCAATACCCAGGCCGCAACCCGGAGTCCGTCTTGCCATAGCACCTGGCTGATCTCCGACCAACCAGATCCTTCCCGCAAGACCAACCAGGACCATCGCTACCACCACCATAGAAAATCATCAACACAGCCAAACACCGAAATTCTGTGCTGTGTCCGAACCTGTGTGTCCGTGTCCTTGCCTCCACCAGATTTATTCGTCATTGTGTCCAGCCTTGGGTTCGTTCCCGGGCGTTCATGTCCGTGTATACATCAATTCTCTTTATCCAGATCTTTACACCAAAGAATCATGTGTCCATCCTTCCAACACAGTGCAGACACAAAGGAAAATTTAACAGAATCCTGACCCTAACCTCTCCGGCCCGTGGCCGACACCGACCCCCAATGTCCTCCACCACCGGTGCCCATGACCTGAGGCGAGCGTCGTCGAGTACCGTTCGCGCCGCGGTGAGCATCCACTCCCTTTCCTCGGGCGAGTGATGCATCGCTGCCACTGTTCCAACCGACCGTCGGTGGCCCAGATCCGCTATCCGCCACCAGCTACGTCGCCACTGCCTTGGTCCAGGAAACCCTCGACGACCGCCGCGTTCCCGGGCTCCGGCGAGCGGGACCCCGGTCGCCTACCTGGCCGAGTCACTCCATCTCTCCTCCCGTGACTGGCCGCCCAGCCGCGTCCGGTGAACGCTGCCTGCCGCAGAAGCCCTCTCCTCTCCCTCGAGCTTCTGGCGACCCCATCCGCTACGCTCCGTCTATTGTACGACCGCGTCGTCAATATCGCGGCCGCGGCCGTCCTCCTCGTCGCTGATGGCCGAGCCCTCGTGCAGCCGTACTACCAAGCACCGAGCCTCCGGTGAGCCTTCCAAGCCCTCTCTCTCAATCTTCTCACCTCACTCTCTATCTCATCTTCTTCTTCTGCTTCTTCCTCTTTCCTTCAGTGAGAAGGATTTTTCACTCTCTCTCTCTCGTTCTTTCTCAATCACTCTAATTTTATTTTATTTTATTTTTTGCATATCTTATTGTTGTGTGTGTTTTAGAAGAGCACAGCAGCAATAGCTGCTAGGCTTTTGGGATTTTAGGCTTAAAATTTCTAAAATAATAATAATATAGGTATTGGGCTTATGTTAAAATATATGGGCTATGTTTTGGGCTTATTATTTATGTAACTTTTGGCTATTTATTCAAAACTTATGTATTGGGCTTATTTATATATGTGTAAGTAAACCACTTACATGTATATAAATAATGTGTTATATGTATTATTATTATATTTAGTATTTTTTTCATTAAATATATATATATAATATTTTCTAAAATTATTTGGTAACAAAAATGTAATTTTGGGCTTTGGCATATATTCAAGTTCGAATTGGTGTATAGGCTCTAGATTAATTATTATAGTACTATTATGGTATTTTGACATGGCTGTTGGCCTAAAAATATAATTTCACAAAATTGGGGCTTTAGCCTAAATATTTTAAAATAGTGACTAATCGTATTCTTATTTCGTCTGCAAACCCGAACTTCTTCACTCCTAGCCAACTGGACTATACTGAACTCAACAGAATTATTGGTTTCACCAGCTAAGGTGTAGCACCCAGTTTTTAAAATGAGGGTAATTTTGAAATTTTATAATTATAATTATTTAATAATGATATTTAAACCATATTATGATTTTTGGTGATTTTTTTAGTTATTTTAAAACTATTTAAAACCACGACTTGTGATTTTGATGTTTTGCTAGTGCAACCTTAGAGATTACTTAACCTAGAGACTAACCATGATCATATGAGCCTAGCCATAGGTTTAGAACATCAAGTTAGGGCTTTTTAGCCTAAGGGGTATTTTGGTAATTTACTAGGAATTATTGGAATTATTGGATTTATGTCAATTATTATTATTTAATTATTGTCATGAGAGTCCCTAACCTAGTTTACCCTAATCTAGAGGTTAGCCACTAACCTAGAGACTAGAGGATGGATATTACATATTAGTCAAGGTAGGAAAATATCTAGGATATTTACATATTAGATGTTTTCCTTAAAAACTTCAAAAGATCTATTACTTTGGCATGAAAGTCCTTGCCTTCACCTTGAAGGGAGGCAAGAGGACACCCCCCCTTGCCATGACCAGCCAAGGGCACCCCCTAGCATGCCCCCTTCCTATATGTACAACCCCCTTCATTCATGCCCATTTTCATACTACCAAAAACCTAGTTTTTCCCTCTACCTTCACAACCTCATAACTTCACCATTTTAGCTCCAAATTGAGCCAAATTTCTTGCATTGGAACCCTCTACAATTGAAGATGCTAAGGGAAGCTAGCTAGCAAGGTTGCACAAGAATTTGGCATCACCAAGTGAAGAGGACACCCCCCCCCCCCCATTCTAGGCTTTTTATTGAGTTTTCACTCAATAGGTAAAATGCCTCAAAACCCTATTAATATTCTGTTTTCTCTTCATGAATGCATGCATCTAGGTACCATGGACCTGTAGACCAAGTTTGGTAGGAAGTAGGTTTGATTTGGTGTCCGTATCGGACACGTATCCATGTTTAAAAAACTGTGTTTGTTGAAATGCCACAAAGAAATGAATTTTGGTTAATTGCAAAACAAATTACATTTTTGTGTAGCCCTAGACTTGTAGGTTACGACCCTAGTTGACTGAGCACAAATTAGACCCGTGTCCGTGTCGAAAATCGACACGAACCCACTGCCAGGACACTGCACTGAGGCATATAGCCTCCTCTGCTACTCGACCCCAATTCCGGACACGACACGCCATATAGATACATAAAAATTGACACAGAGGAGGGGGCCATGTCTGACATACCCCTCCCCAAGTTTCGTGGCCTCTTGTGTCGTGTCGGACACGATATATGGCCTGCACTGATTCGTGGACTGTGCACACACACGAAAATTCGTGTCTGTTATGACCCTTTATCTTAGACACGACACAACTTGGACACTGGACCATGACACTGACAAGTACCCCTAGACCTACCCTACCTACTGACACGAGCACGAGACACAATTTTGTGTGTATCGTGTCCACGAGACACTTGCATCGCTGAACGATGCTTACTGTGCATGTGTATCAGTCGAGTTTTTCTCGACTGATACGGTGTTCGTGCTGTGTCCTAAGGACACGTGGACACGGTACAGGAACCTAGACACCTAGACCAACCTTAGGCGAACCTATACACGTGTGCACGAGACCTATGGACACTTGTGTCGTATCCTACACTCGTGAGCACCTCTGCACGACACTGTCACTGCACACACTTACCCGATTTGGGTCTTTGACACTTGGACACATTGTGTCGTGTCGTGGTGGACTCCTAGGGACCCCTACGACACGTATACATGTGGGGCTAGGGTTACCAACCACTGTTTGTGGGTATTGGTTAGGTTTTTGGTTTCGATTTGGGGTGTTCCCAATTTTCTGATACACTGCACAGTATTCCCAGTTTTCAAAGTATTCCCAGATTTTGCAAATGAGTTTTGAATTGATTTTATTATCTATATATTTGTGTATTTGCCTGTATATACACTGTATATGTATGTATATATGTATATGAGTGTGTGGGTATATGTGTATGTGTATGTGAGTGTATATATGTGTATATATAGGTATGTATAGGTGTGTATATAATATATATATATATATATATATATATATATATATATATATATATATATATATATATATATATATATATATATGTAATGTGTGTGTGTGTTTGTATGCCCATTCTCAGATTTCTGAGAATAGGAACCCCCCACTGTTACACAGTACACACACACACCACTACCCCTTCCCATGACCCCCTCACACACACACACATGATCACCCTTCACCCTTGTTCCCTCTCATTCACTCTCTCTCTCTATATATGTCTATATGTAATATTATGTATATAATGTTGTATGTATATATGTATATATATTGTATTGATATATGTATAGATATAGATATCTATATATATCCACTAAGTACCCTAGGAATTCTAGCCTATGGCCTGTGGCCAATGAGTTAGGATAGACCATTAGGCCTACTAGACCTAGGTTGACCAAAATTTTGACCATAGTTGACCAAAGTCAACTATAGGTCAGACCTTGACCTAATTAACCTAGAAGGACTTAGAAGGACTTAATGACTAAGGTTTGACTAAACCCTAGATTATTAACTAATTGGTTAGGTTTGACCTATATGTGAGTGCCCTAAGTATATAAGGGTATTTGTGTGACTTAGGTTATATGGATAGTTACATGTCAATTAAGATATGTATGGGGTTAAGTGAGATACTTAGAGTTGAGTCATGACTTGAGATTGGAATATGGGATTAGCTTGAATATAGGATTAAGGTTGGTATTATATATATATGTATT
The DNA here is from genome assembly GCA_029216955.1 of Iris pallida. NCBI lineage: Eukaryota > Viridiplantae > Streptophyta > Magnoliopsida > Asparagales > Iridaceae > Iris > Iris pallida. The sequence continues at coordinate 105,267 of JANAVB010038967.1, forward strand.
TATATGTGGTATACTTGTATAGGTATTGGTTATACCTTAACCTTGTGGTGTAGTACCTAAGATAGTCTAGATTGACCTAGCTTGACCATATTGACTAGTAATTGACTAGTCTGACCATTGTTAACTAAATCCTAGATAACTTGACTAGTTTGACTAGAATGTTGACCAAAAGTTGACTTTAACCTAGATTTGACTAACCTTGACTTGTTTGACCTAGTTTGACTTTTAAAGTTGACCAGAGTTGACCATGAGTTGACTTTTGACCAGATTGACCTAGAATTATGTAGTATGCATTGTATACTCTAATTTTACCATTGTGGATATATTGTGACCTGTTTTACTCTAAATAGGACTCTGCGACACCAGTTCGGACATCTATTCATATCAGTCATAAATGGTGACAGGCGAGTACATTCTCTGATCATTTCATACTTGTTAGGATTTATATTCTTGCTCTAGATTACTTTACATGATGCTGTCACGTTATTATCATGGATTGGTACTATATGGATCTTGTCATGCGATATTATCCCCCTCGGGATGCATCAAATACAGTTGTCATGTGCTTTTCACGAACATCTTGTATTTCATGTACACCTCTATTCATGTATACTCTTGTGCAATCTTGTACTCTTATGATCACGTGAGCAAACATGATAAAAACCTCTTGTGCAAGGTAACGTAACTTGACTGGATCCTTGTGTATTGATTGGGGAGGGTGAGTAGGAAATGGTTATGTGATCAAAATCCTATCTTGTAAAATCTTGTGAAATCATGTATATGTCCATGGTACACTCACGTATGATGGAGTTACCCTTGCATTGTCCTAACCCGTTTATATAACCATCTCATGCTCTAAATCACAGGTTACCTACAGTTCTTACTTATCATATATATATAGATATTTCCAGTTATCAAATCTCTCTCGTTTTTATATATATTTCTTTACAGTCCATGTATCTTACTCTTTGCATGCTTTACATTTCCCAACATGATATGAACTGCGTGAGATGTATTGTGCTCGTTCCTGTCCTGACTGGACCTGTTAAAAATATTACAGATGATGATGGTGACTGTCCTACCTTCTATGGGACACATGAGGGTGACCTTCAGGAGCCTGAGGAGCATCTAGCTTAGTAGAGGGTGCCTAGTCTAGTCTAGTGTTTGTAGTTTTCAGTTTGTATCGGATTGTTCCGATTGTTAGTTGTGACTTAGTTATATTTCAGGTCTTGTACTTATTTGTGTTGGACATCTACTTTGTGTGGTGTGATAACTCTATTTATATTCAGTTTCTTCCTTTTATCTGATTCCATATCATGCTCTATCTTTCCGAGACTTGTGTTTGAGATATAGAGTTGAGATGTTATGTTATACCTCCGTACGGAGATGACAGGTTTATATATCTTGTTGTTAGATGTTAGATGTTATAGATGACCTATACAGCGTTCTACCGCCGATACTGCGGCGTAGGCTGGACGTACCCACGTTCTCGTGTCCCTAATCAGGGTGCGGCTTGTGACATAAGGACCTCAGGCAAGTGCACTTTCTGATTGCTTTCGATTCATAGTAGTCTTTTCATTTTATGTCTATACATATATCTTGCTGCTTGTTGACACGGTCGTCACACGGAGTAGTCGGGAGGAGAAATATCTTAGTAGACATGTGGATTATCCCGAACTATCCTCCGTGTCTTTCGTGGAGAATAGCAGCTGCACACGACATGAACAGGATGCCGGATTTACCCCTAGTTGTTCACATGTCGAAACGGATATTTCATACCACATAGGTAGATGTCTTTTATTTATTTTTCCTTTTCTCCACCGTGCCATGTCATCAGTACTTTCCAGTTTTCGTATCTCATATGTTATTTTTATGTCTTGTTAATTCTATTGTGTTTTTGCATTTCCGTCGGTTTGTGTACTTGTTCCATTCCTGAGTGGAAACCATCATTTTTCAGGTTAGCTGTGGCTTCACTTAGCTTGGGGGATTCGGGTGTACTTGCAGACAGAAACCTAGAAAGAGATAGCAGTTGTATCAATTTCATTAATTGTAAAATTTTGTATTTTCTTTAATTATAAATGTTGTAAATGTTGTAACAAATTTAGAAATGTGAACGAGCAGCAAATATTATATTTTGAGCATTTATTTCTTGCGGGATTGACAGCGTTCTACCGCCGACTCTGCAGCGTAAGCTGGCTTCGACACGTCTCGTATCTGAAAAGCAGGTGCGGGTCGTGACATTCATGGTCGATAAAATATAATGATCTACTCGTTCACAGTATAAAAGAGTTATAGTGATCATGTATTGTTGTTGACAACTGGTAGATCATAATATGACAGGGTATTTAAGCTATGGTATTGCTAAGCTAGTGACTGTGGTGTTCCAACACTAGTTAGGTCTTAATAATAAAATTTACATAACTAGGGCAATACTTGTTGGAAACCAATCTCAGGATGAGTGTCTACCATAGTCACGGTAAATGATTGTCCTTACCTTTGTCTATTCATCTCATGTCTAAAATGTGGCTTTGGTCGAGGAAAGGTTGGGTTAAGGGTTGCTAGTTAAGGCAAGCTTCAAGCAAATAATTAGGGACTCACAACATTTGGTTTCTTGAGAAATAGATAGTCTCCTAGATTGGCATTTTGACTAAGGATAAAACCCTAATTATTCTCGAATTCAGATGGCTAGAAGGTTCCAATAGTAGTTTGAGGGTCGAGAGGAGAACGAATAACTCAACCACATGGCTAGCTGATGGTAGCTACACTTGTGTATACAACTAGCATAGCCATGGGGTTACTCTGTATCTATCTACCAATTTTGAGCTTCCGTCTTTCCAAATCAGTGAAAGACAAAAACAAATAAAGAGTTCAAGGAAGATGTCACCGAATACAATTGCGTGATTCAAAGGCGAATGTATAGCTCAAGAGGAATTGTCAATGCAGTAGCGGATGAGGCCCTAGAGACATCTACTCCTCAATCCACATAGGTAAATCAGAGGGAGGGTGAACCGAGTGCACTACGGTTGATCAGACTGTATTACATCGATTCTGATTAGACAATATGTTAGCAGGCGTCCCCACTAAACATATATCTTGAATCAAGCTCGAGAATAGAGTGAGCTTGCAAAACTAGGCTGTAATAGCAACATTGGTCAAGATAGTCAAAATACAAGTATACAAGATTTTTTTGAAAGGAGGTACAAGTAGTTCAAGTTTTGTGAGAATCAAAACCTTACCCGGTGTTCTTGCTTATACAGTCTTTCTACTATCTTCTTATCCAAGGCCTTGGTCGACTAATGGGTTATGGACCTCAAAATTCTATATTCTAGGTAAACCTATTAGCGTCAATCAATTTCCTCGTCAATAGATCACAAGGACTACGGAATGCTAGGTCGGGAGACATGCTACCCAACTTACAAAACTTCCACTAATATTGGCTTTGGATCTTAAGGGACATACATGGCATTGTCCTATCCTCCATAGTATCCTAAACTTGTAATCACGTCTGAAATTATTTCACCGAGGTTATGCCCCGCCCGTATACTCTGGCTGTGGTAAACCCTTGATTTCGTGATTCAGATGCGATATGCTATCCGATACTCTACCTTATATTGACACAAGGGTGACTACGGTCAAAAGAGGACCACTAGCCATAGTTTTTAGTAACATTCTATAACCTATATTTTCTTAGACTAATTCCAACTCTAGGGGTCGTGCCTCGCCAGTGCGCTACTGGCTGCAGTGAATCCATGGTCTCCATAATTAAATAAATAGCGACAATGCGCTATTGTTCTGCCATTATGAGTTAACTAACATTCCTTTAACTATATCTTTAAAAATTCATGAGCTTCTAGAGATTCAAACAAGTTGGCTATGAAATAAAGCGTAAGTATTTGTCCTATCAGTCACAACCCTTAAAATAAAAGGTTGAACATGAAGGAAATAACTGAGGGCAGAAGAAATATAAACATTCTAATATCTATTCCATGTGTATTCAAACCATTGAGGAAAAACCTTGAATCGAAACTAACTCGAGGTCCGTATATGGATAACAAAATCAGAATTTTTTTGTAAAATAATGATTCTTAGGGCAACTAGGAATTAAATAGACAATTCGGACTATGATATAGGGATGATATCTAAGAGACAAAGAGAAGGAACTGAACAATTTATCAAGGTTAGATCATTAATCCTAGGAAGTCCGGTCTCACCAAGTGAATAATCTATCCACATTGGATCATATCGTCATATCAAGAGGTAATAGTGTACCTATGGGAATCTAACAAACCATCAAAATTAATAACTCCTCATCTAAATTGCATGGCCAGGACTACCCATCGGTAAATTTGTATAAGGGACTCCTAGTCCTAGTCATTCTCTTAAATTAAATTAATCCTAACTCGTAAATGAGCATTTCCTAGTCGCAAGCTCGCAATAGTACGACTAACTTAAGTACTATCGCGAGTTTGCATGATTGTGCGAAAACAGACCTACATAGTCCACCACAAAAACTTGTCACGACCCGCATCCATTTTTTTCGGATACGTGACGTGTCCAAGCCAGCCTACGCCGCAGAGTCGGCGGTAGAACGCTGTCACGGCCATGATGATCAAAATAAATAAAATAATACCCATTCACAAAACTAATTTAACTTACAATATTCACAAGTTTTATATTTGTAAAAGATATAAACTCGTACAAATATTGGAATGACTACAACTCATCTATCTAGTTAGTCTCTAGACTTTTCGTCTGCAAGTACACCCGTATCTTCCAATGCTAAGTGAAGCCACAACTAACCTGAAAAATATTGGTTTCCAGTCAGGAATGGAACAAGTACAATTCACTGAATGCAGTTCTAATATATAAAAATGACTATATAACAGCGGTTAGCCTTTAGACATATGATTCATAAACAAATGAAAAAACAGAATAAACTAAATACCGAAAATAGTAAATAAAAAATAGAAAAAATACTCACCAACTGACCGACTGAAATACCTTTGATATGTGACCGGTCTCGGGACAATTACATGACACTGTCTACACTGTATAAAGTTACACTGTATACTGTAATTTAAAGAAACATTATCTACACTGTATAATACAATAGAGAGCACTGTCTACACTGTATACACGGTATAAGGTCAGATCACATATCTTCGGTACTTCACCTCCTCCGACGACACAAAACATAATATAAAAACTGAAATCACATCTCTACCGGCTAACAGTAATGTATAGTAAGAATCAATACTAAAAACAGACAATAAACTGTACTCGCATGTGGTCCTTTGCTGGTGAACCCGATAATCCGAACCATTCAGTGTGCCACAATAGTCAAAACTCGTACAACATCTTCGAATACTGAAATAGACATTACCAATATTCTCAGAATAGTCAAATTAGCAAGTACTGCCTGTCCTTAAGTCCAATTCTGGACACAGGAGAAAAACGTTAATTTTGGGCCAAAACGGTGTCCGTCGTTGGACCCGCTTTGCACCGAAAAGCGTACCAGAGTCAATGGTCTCTAAAGTCATCAAACTACATGTCATTTTGATGATATGAACCCAACCGTATGTCCAAGGTTGGATTTCGGCGGGCCGTGCACAAAATCGACCGTTGAGTCAGACCGTGGGGCCCGCAAAACGGCGATCCGATCAACTATCTCAGAATTGGACCAAACTTGGTATACAGGACTAGAAAAATGATATGGTCCTGTTAGCATAAGTTTTGTCTCGATATGATGAACTTGTACAAAGTAATTGTAAAATTTGCACAGAGGTCGATACGGTAAATTTCGACGGATACACATTAAATTCGTCGCGCACACGCAACCAATCTGAATTCCGTCAAAGCCCACACGTCCACGAAACTATTACGCACCTTTCGATGCTTTCAGTTCGCGACCACGTCGCCCGGATTGGCGGGACGTATGTCGTATCGAAGATTTTTTGTAAATTTTAATATTTTGAAAACAGGTTTTCGCTAATCTTTGGAATCCGATTTCTCGACGTACAGTCGATGAAATCAAACTCCGTAAGTTGGGTTGCAGAGCCCTATAGGTTGTCTAGGACTGCCTTTAAATAGTTTTCTAAATGTCGCTACGGCTTGGCGGCAATTTGCCTTCCAATATTGGGTTGGGACTGATTCATGTGTCCTGTTTTCTAGCAAATTTTTTGGCAACTTTGGGTTCGATTTATGACGCGTATGGTGGAACTTAAATTAAAATAATTGAAGGGATTAGGAAAGGGTCATGTTGTGAATATACCAGATCGATCGGTTCATGAAATGATCTACTGGAGGTGACGAACCATCGCCTCGAAGTCGGCCGATTCCTGCGCCCGCTGTTACTATGCTGTTGCCATTTCGCTCGGTTTCAGTCACCGTCCGGTGGTCATGCGCCAGCGCGGGGTCGCCGGTAGCCGTCCTGGTTGCTGGGTGTGCGTGGCGGGGGGAAGTTGGATTAGGGTTTGAGTTTATATGAGTTCTTCCCCGATCTTCCTATATTTATATGTGGTTCCCGGGAAGATCAAGCGGGTGCTCGGGCTTTGGCTGAGAGTTTCCTCTCGGTTGGGCCCGGTTATTATAGGCGCGGGTTTGGGGCCTGCCCAGTGCTGGACTGTTTCGGCTGAGCTGGGTTTGTTTAGCTCTCAATGTTATTTAATATATTTATTTCTATATATATATATATATATATATATATATATATATATATATATATATATATATATATATTCATATATATATATATTCATATACTTATATAATATAATATCCATAAAATCTAAATAAAACTCATTATTATCCATTCCTAGCGTAGGACCTATTTACATAAATATGAATATATGTATATATATATATATATATATATATATATATATATATATATATATATATATATATATATATATATATATGTTATATATATATATATATAAAAAAAATATATATATATATATATATATATAACATTTATTTGACAGATAATATAACCAATAATAATAATAATATTAATATTATATAATAATAACTCAATAATATCGATAAAAATAATAATAATAATAATAATAATAATAATAATAATAATAATAATAATGACGAAATTCAATAAAATAATAATGGTGTATATACCATTTTGCACAGTCTAATAATTCCGAATGCACAAGGACCTATTTTATACAAACATCATCGAATATCCACTAGTAATGATATGTATAATATTTAATTTAAAATACTTATAAAATATTATTAGATCACTAAAACGAAATACGACACACTCATACCAAATTACATCAACACGAATGCCATTTGACGTCCTGCATGACTACATGGGCTTGGGCTCAGTTCGGGTCCAGTCCGGGCTAAAATGGTATAACCGGTTTTCCTAAAACTCAATAATATAATTAATAGATAATTAAAACTTCGGTATGGGTTAAGTCGCAACTTGGCCTGGTTTTCCTAGTTAGGACATCAATATTGCTCGGCCTTCCCTATCAGGGCTAATACTCTAGTCTAAGCACGCTATTGCAATATCCGTGCCACGATTTCTATTCACCTTGTACCCCAAAACTCTACTATGGCTAAAGTCATCTATCGTAATAATTAATTAAGTAATTATTTATAAAAATTCTAAAAAATAACCATTTAATTAAAATAAATAAATAAAACATATTATAAAAATTCTGGGAATATGGGTTACAATATCATTGTACAGGTACAGTTATATTTTGTTAGATGTTGTGACCTAGGACAACGTTCTACCGCCGACACTGCGGCGTAGGCTGGACGTACCCACTTCTCGTGCCCTTATACTGGGTGTGGTTCGTGACACATTTTTAGTGGTGGTCCATGTAGGTCGAGAGAGTCGCAACTAGTACGATTTCGTAGTGGTACTCGAACTAGAGTATCACTACAGCCTGCAGTAGGATATAGGATATAAGTTTATGGTACTCAATCACATTTGGAAAAACTCTTATCTAATTATTGCTGCTAATTGCCTTCCTTTGAAATAAACTGTCCTCCTTTGATTATATCGCTTCTTTCTCTGTAATTGATTCTTGTTTGATCTGTCTCCAAGATGGTACAGACACGATCTCATGCTCCGCAGCAGCAGACACCACTGAGAGGTCTGCCACTTCTCGCCCAGTCGAGGCAGATGTTGGGTGTCACTCTCCGTTTCCGGAATATGTAAATTTTTGATTTTTCTGTATGTGGTATCTGGCACCTGTATCTTGATTGCATGTATCATATATTTGTAACTGGCCATGGCATAAAAAAGTATATCGTCGAAGATTAATATGCCACCCCTTGTCCTTGTCTGGTTGTAGGCGTGGCTCACTGCTTCGATGATAAGATATCTGAATCATGTTGTGGTTAGGATTTTATTTATTTAATTAATTTAATTAGTTGTATCATGCACCATTTAATATGTCATTAGTCATATGGTTAGATCATGTTAGGGTTAGTGTTTAATGGAGCCAACCCAACCCTACTATATATATTCTCTTCCTCGCTCTCTCTCCTCATTCACTTTTTATTTATTTTCTTCAAACCAACAGTTAGGCAAGTACACCTTGCACCAAATGGAGAGATTCTTGTATTTTTTATTTCTTGATATTTCTTTGATATTATTAGTCTAGATTGTTTATCTCTTCATTCTCTACAAGTTTAGTTCTTGGAGTTTTTGATTTTAATGGCTAGTTTTGAGTAGATCTATGTTCCAAATACTAGGGTGTATAGTTTTTTATGGTTTTGATCTATCAAATTTACTCTTTTTCGAAAACTACCTATTCCATGTTGTAGAGAATTCAATTTTATTCAGTTTAGACCTTTATTATGCCCAATTTCGAGTCCTATAGCCCAAGTTATGGATATTGAAAGTTTTTAAAACTCTATGGCAAAAAGCTTGCTGGTAGGGACGATACCTTGCGCACCTCGTGCGCATCTCGCTCACCTTTTGGTTTGCACACCTTACACCTCCGCACTTTTTGGTTCGCGCACCTCGTGCGCACCTCGCGTACCTTTTGATTAGTGCACCTTGCACCTCGCGTATATTTTGGTCCGTACACTATGCACCTCGTGCACCTTTTGGTCCGCGCACTTTGCACCTCGTGCACCTTTTGATCCGCACACCTTGCGTCTCGTGCACCTTTTGGTTCGAGCACCTTGGACCTTGCACACCTTGTGCACCTTTGACCTTGCACCTTGTGCACCTTGCACCTTGCACCTTGCACACCTTGTGCACCTTTGACCTTGACTTCTTGTTCTAACCTTAGTATGCCATGAATATCTGAGACTTGCGTGTCCTATATGACTTTTATGTCATAAGGGGTCCATATGACTTCCTGACTTGACCGTGTTCATGACTTGATTACCTGTATACGTGCTGGTACATTTTCTAAGTGTGTATTGAGATACAATATTAGTATGCACTGCTGTACTATTTAATGAGTGCACTGAGGTGTGACTCTGCGTGCTAAGTGATCATTCGTGTTATATGTCAATACATGTGTACTTTTCAGCAGATTCATGATAATTGGTCAGTAATAGTGTCGTGGTATATTGATTGTTGTTTGATACATTACACTAAGCATGGATCTAGATTTGGGACTCCTTGGACCGATGTGGATTCATACTTAGGGTACACGTACTATGGTATGACATATAAGAAGATGACCATGTGACCACGACATGTAATTCCAAGATCAATATAGGATTAATCTAAGCAACTTAAATTGGTAAAAGCATTGGGAGGAAACGAAATCCCGAGATCGTACGTTACCAGCCACCCCATGTCTCGTTCGGACGTGTCGGGTTGGCCGCCACGGATATGGTTTCATCCGCCTATGGTGGATGACTATATTCGACTCCTATGTGCTATGTGTTATATATTTCAGCACGGTAGTCTTACGGGGGACCGCACTACTACAAAAATCGTTAACAATGACACTTTATAGATGACACTCGTAAAAAATGTCATTAGTGATAATTTTAATGTCAACTCATTAGATGACTATCATTAATAACGTAATCAATGGTACTCAAAAAAATAGTGTCATAAAATTTTTTCAAGATGACGATTAGAAAAATAAGGGTCGTGAAAGAATTTTATGGAATTCATCTTTTATCTATGCAAAAAAAGATGTGGAATATATTTTTAATCTTTTGCTTTTAATTACTTATATACTAGGGTGGGATCCCGTCTCTCTCTCACACACACATATACTAGGGCCGAGATTTTTTTACTTCCTCCCAAATCCAATCCCAATTCCAATCCCATTTATCCTTATTTTTCTTCTTCTTCTCCCTCAAGCCCACCTCCTTCCTCTTCCTCGTCGAATCCTCTACGGGCCATCTAGCAACTGCAATGACACCATCGGTAGCCTCTCTTCGAGCTTCGCCAGCAGATGGCAACGGGGACTTCTCCAGCCATGGAAACTCCCAAAGTCCCTGTGGACTTCTCCAGCCGACGTTCACTAACACCACTACAAGAAGCGCCACTCCTTCCTCCACAATGGTAAGAACCCTAAAATAGGGTTTTAATTTCTCCCTCCCTCCCTTTCTCTCAGACCCATAACTTTTGTGCAGGCCCTAGAAGAAGTCAACATCTTCGTCGACCTCTCCCTGAAAGTCGATGTTGTGGCACCTCGACGGCGATGGGGATGGCCTATCGTGACAACTCGACCTGAAGCCCCATGCCTCCGGTGACTTCTCTATCGCCGTCGTCTACGCCAACTCCTCCCTGGAGGAACAGGGGCAAGTGCTCACCTCCTCCTCAGCGACCTACGTTGGGGTTTTCTCCCACCTCCACAGTAAGGACTTCCTTCGAAACCTCTCTCGATTGATTGATTTTTGTGTGTGTGTGATAGATTTTGATTATTATTATTATGTTGGAAAGTTCAGTTTTTATGGGTTTTGGGAGGGTGTTCTGGGTTGGCACGATGGTTTTAGGAGAATGCTCAGTTGGAAGTTAGGGTTTTGGATGATGCCAAGTGATTTTATAGGGATTTTGTTGATTTCACGATGTTAAAAGTTTTGATTGTTTCATTGTTCATCTACAGCGGCCTTTTCCATTTCATCTATCTAGAGCGAGTAGTAGCTTGAAGCTTGGATGATACCCATGTTGGAAAGTTGAAGTCTTTGATTGTTATAAAGTGGTACTGAAAGATACGTAAGATACGATAAGGATGTGCAAATAATACAAACAAAATTTGGTGCAGTTTCCGTATGACATCAAAATGTGTCCATACGAGCAACATAGTGTTTAAATGATAATATAAGTTATCACACTGTTGTTTCAAAACAATGCTTTGATTTTTATTTGTTGTTATTTCATCTTTTCTGTGAATGCTTACTTTGTTGTTTTAATTAGGAACTTCAACATCCAATGAGTTTTTAGTAGGACAAGAAGCATGATGTGTTAGCTATGTCGCTTATTACATGTACTGCTTTCCTGACTTCTTGTTTTGAAACCACTGGGGTTGAGTATTGTCTTGCAAATACATGCTCTATCGTGCAGGTGTTCCTTTCCATGCCATCATAAAGAAGTTTTTTGGAGAAGAGAGATCAAAATTAGACGATCTGATCTCAGTTCTTGCTAAATTATCGAAAGGTGCACGACTCCCTTTGGAATATATATAAGCCATTCAGATCTACATCGAAATAAGGTGCACACTCTTTTAATATTGCTTTATATGATCAAGCTTATTTTTGGTGCTTATGCTCTCTGATATTTTTAACCCCATAGCTATTAGCATGCTTTCCATATATCTTGAATTATTTTGATCTCAATTTGAAGCTCCGACTAGTGAATTATAATAGGAATGTTATTCCTTTACACTCTTTGGTTAGTAGTATGTCATAGATATGAATGCAATTCCCTTTGAAATATTTTATCATCTTACCTCTTTATAGTTTAGAAGGACTTGGATGATGCTCCTTGTCTGCCTGAGCTTAACACTACAAGAAAAAAATCCATTTTATAATATTTAAAAATATTGTAAAAAGACTTATACAACGTTTAATAGAAGGTTGTTATATGCAGGGTTGTAAAAGGGGAGGATATGCTCCACAACGTTCGTTTGAAAGATTTAATAAATTTAATAAAGGTCTGAGACCTAGTTAGGGGATTATTTCTTAATTACTTCCTTCTCCTCATGGACAAGTTTCATAGGTCTGAGCCTTAGTTAGGGTTGTAACACAAATTTTTGACAGATTTAATAAAGGCCCTTGAGCAAACCAATATATAACTGATCATCTAGAAGTTTGGTTGGATCATCTAGAAGTTTGGTTGGCACTTGGCAGCTTATTTCTATTGGACTTCAAATTGTAATTTAACATAATCATTGCCTCCCGCAGATAAATTTACAATATTGTTAACATGGAGAGCCTATTATTTGGATGAGTTGAATTGTTCATCTTACATGTGAGTCAATGACACACTCATGAAATATCTACTCCAAAAGTTATTGATTTACAAATTACATGGTTCACCGTCAATCTAAAACACACAAGTCTTTATCCCAAAATTTTGGGATCTATTATTTGAATTATTTTCTTAAATTAAGCTTTGTTGTCCCCTGCAACATACCCATTCACCTCATTTTGGAGAACTAAATCAACTAGGATGGTCAATACAAAATTATTCAGATATGCATGCATCTATGGTTTCAAGATTCTGCAATTATCAATTCAAATTAGAGTGACATGCAGTTCTTTTGGATGTAAATGAACTGAACATTTATTACTAGCATATCTTTTGCAGGGTAGCAATATGCAACATTGTTTCTTGTAGAACAAAAGACAACAATATATACCAGAAGATGAGAGGAATTATGTCAACTGGTGCAAAATGGTGTAAATTACCATGTTATACCAGAAGGTGAATCTTCGCCTAACAGGTCAATAAAGAGTACAGAATCAAATGCAAGGAATTTGAAGTCAATTTAAATGAGAAACATCGGCGTGCTTAATGTGAAAATATTTACCATAAGTAAAGCCATTCTTGGTGTGACGCCCCAGAACCAGAATACTGGAGAGCGGGGGAGTACATAGCCAGCTACGTATATAGAAATAAAATCCACCTCGCTATACGGTCACGGCTGTCTAGATATGAGGGTTTACTACAAGCCAACGGTCTCTTAAGGTCAAGCCTATTGTCTCAATCTCAAACAAATAGTATAATTACAAGATGTTAGACCACCAAATATACAATAAAGGGCGTCCCAAATATTACATATTCAGTTGATCATGAAGCTAGTCGTACAAAATGCGAGGACTAGCAAGAGTTTAGTCATACATGATCAACCTTAGGATTTATTAATCATGTTTACAGCCCGTAGGCAGACAGTAAGTAAATATGCATCGAGCTAACAGGTGCTCGTCGGCTAAACATCTCAAAAGAATAATTTTACAATAGAGTGAGCGAAACAAAATAGAAAACCCACTCGTGGCCCGGGTTCCTTCTAGTCGCCACCATCGAGCTGGAGGTTCGGTAGATCCTCGGGTGCTGCTCCAAAATCTGGCCACACAAAACCAGCTGGGTCAAACTCCAGAAAGAGCAAGTGCCACAAAGGAAGCCACGAAATAAGAACAAAAGCCAGCATATCAGAACATAAGAAAATGGAAGAAAGTACTAGTAAATAAGAGTACAACAAGACAATAAACAACTAGGAACATGGAACCATTCCGGAAGCCAGGTTACAACCTCTAAACCAAACAAGGACCGGGATCGTGACCATTCGCCTGAATAGCACCTTGTCTCTACCCATTTATTATTAAAGATAAGTAAACAATCATGTTCAGAAGTACCAGGTACTGGGACTAGACGAGACTTAGACCATGCTGGACACCATCCATTCACAAGCGGCCAAGCAATTACTACGGCTTACTACTTTAACTAACTAGGGTTATCACAAGCCTAATTACTAACAAGATGCAATGAGAATTCCCCAGTCCCAAGCCCTGCAGACTATCCAGTTATCCTTCCGCGAGTTGAGAGTATGATTGGGTACATCGCCCAGGAGACGATATACCCTTAGGTGACTTAGAGGTGCAACACATGACAGTGTGCTGAAAATGTGCTCTACTCGTCGGCAAGCTACAAGTATAACGAGATTGCTTGTGACTGGAAATTCTCCATGTTCTAGTTTGATCTAATCATTAGCCTAATCCATATTTAGTGCGAATCCCTGGCCGTGGTACCCAGGGAGTCACGTCCTAGGCATGATGCAAGACAAGACAAGTAGATTGCACAAGCAACAAGAAAGAACACCCACGGTGTCAGGGGCAAGTCAAGTTCAGTTAAGCTAGCTGTCGCAACAGCATCGAGTTATCAGGTTTCCAAGTCAAGCCAAGTCAGGAGTGCAACACGGCGGGCCACTATCAAGTTATCAAGTAAATCAAGTTATAAGTTACGGGTTACAAATTTTCATCTCAGGTTATGGCCAGGATCAAGAAAGCTAGCCACAAGTCAATTTCTAGAAAATTCGTGTCAAGACGTGTCGGGTCAATTCAAGTCGTGCTGTGGGCAAGAAATCTCAGAAAAACACAAATCAACAAGAGAAGGCAAGACCAAGGGAAATCCAAGGGACACCATGGCACAAGGTGTGCTAGGTCAAGAGGCAGCCCAAAGGGCGCTGGGCAAGGGCTCGGGCTAGGGGGCGCGGTGGGGCTGCCACTAGGGTGCGCAGGAGGCGCAGCCGCTAGGGCGCACGGGGTCAAGCGCGCAGGGGGCAAGCGCGCAGGGGGCAAGCACGCAGGGTCAAGCGCGCAGGGGGCAAGCGCGTACAGGCAAACGCGCAGGGGGCAAGCGCGCAGGGGGCAAGCGCGCAGGGGGCAAGCGCGCAGGGGCAAGCGCGCAGGGGGCAAGCGCGCAGGGGGCAAGCGCGCAGGGTCAAGCGCGCTGGGGGCAAGCGCGCATGGTCAAGCACGCAGGGGCAAGTGCGCAGGGGGCAAGCGCGCAGGGGGCAAGCGCGCAGGGGCAAGCGCGCAAGCGAGCAGCGGCCAGGCGTGCAGGGGCGCACGTGCAGGGGAGGGCTGCGCGGTCAGCTGGGCGCGCTCAGGCGCAGGCCAGCAAGCGCCCAGCACAGCGCGTACAGGCGAGGGCAGCGCGGTCAGCGACCAGTTCTAAAGAGCACGGCACGGGGGAGGGCAGCACGGCGCTAAACAGCGCGGCTGGAGGGGTCTTCTTCTCTATTTGTTTAGAAGGAGCTCCAATGGGTTCCAAAACTTCAAAATACCACAACTTGGCCATCACAACTCCAAATCCGGATTTGTGAAGTTCTATCTTGGGTGAAATTTGATTCTCCCCAACATAGGAACATCAAAACCCACAAAAATCCAACTTAAATAGATCAAAACTATGTAAATCCGAAAATAGGGGAAACTTAGATCTAGAAAAATGGAAGCTCCAAATCACAAAATACTAAGTTCTAATATTGTTCATCGTGGCCTAATCTAGCAAATGGACAAATAAAATAGGGTACTTATTTGGTGGCAAGGTGCACTTGCCTATGGGTGGGGTGTTGTGTGGAAGAAGGAAGAAGATGATGGAAATTAATGGAAGAGTAATGAAGAGAGAGAATGTTAGGTGGGGATTTAATGAGGGTGGTTGTGGTGGAATGAGGGTGGAGTATAGGTTAATGTGTTCCTTTGGGCTTAAAATCAAACCAAACCAAACCAACTAAAACCGAGCCGAACGGAAACCCAAAATACGAGAAAACCCAAAATTCCACAAGTCAAAAAAAATAAAAATATATGGCAAAATCCAACTACGAGCATGAATACGAAATACGGGAAACGGGGGTGACAACTCTACCCTCCTTAAAAGAATTTCGTCCTCGGAATTTAATCAAGGAGCTAGAGATTGCCACGGCAAGCTACACTAAGCAAATAATCAAACAATCATACATGCAAGCAAGGGATGGAAAGCATAAGGCATAAGGAAGACATTATACCTTACGAGTCAAACAAGTCGGGATATCGCGGTCGAATGTCATCCTCACGCTCCCACGTTGACTCACCTAGAGAGTGATGACCCCAAGCAACACGGACTAAGTTAATAATCTTGTTCTTGAGTATCTTCTCCCTTCGGTCCAATATAGACACGGGCCTTTCCTCATACGAAAGGTTGGTACCAACAACCAATTCCGAATGGTCCAGGATATGGCTCGGGTCCAGGATATACCGTCGTAATTGGGACACATGGAATACAACATGCACCTCTCTTAGCGACGGCGAAAGAGCAACACGATAGGATACATCTTTTACTCGCTCCAGGATATCGAACGGCCTAATATACCTAGGTCTAAGATTTTCCCATACGCCAAAGCGAATGACGCCGCGGTTTGGCGAGATCCTAAGGGATACATGGTCGCCGAAAGCAAACTCTAAGGGACGCCTGTGAGCATCGGCCCAATGTCGCTGGCAATCTTGGGCAACTCGAAGATGATCCCTGACTTTTCTGACTACTTCAACTGTCTGGGCAATTATTTCTGGACCGAGCATCTGCCACTCTCCGATATCGTCCCATGCTAACGGGGATCTGTATTTCCTACCATACAGTGCCTCGAACGGGGCCATCTGAATGCTGGCCTGGAAACTATTATTGTACGAGAATTCTACCAGGTGCAGGTGATCCTCCTATGAACCACCAAAGTCAAGTGTACAAGATCTCAACATATCTTCAAGAGTCTGGATTGTGCGCTCTGACTGACCATCCGTCTGCGGGTGATAAGCTGAGCTAAACTGAAGGTGAGTTCCCAAACTCTCTTGCAGGCTGCGCTAAAAGTGTGATATAAATCTTGAATCCCTGTCCGAGGTGATACTGACGGGCACTCCGTGAAGCCTGACAATCTGTCTGAGGTACATCACTGCTAGCTGAACCGTAGACTGCCCAACTCTGAACGGGAGAAAATGAGCCACCTTCGTGAGCCGGTCAACTATAACCCAAATAGCATCTCGACCAGCTGGGGATCTAGGCAATCCAGTCACAAAATCCATGGTCACATGCTCTCACTTCCATTCTGGAATCGGCAAGGGCTAAAGAAGTCCAGCGGGCCTCTGATGTTCAGCTTTAACCTACTGGCAAACCAAACACCGAGAGACAAATCGGGCTATCTCCCTCTTCATGCCATTCCACTAGAAATGCTCACTATACCAAAAAGATCCTTTTGGAACACTAAAATTCCATTCCAAATAATTTTGGGCACACCTATATTCCGTGCCTATTTATGGGCTGCTAGATTTGTTGGAACGGAATAAAGGCGTTCCAATAAACATTATTTGGAACGCTTTTATGGTGTTCCAATATTGGAACACCGATAGAGCGTTCCAAAAAAGAGTTTCAATAAAATATTATTTGGAACGCTTTTATGGTGTTCCAATATTGGAAAGCGTTCCAAAAAAGAGTTCCAACAAAACATTCCAAATTACTTTTTCTTCATTTATTGGAACGGCTAAAAAGAGTTCCAATGTTGGAACATTAGAAACACGTTTCTAAGAAAAGCATCCCAGAATACTTTTTGAGCCAAATTTTGGAACACCTAAAAGGTGTTCCAGTTTTCAATATATATATATATATATATATATATATATATATATATATATATATATATATATATATATATATATATGACTGCCCACATAATTTGAAATTGAACACATGTAGCTTGAAGTAATATATAGCTAGCATAAGTACTATAACTTACAAAACCTGTAGCGCTCCAAGGAATTTTATAAAAAAATAATAACAATTGACACAATCTTGTAATCATCTTGAGAATTTATAGATGTAGAACTCACAAAAATATAGATAATAAATGAACTTCCATATTACAAGTGCATAGAGAATATATAATGTTAAAGCTACATACACAAAGTAGCCTACCACACCAAAAAATAATATTTGGGAGCTGTGAAAATAATTTGAGACTTTGACACTTGATGTTCTTGTTAGTGAGCGTAGGCCCTGAAACTATGATAACCGAGGAAGAAAAAACTGCGACGTCCTGTAAACAATTCAAAGATTGTTAAAAACATGATAAAATAATTTGATCACAATTAAGAACTTAGTCATTCAACAAGGCGCATAAAGAAAAAAAAACCACCACCATGAACTAGTGCAATAGAAAAAAGGTTTCAGCTTTAGTCTAAACTGAAGTGAAGAAGAGAGAAAAAATTCATTGGTGAATGTGAGTGTTATAAAGCCAAAAGAGTTTTTAGCAAGCATATACATAGAAAGTTTTGAGCTGGTTAAAGAAAAATACTCAGATGCATACTAAGATAATTTTTACACAGAGTAAAATCATTGGCAGGCAACATTCTTTAAAACTTGCATTAATACAACCATGCCAAAGGATTATTTGAATAGTGATTATGGTACTAAAGAAAGGAAGCATGCATATCCTACTTACCTCCTATATGTAAGAGTACTCCTTTACATGCAGTCAATAATGACATAAGTGGCCACATGCCATCTTTCTTAGTTCTGGCAAGCTTCAGAGCTAATTTGTACCCGGGGTCAACAGAAAAAACAACTCTCAAGTCTTGGTATTAGCTTATAATATCATAGTATCACTGTAGTATCAAGATTATTAGTATTAGCTCATAATATCAGTATAACTAGTATCCATGAAGGTTCAACAGAGGAGAGAAAGAATCAGACAAGTACAACTATTATAGCTCAGAGTATCAGTGTAAGTAGTATAGATCGAGTCATCATCTCCTTTTTTTTGCAATGGCAACCAGGGGACCAACCATCTTCTTGACAATGGAAGCCCAAACTTTTAATAGCCTTAGCTTCTCACTTTGACAAGAGGCATAGTCAACAACCTAATAGCCTTGCAATTGACAACTAAACATAGGAGTAATCAAGCAGCATGTGCTGCCATGTTAGGTGACTCGACGAGTCAAAATAGTTATCTTTGCAATATCATTATCAAAGATTAGAAAATTGTTGGACTTTATATCATGGTGAATTATTTATCATGAAGCAATAGCATCAAGAAATGCAATAATAAAAGGCAAGCAATAGTTGAGTGCAATCACTATTGCGAAGACCAAAGCCAAACAAAAGATACCGTAGAATTCATCAAGTGACAGAAAAGTGACTCTCATCCTGCCAAGAATCACTATGACAAACGAGAAACAATATGTCAGAAATTGTTGATTGTGCATAGCAATAGATGCTTACAAAATATAAGCATATAAGATACGCATGAATTTGAATGTCATGTAGGTCAGTTTTCGATAATATCCTTAGATAGTGATTGACAAAGAGTGTCGCATTTCAGCTATTGCCATCAGTTTATGAGAACTTTTACTGAAGATAAATGGATATTGTCATTCATTGGATCTCGTCATTTATATGTTTTCACGGGGGCAGTTACCTTTCAATTGCATAACAAGAAGAAAATATGTTTTCCCACTTAAAGAACATGAAAATAAATATGTACTCTAGTTTAGGAGACAAAGAACTATCTTACAATATTAGACTCATTTCAGGTGACTACATTCCAAATTCAAGGACCATAAAATGTCAAGAGAAACTAGCCCCTTCATATGATATAGAAAATTCACATCTGAAATAAATGCACATAGCAAACTATAAAAAAAAACATAGTAGAAAAAAAATTCAAAAAAAAAACATATACCTCAAACTATATTGGTTACCTCCTTCCTTTTGGGTCAACAAGAACGAAGCAGAACTGGACCAACCCATGAACCAAGCATGTCACTGAGGGCCACTTGTACCTCGCTGGATCTATGGTTGCAGCCTATAAGGCCCGTGAGAGGGAAAAGAAATGAACCAAATTCTTCTCAAAAGAGGGATTCCCCAGTCCACATATAGCTTGGAGAGTTGCAACAACAATAGGTGCTTGTGTTGCTAGTTCTCTCTGCTTCCCTGAACTAATGGCGTAAAAGAATAGCTTATATCCATTACAGAGGTCACCCGTGTTAAGGGAAAAGAAGATGCAATTTCACTATAAGAATTCGGAATGTGGAGGCAGGAAATCAGCTAGAAAAGTTTGATTTGAGAAGAAAAAGATCAAGATAATAGGTTGATCAGAAATGTGCAGGCTTCAAAGAATAATGTACATGAACTGGTGTTGAATCATGTAATGAATTTACATAATGAGATTGCAGGATTTTCTCTGGAATATAGAAAGAAGATTAAATGGACACTAGCATCTTGTGATAATGAAGGTTTTACCTACAAATGAATGTTGGCTATATTTGTTGTAGGATTCAATTGTTGGGCACAAGAATTGATGCTTGATCGATTACAAGGGTCAGAATACAAGTAATGAATTAAAAAAAATGTTGATGTTTCTAGAGCTCAAGCTACAACACAAAATCATAAAAGAACGTCACTATCCATTATCATTTTCAAACAAGCTTCTTACATTCCAACTACAAATCAACAACTCACCTATATAATTGGCTTGCAAAATCACAAGTGGAGACCATCTCTTGAGATTAGCTCATTTGAGAACATCCAGCCAAGCATAAGACCCTATATTTTAGCCAAAATATGGCACAAAAACTGAGATCAAAGATAATTATTACAAAAGTAACTGAGATTACAAAATAATGTGACCTCACTACAAACAAAAAATAAATAATGGTAAAGAAAAGCATACCTTCCAGGAAAAAATTCAACACATGAAAAGGCTACTAGCCTCGATAAATGAAGTGGAGCTACATGTTAAAAAGAAAAGTTACAGGTTGATCAAACAAATTTATTAGAAGGGAAATATAATTTTGTTGACTTTTTAGGAGCCATATAGCAAAATATAACAGTTGATCAAACAAATTTATTAGAAGGGAAATATAATTTAGTTAGTATAACTCTAACTAGAGGAGGAAACCTCATGTGACATGAAGTTCTTGTTGAAGTTGCCAGTTTCCTTGAAGAATTGGTTAAGGCTTGCACTACAAAAGACCTCCCGTTGATGAATAATTACTCAGCTGTAAAAAAAAAGAACAAATGCAAAAGTTAGGTATAAAATTATTTTGTTTGACTTTTCCATCTTTTGTCATGAATACTTGACCTTTTGACCTTTTGATCTTCCTCACACATAGTTATGACTTCAGTAAGGATAACGAGCGCTCCGCCCGCCAAGCGGGTGGCAGGAGCTGCGGGCAAGTGCTTGGTAGGCCAACAGCCAATGAACCGGGCAGGGCACTCGACGAAAGGGGATCGATCCATGTAATGCCCTTTTTATAATGCCTATAATTGTTGACTAACCAAGTCATTCTCCATTAATATTTTTAACCGAGTGAACTAGAGATCACATCTGCAATAGGTGTGAAGTAACAACCATTTGTTCGGACTAGGTCTTCATTTATGTCAGAGTATTCATATATAGAAGGGAAAAAAATATGAAGTTAATTTACCTGGTCATCGTGGACCAATTTAAGCCATTCTGCTGATGAATTTTTCCTTCCATGTCTAAGGAAGGAAGGTTTCTTGCATGCCCAGGGCCCTGATATTTGAAATCAACAAGTGGAATAATAAGAAAAGGACAAAGCCAAACTAACAAGAATATAGGTAATATCAAAAAATAGAAAACTAAGGAAGAAAATTATTTTTTCCCCAAGTCATAATAGAAAATTGTCTATGTTCCTGAAACATAAGGCTATGCTGCATAAATTATCCACCAGTAAAAAAATAAATAAACTTTTATGTGTTGCCCTCAAAAGAATACAACATGGTTGAAACTTTACTGATAAAACATGTATTTCAAAAGAAAGAGTGAGCCGCCTAGCCAAGCAAAATAATAGTAATAGATCTCAAGATATGGTTCAGGTGAGTATATTGCATAATAATGTAGGTTTTATCGACATCTTTTCCTCCATAAAATGCAAAACAATGTAAAAAGAGATCGAGGTGTCGTGTCCCTGCAATGTAGGTGAGCAGAGTGAAGAAAACTACAAGACAGTTGTGACCATTCAAGTGTGATCCTTACTTGCAAGCTTCTTTTCAGTATAGTTAATGGCAATCTGACATTTCAGTGTAGAGAATCTAAGGAATGAGGTTTAAATTTTCCCCTACATAAGGCCTTCAGAGCTGCTCAAAAGTTTTTACTCCTTTGAAGAGCTCTCTTCCTACTGCCGCAAACAACCCCTCTTTTATCTTGTCAACGGCCATGAACACATCTGTATTTCCTGATGAAACTTGGGAACAATTTATTCCATTAGTGCTACAAATTCTGATGCATTCATACAACCAGTTAGATATTGTGTGAAAATAAAGGCTAAAATTTAAAGATGTAGTATATAGTTATAAAGTAACAGTAGGATACCGAAAAGACCTATTGGCACCCTGGACATAGCCCGATCGATGCTTTAAAACTTGAAAAACAACTTCATCGTGTGTCAATGTTAAGCCATGTGTTTTTGCCTCCACTTAAATCGCCACCATCTTTACTTGTAAGCATATTTTTGCCTGGCAGAACTAACATAAGTAAGAAGACAAAAGCAAATCCACAATAGAAAAATAAGAAACATCACTGTGTCGGCTTGTAGGTAGGACTTGGTAGGGAATATGACCGTGACGTTGGGGAATATGTTGGCAAAGTTGGGCTGTAAATAGAATATATATAAGTTAACGTAGCTACAATACTAAAATAATAACAAATAACTTTAAAACACACATCTCATGTAGTATTAATCCAATTTGAGAGAAGCTTATAAGCACAATGACACAAATGCTAGATAGATATGTAGAATACTTTAGTTCAGATAAAAAAGTTCGAGTTGCATTCTTGTAAAGCACATGGAAATAACTTTTATCACAAAGGATACAATTAACCAGGTGGCTGGCAGTTTTGGTAAAAGTAGTATCGTACTTTCAGGAAACAAGGATACAATTAACTAAAGCTATAACTTATTGAAGAAAGTTATTAAGAAGGATAGTAGTTGTTGTTGGCTAAATGTGCCCGAAGGGCACTCCTTAGCAAAACCCATAATTAAACATCTTGTTTATTTTAGCTAAGACTTGCCCATTTGATAGTCCAAGCAATTTGTTACTACTTATTAGTGGTCTACCATCAGAAATTTTAACTAGAAATTGAAACAATTTAAAAAGAAGTAAATAACTAGAGAAGTAGATGAACATACTCTCCCAAGTGGCCATTTATGCTCCGAAGTTCTTCATTTCAGTTCTCGCTTCATGCATCAAGGAGGAACAATTACAAGTTTTGTATCCCTGAAATGATGATTCTGTCTCATGGTTGGCCGCACACGTGGGTAACCATTTGTTGCGCCATCGGAGTCCATAATATCATCCTCACTTGATTTAAATTTGCATGACTTTATTGGAAAGCCTGGAAGTGTCGTCCTGTCTTCAACAAGCAGTGCTTCATGCTGAAACCAATTTTAAAGTCACTAAGCACACTGCTAAATTCCTCTATGTATTTCTATAACTCACCAAAATCTCAAAATTAGTAGAGGCTTCATTTTTGCTTTAAAGTAGAACCAAGAATCCTTATATCATAGTAGCTTGTATTTTCTGTGTCAGAACAATGATGTGTTACATAAAAAATAAAACAAAAAGAAAATGGTGTGCTATATTGCATGGTCAGGGATATGACATGGAATATATTTTGAACCATTATGATGAAACTGAAAATTTGATAAAAAGTTCATAAAATTTTGAAGTTTTCTTCTAAAATGCTAAAACCTAATACATTAATAGTCCAATGTGAAAAGCTACCAAAAGCATTGATAATGATACTCAGGTCGATGGTATACACTGACATCACATTTTTAAACCTTGTATCCCAGTCTAAAACATATTCAATAATAGGACATAGTGTTGAACCAAGGCACACTCAACATAGCTTAAACCCATTTTCAGGTTTAGTAGGTTATAAGGGTTATTCCAAGGTTGGACTTTTCTGATGCAAATCTACTCACAAGTTCTAGTAGAGATGCCCAAAGGGATAAACACTTCAACGATAGGTGGTAGAGCTCCCTCCACCCCCGGCCCACTGCCAAAATCTAGTCCAAGCACAACAGACATTGGTCACTTTAGCAGCAACGCTACTAATGTCCCATCCCTGGACTGATTTTCAGAATCCAAAATTTAGGTTCCTACGTCTTTTGATGGTTGTAGTTTTACTTGCTAAAAGTTATTTTACCTAGTACAAAGATGTAGTGTTTAGGGCTGAAGATATAGGAGAAAAGGAAAATACAAGAGACTAAAAAATTGAATTTTATTGCTTTATGGTCCAATTCTAATCACTCAGAAAGGAGATGGCCCTAAACAGAATTGAATAGAAGATGTGGATCCAGGTCTGTCTACTCTACTTAACAACCAATATTGCACCAATGCCTTTGGTTTTATCAACCGAACTTGTCTACTTGTATGTTGACTTTTGTAATCCTCAAGCAAAGCATAAATTATTAGCATGAGCCTTAGCCAACAAATCTTAAAACATCAGTGCAGGTCATCATTATTGGAAAAAAGGTAAACTCTTTCCATTAATAAAGAGCATATGCCCAAATTATAAACAATTCCTGCTTAAACAGATATATTAGCTGACTACCCAACTGGCCGACTATAACCTAAAAATATTATAAGTACTACTACTCAGAAGCTAAGCAAAACATCAATACATGAATTACAACATCTCAACAGCTATTAATGTTTTTGAAAGACTGCTATCAAACTATTAAGATTGGTCATGCAAACTCCTTCCATTCCTTATGCATGTCCTTCTCCTGTGCTACGATTAGCAATGAACATAACCTTCCTTATTGCCTCAATCTATGTTCTTGTTAGTCTAACCTCCTTATTACCTCGACACATGTTCATTTTAGTGTAACCAAAATCCTAGAAACTCCTTCAGCTACAACTGTAATGGTCTCAAAACCCAAAACTGACCATAATCTGTACTGATACCCCAAAGCAGACCATAATCTGTACGCTTTAATCTAAATTTCCATGTGATATGATTACATTTCTTGAAATCGACTTAAAGTTTATCCTTAAATAATCAAAAGTAAGAAACAACCATGAAATTAAAACAAGGATGTCATAAAGATTTCATCGAACTTCTTGATAATATATATAAAATAAGAAATAATCATAAGGGTAAGTCAACATTGACAAAGGTAAAGCAATTCATAAATGTTCATAATGAAACTACCATAGATTTGAGATTCATGACCTAGACAATTAAAATAGAAGCAATGAACCAGAGCTTATGACAATCCCCCACTACCCAAAATACCCTAACACGATCTACAAACTTGAAGTAGCGACGATGAGGACCCTCTGAATAGACCTCATGGTGTGCATATATTTGGTGGACTGATATTGGTATAGAAGTGTCAACACTAAACTTATGTGTGTATCCGGGTTCAGTGTCATAGGTTGTATATCAACCAATGTTCGAGTTTGGATGGTGATCGTGGAAGAAGTGGTATCAGTATGCTAGTGTATAGGTAAGTATACATGTATCGGGTAGATTCTAGTGAGAGGTTGCGTGCGTGCAAGTATCAGTTGGTGTGTATGTTCACTAAGTTATGCAAGTTCCAGTGTGTACTCAACATTCAGCAGTAGCAAGATGCAAATGCAGCAGCTGTTAGCCCTCCCTCAGCCACCTAAACATCTCTTGGTCATAAATTTTAGATTGTAAAGCATACACACCATCCAATACCGGAACACTGAACAGATAATAAATTCTTTACTGGATATAGATCTTATCTCTGAGACATATCAAAATAATTACTATAATATGAGGACATTCAAGGATCTGATTCATTATTGTTGTTGAAACTATGACTTAACACATATTTGGAAGCCTATTCATTATAAATAGTTACTCACCTGTGCCACTTAGATTTGGAAACCGTGACCCCTATTGAGATGGTATTATAAGATAATCTTATTTAGGATATTATGGTAAAGAGGCAACATATGCTATATGAGCTCTAATATGTCAGCAAACTATATATATATAATCATTCATAGGTCATAGCATGATTGATTCACTTGGGATAAAGTGAAGAAAATATAAGATTGATTAACTTGGCAATCACAAAACACATTCATTTTGAAATGTTCAAACAAGATTCTCAGCTCTCCAGAGAGGTAGGGAGAATACCTACACTTGAGATAAGAAACTTAATCCTCCAAACTTTTTATCGCTTTCAGCCCACAGGGAGAATACCTGCGCCATATCATAACCTTTAAATAAACAGAAAGAGGATGTAAGAATTGTTTTAATTTCTAGCATACTTATAACTCGACTACATGCATCTCTTGATAATTTTAACAGATAAAAGATACCAAGTTAAGCAACTATTACAAAGAAAAACATTTATAATTTAGTCAAGGATAATGGATGTCAAGATCAGTTGGAGACTCGTAGTAAACATTCATCCTAAGCTATAAATTATTTTGTTATGTCTAACATTAACAAGCCCTCTTTATAGCACATAATATCGACTCTGATATTTTTTAAAAAAATAAGAACTTGTTTATATCCACCTAATACACTACCACTAGCTGGACCAGTGGTGTAGAGAGCAATAAACTCCTTAATAAAGTGAAGCACTTGCCCCTTCAATTTATGAGTACATGGTCTAACTTCATTGAATAGTTCATAAACAAATAAAATACTACATGTAATATTTAATCAAGCAAGTCCACCTATTCTAAAGCTTTTGTTGCCCCAACGACAATTTCTCATGTAGTATGTCATGTAATAACAATTTTCTGAAGTACTTGTAGACATGTAAGCATTGTCCATATGTTAAATGTGATTGCATATATGAATTGAGTAAACGACATTTCAAATTTGAAGCATGTATTGAAAGATAAACAGGTAAAGAAAATGTGTCATGCAAATCATTTTTATATTCTGTATTTGAAAGTCCTCAAAATTCGTAATGTCAAAACCAACATTCATATCTCCACTCTAGTAGGAAAACAAAACAAATATACTAGCTTATGAAAATTAGGCAGGATGGTGAAAAATATATTTTTAGTTCTTAAAATAACAAATTGCTTCCACATGACTTCCAATTAAATATAAAAAATATTGCTTACTACTGGCAATTTTTTATCATTGTCAAACTTATCGTATATGACAGTTTCATATTGCCGATACATAAAGGATAACTTGGTGTAGCAAAGAAAATAGGTCTAGTGATAAGAAATTGGCTTTTGTTGACATACCATATATACCTTTTTTAAGGATCAAGAGCATAAGTTTCTGTCATGTTCCTAGATATTTGATAAAAGTAATAATAAACATCCTTATTCCAAGTATGTTTCTGTGGAATTAATCCAGAATTAGACATAACGAAATGTACCTGGATCACAAGTAAAGAAATGAGCATACGAAATATATAAAAAGTGTCTGGGTCATGAATTATGAACAATTTAGCAGACTTTTTGGTTGATATTACTAAAATAAATCCATTATGGTGAAGGTGACAATGGTTTAGTCATCTCATAGCAATCATCAACCACTAGATGCATGCCATGTCATAGGATTTATCCACAAACAATCAACGATTGGATCCTATGTTGAAGAACATAATCTTCATAGCAATCAATTTACAGCAGATAAGGTGAACAAGAAGCAAGAGAAATTAAAACATAAGCAACATATCAAAGAAATTAAAATTAAAAGCACATGTTAAGGAGGGAGGGATAGAGAGGGCGCACTTGATTGCTCAATGGATGACCAAAAAGTGTTACAAAATTGTCTAAAAAGCCTCCCAATAATGAGATAGGGAAGTACTTAAAGACTAACATAACCATTTGTTGCATGAATAAAGGAAAATGATCTATGATCAAAAGAAATGCGCCAAAATGTTGTTATTTCCTACAATTAAAGCTTTCCTTTCTTTTCTTAATTCATAATGTTTGAATTAGAAATGTAAAAAACTTAAATGCACATCGAGGAAGTGCTACTGACAGCAAATATGGCCAAATTATGTGAGGGGGATAGTCGAGCTTATCATCAAAACTGGTCTCAGCATCCTTATCCATTTTGGAATCATCGCCAACAGTAAGTACCACATGACCTTTCATACCTTCAATAGAATTCCCACTGCCAACAATACGTCTTCCTCCTCATCAACCATTTTATCTACCGTAAAAAATTATAAACTAAGTAGAAAGTATACAAAAGAACATCTGAATATTGTACTGCAAGATGTAAAATTAAATTCAAAAGGTTGTTGAATTTACAACACTGGAATTCCATTCTCATACGAGATACTGCTGATCTCCTGATCAGCAGAACTATCAAAGCAGCAACTATTTCCTAGCTCAAGCACAAGCTGAGGCCTTTGATCCCAAAATATAAACAGAAGCTAATTTGGGTGTCCGAGTATTTTAGCTATCCAATGAAACTATTATCCCCTCTTATCAAAATAGTAACTCTTATTAGGTTCGGCAGTTATGTTGCAATCCTGTCATTGGTTTCGATGGTTTGATTGCTATGTCGTTGTTATATTTAGCAGTATTTGTGGCAGTATTTTTGACGATTTGTATCTTCGTTTGAATTTTATAAATTTATTGTTTAGATGTTCGGCTTTGTGCACACTGCATTGAAAGACGAAATAAACACCAACAATTAGTAGAATCAAAAAATAATAATAATGAATATGGTCTTAATTCAGACAACCCAGATCCAAAACCTTCTTTCCCACTACAACCTCATTCCAAAATCTAACTTCTACCAGAACCAAAAGCCACCAAGAGATCAGAACACTAAAATATAGTAAAGTCCCAGCTTTTTTTCCCATCATCCAGATCATCAGAAAATACAAGATGAAGTGTATATAGAATCATAGAGCCTAGATCTGATTCAAGACTTTTTCCATCTATGAGAATCTTTAGGACATGTTCTTCCACGGCATAAGAGCAAAGACGCAAGATTTTAACACCTACATCCATGGGATTTAAACCCTTCAATTTTTTTTGGGTTTCAAAATAATAAGGGCATACAAATACCTTAAGGTACGAGGATGGCGAGATGAAGACGGAGAGACCTGATTTCCGTGTTCCCATCAACGATATAGACGATGATGATTTAGACCCGACGCCTGTGATCCGGATAGCCGAGGATGGAAAGAAGAGGACGGCGAGACTCGCCGTGATCCAGACGGTCGAGGATGGAGAAAAGAGGACGGTAAGAGAAGGTGAATTTTCCCGCGTGGTTTTTAATTCCCGCCAGAAAGAGGTAGCAAGAGGGAGATGCCAAAAAAAGAGGTCATGCTTGTGTATGCCATATTGGAGAAAAAGGAGCTGATGCTTTGTTAAGGTCACGTGAGAACACGTGAATTAAAATTTTTAATATTTGGAACGGTTTTGGAAGGGTTTGTGTATGTTCCAGAATAAATAACTTTTATTGAAATAAAAATAATAATGTTCGCAACATTTTCTTTATTTTGGCACACTTCTTGTCCGTTCCAATACCTAGGCACGCTGAATAGGCGTTCCTGATTGAAATATGTCTAGTGTTCCTAATTAGGTATTTTGGTGTAGTGGCTGACGAATATCATGGTACATCTTCGTGCCACCGGGATGAATAGAATACTGTGAACTGTGAGCTTCTGTCATGACCTCTTGTCTGATATCTCCACTGGGTACACAAAGACGAGTGCCGTGTCGAAGTGTACCATCTTCATGAATGCACAACTCTGGCCTTCTTTCTGCCTCATACTCTGCTCTGAGCCGCTGAATCTTAGAATCTGTAGATTGCGCCATCCGAATCCTCTCAACTATGCTGGACTAAACCTGTAGACTGGCCATCAATGCCACGTTGGTAGCAAGAACCACTTCAATTCCCATCTTTTGAAGATCTGCCAATAACTCTGGTTATGCCGTTAGGAAGTAAACTCCGGCTCTCCTGCTCAACGCATCCGCCACAATGTTGGCCTTCCCTGGGTGATACTGCAAGTCCACATCGTAGTCTACTAATAGCCCGAGCCATCTCCTCTGCCGCATATTAAGGTCCTTCTGGGTGAAAACATACTTCAGGCTCTTGTGATCCGTAAATATCTCCACTCTGTCTCCGTACAAGTAGTGCCGCCAAAGCTTAAGTGCAAACACTACTGCTGCCAGTTCCAAGTCGTGGGTCGGGTAATTCTTCTCATAATCACAAAGTTGACATGATGCATAAGATATTACCTTTCCATGCTGCATCAAGACACACCCCAATCCTCTGCCTGAAGCGTCACAATAAACTGTGAATCCTCCGGTCCCGTCTGGAAGTGTGAGAATAGGAGCCGTTATCAAACCTCGCTTCAACTTCTCAAATGATTCCTGGCACTCTGTTGTCCAAGCAAATTGCACGTCCTTGCGGGTCAACTGGGTCATCGGTGCCGAAATCCTTGCAAAATCTGAAACGAATCGCCGGTAGTAGCCGGCCAATCCAAGGAAGCTGCGAACCTCTGTCGCTGAACTAGGTACTGGCCATGACTCAATAGCCACAATCTTCTGGGGTTCTACTTCTACTCCTCCTCGAGTAATGATGTAACCCAAGTACGAAATGCGATCGAGCCAGAACTCGCATTTACTGAACTTGGCGTACAACTGGTGCTCTTTAAGCGTCTGAAGGATGATTTTGAGATGCTGCTCGTGCTCTGCTTCGCTCTTGCTGTAGACCAGGATATCATCTAGGAACACGATCACGAACTGATCCAAGTAAGGCATGAAAATGCGATTCATGAGGTCCATGAATACAGTCGACGCATTGGTCGCTCCAAAGGGCGTAACAAGGAACTCCTAATGCCCATATCTCGATCTAAATGCTGTCTTCGGGATGTCCTGCTCTCTGACTCTGATCTGGTGGTATCCGGGACCGCAAGTCTATCTTCGAGAACACTGAAGCCCCTCTAAGTTGATCAAACAAGTCATCTATCCTCGGGAGAGGGTATCTGTTCTTGATTGTCACTGAGTTCAAGGTACGATAATCTATACATAACCTGGACGTACCATCCTTCTTTTTCACAAGAAGCATCGGGGCTCTCCAAGGCGATCCATTTGCACGAATGAATCCCTTGGTCCTTAATTCTTCAATCATCTTGTATAAAATCTTCAACTCTGAAGGCGCCATCCTGTAGACTCTCTCTGATACTGGTACTGTCTCGGGGATCAAGTCTATAGTGAACTCGATCTCCCGCTAGGGCGGCATTCCTGGAAGTTCTTCTGGGAAGACATCTGGAAATTCTTCAACTATCCTAGGTAACTGCACTGCTGCTACTGCCATCCGCAATACTGGGGATGATGGTTCTACTGCGCCTCTGGAAAATAAAAACTCTGGCTCGCCTGGGATACTAAAGATAACCCTGCCAACATGGCAGTCTATCCTAGCATACTGGTTTCTCAACCAATCAATGCCTAAGACTACATTATAGTCTGCCATAGGGAATTCTATAAATCTAGCGGGGAACTCTCTACCGCTAACTACGATCCGACACGAGGAAAACACTCGATCTACTCCCACAAGACCATTACCAGTAAGTATATTGAGCCACACTAATAATGACTCGGGCTCCAATCATATCCGTGTCGTGAATCGTACAGACATGAATGAATGCGATGTACCATAATCAAATAATACCGATGCTGGAGAGGAGTTGACGAGAATAGTACCTGCCACTACCTCACCTGGTGCAACTTCTTCTTCCATAGTCATCATCATGGCCTGACCATGTCCTCTAGCTGCGGGTCCCCTCTGCTGGAAACCACTCTGCCTGTTCTGCACTTGGGCTTGGGTGTACTGCTGCTGGTTCTGCTGATGAAATGCCTGGGCCTGAGGCAATAAGGGCCTCGGGTACTACTGCTGCATAGGTGCTGGTCCCCTAACCGATGGACTGGTTAGGTTAGAAGAGGATGAACTACCCCTATTCGGGCAGGCTCCTATCTTATGATCTGTCGCTCCATAAGCCAGGCACAATCCCTGCGCCCTACGACTATCCGCTACTACATGGCCTGGCTTCCCACAATGAGAACATCCCATCGTGGAAGTCTGCTTCTGCTTCTGCTGCTGTGGGTACGCCGGGGTTGAATGCTGAACCGACATCACTCAGGCTGCCCGCCTCGGAGTTCTAATGGTCAAACTCCTAGCTGCCGGGACTGTAGCTGATGATTGCTACATCTGGCTGTGGGATCGCTTCCTACCTCCGGTCCTATCCACGATCCTCTGGGAGGTGTACTCATGCCTCCTAGCTGCTCTAAAAACCGCATCGAACGTCTAGTGCTCGAACTTTTCGACTGCCAACAAGATCTCCAAATGTAGTCCCTGTTGGAACCGCTGGGCCCTATCAAACTCGGTTGCCACCAAGGTGGGGGCAAACCTACTGAGTCTAGAAAACTCAGATGCATAACTGTCGACCGTTCTGTCTCCTTGCTTCAAGTTGGTGAATCTCGTCTGTAGGTCGTACCGAGCTACAGCATCAAAATACTTCGTCTGGAATCTTTCCCTAAACATTGCCCAAGCAATGGGTGCCACTAATCCCATGGCTTGCGCTGCCTACCAACTGCGAGCCAAGTCCAGCAACTGTAGGCGTACCACCGCCACCTTCTCATTCTCAGGTGTCCTAGCTGCTTCTAGAACCACCTCGGTTTCCTGAAGCCAAGCGTCCGCGGCAATCGCATCTTCGTTGCCGTCGAAGAAGGGAGGGTTCAAGCGCTTGAAGCTGTTGGCTGCGCTGTTAACTGGATGACCGCCTCTGGTCAAAGCATCCGCCACTACCTGGTGCAAGGCATCTCCTCGACGATCTTGGGAAGCTATCAAGGTCCTGATGAGACCTACCAAGGTGCCATCGTCGGGCTCTGCAGGCTAGACGGGCCGAACTGGGGGTTCTCCTCCAGGAGGTACAACTCTGGAGGCTACTCCGGAATGCTGGGCTTGATCTTCGGGTTGCTGGTCCCCGGGAAGTGCTCCACCTTGCTGATCGGCGGGGTCAAGTACAGTGCCGCTGAAGAAGACGACACAGGGAAAATAATAAGGAAGGACCAGGACAGATCAACGATACAAGCACATGATCAGGGCAAAAAACTAGAGATTCAGAGAATACGAATGGAGATCAAAGACGAGTACTGATTGAGACATCTATCCGGTAAACCCTCATATATCTTGAATGCCAAGACCTGTATGGGCCACCACTTAAACCATGTGATGCCCCAGAACCAGAATACTGGAGAGCGGGGGCGTACATAGCCAGCTACGTATATAGAAATAAAATCCACCTCGCTATACGGTCACGGCTGTCTAGATATGAGGGTTTACTATAAGCCAACGGTCTCTTAAGGTCAAGCCTATTATCTTAATCTCAAACAAATAGTATAATTATAAGATGTTAGACCACCAAATATACAATAAAAGGCATCCCAAATATTATATATTCAGTTGATCATGAAGCTAGTCGTACAAAATACGAGGACTAGCAAGAGTTTAGTCATACATGATCAACCCTAGGATTTGTTAATCATGTTTACAGCCCGTAGGCAGACAGTAAGTAAATATGCATCGAGCTAACAGGTGCTCGTCGGCTAAACGCCTCAAAAGAATAATTTTACAATAGAGTGAGCGAAACAAAAAAGAAAACCCACTCGTGGCCCAGGTTCCTTCTAGTCGCCACCATCGGGCTGGAGGTTCGGTAGATCCTCGGGTGCTGCTCCGAAATCTGGCCACACAAAACCAGCTGGGTCAAACCCCAGAAAGAGCAAGTGCCACAAAGGAAGCCATAAAATAAGAACAAAAGCCAGCATATCAGAACATAAGAAAATAAAAGAAAGTACTAGTAAATAAGAGTACAACAAGACAATAAACGACTAGGAACATGGAACCATTCCGGAAGCCAGGTTACAACCCGTAAACCAAACAAGGACCGGGGTCGTGACCCTTCGCCTGAATAGCACCTTGTCTCTACCCATTTATTATTAAAGATAAGTAAACAATCATGTTCAGAAGTACCAGGTACTGGGACTAGACGAGACTTAGACCATGCTGGACACCATCCATTCATAAGCGGCCAAGCAATTACTACGGCTTACTACTTTAACTAACTAGGGTTATCACAAGCCTAATTACTAACAAGATGCAATGAGAATTCTCTAGTCCCAAGCCCTGCAGACTATCCAGTTATCCTTCCGCGGGTTGAGAGTATGATTGGGTACATCGCCCAGGAGACGATATACCCTTAGGTGACTTAGAGGTGCAACACATAACACTGTGCTAGAAATGTACTCTACTCGTTGGCAAGCTACAAGTCCATTAAAGCGCCCAGATAACGAGATTGCTTGTGACTGGAAATTCTTCATGTTCTAGTTTGATCTAATCATTAGCCTAATCCATATTTAGTGCGAATCCCTGGCCGTGGTACCCAGGGAGTCACGTCCTAGGCATGATGCAAGATAAGACAAGTAGATTGCACAAGCAACAAGAAAGAATACCCACGGTGTTAGGGGCAAGTCAAGTTCAGTTAAGCTAGCTGTCGCAACAGCATCGAGTTATCAGGTTACCAAGTCAAGTCAAGTCAGGAGTGCGCCACGGCGGGCCACTATCAAGTTATCAAGTAAATCAAGTTATAAGTTGCGGGTTACAAGTTTTTATCTCAGGTTATGGCCAGGATCAAGAAAGCTAGCCACAAGTTAATTCCTAGAAAATTCGTGTCAAGACGTGTCGGGTCAATTCAACTCGTGTTGTGGGCAAGAAATCTCAGAAAAACACAAATCAACAAGAGAAGGCAAGACCAAAGAAAATCCAAGGGACACATGGCACAAGGTGTGCTACGTCAAGAGGCAGCCCAAAGGGCGCCAGGCAAGGGCTCGGGCTAGGGGGCGCGGTGGCGCTGCCAATAGGGTGCGCAGGAGGCGCAGCCGTTAGGGCGTGCGGGGTCAAGCGCGCAGAGGGAAAGCACGCAGGGTCAAGCGCGCAGGGGGAAAGCGCGCAGGGTTAAGCGCGCAGGGGGCAAGCGTGCAGGGGGCAAGCGCACAGGGTCAAGCGCACAGGGGGCAAGCACGCTGGGGACAAGCGCGCAGGGTCAAGCGCGCAGGGGGCAAGCGCGCAGGAGGCAAGCGCGCAGAGTCAAGCGCACAAGCGGGCAGCGGCCAGGTGCACAGGGGCACGCGCGCAAGCGGGCAGTGGCCAGGCGTGCATGGACGCGCACAGAGGAGGGTTGCGCGGTCAGCTGGGCGCGCTCAGGCGCAGGCCAGCAAGCGCCCAGCACAGCGCGCGCGGGCGAGGGCAGCACGGTCAGCGACCAGCGCTAAAGAGCGCGGCACGGGGGAGGACAGCACGGGGCTAAACAGCGCGGCTGGAGGGGTCTTCTTCTCCATTTGTTGAGAAGGAGCTCCAATGGGTTCCAAAACTTCAAAATACCACAACTTGGCCATCACAACTCCAAATCCGGATTTGTAAAGTTCTATCTTAGGTGAAATTTGATTCTCCCCAACATAGGAACATCAAAACCCACAAAAATCCAACTTAAATAGATCAAAACCATGTAAATCTGAAAATAGAGGAAACTTAGATCTAGAAAAATGGAAGCTCCAAATCATAAAATACCAAGTTCTAATGTTGTTTATCATGGCCTAATCTAGCAAATGGACAAATAAAATAGGGTGTTTATTTGGTGGCAAGGTGCACTTGCCTATGGGTGGGGTGTTGTGTGGAAGAAGGAAGAAGATGATGGAAATTAATGGAAGAGTAATGAAGAGAGA
Source organism: Iris pallida (assembly GCA_029216955.1). Classification (NCBI taxonomy): domain Eukaryota; kingdom Viridiplantae; phylum Streptophyta; class Magnoliopsida; order Asparagales; family Iridaceae; genus Iris; species Iris pallida. The sequence continues at coordinate 140,974 of JANAVB010038967.1, forward strand.
GAATGTTAGGTGGGGATTTAATGAGGGTGGTTGTGGTGGAATGAGGGTAGAGTATAGGTTAAAGTGTTCCTTTGGGCTTAAAATCAAACCAAACCAAACCAAACCAACTAAAACCGAGCCGAGCCGAAACCTAAAATACGAGAAAACCCAAAATTCCACAAGTCGAGAAAAATAAAAATACATGGCAAAATCCAACTACGAGCATGAATACGAAATACGAGAAACGGGGGTGACACTTGGGAATATGACATATAGGCCACCATTGTTTTTCCATAGAACATTGCCAGTAGGAACGTCTAGTGCCATAAATGAAGCCATTCATGGGAATATGACATACAACCAAACTCTCTGGTGGTGTTGCTCTCATTCAAGTTGGAGCACAAACATAAACAGAACTAAAAGAAAAGAAATTTAGGGTGGAAGATTCCCTAAATGCCACAAAGGCTGCTATTGAAGAAGGGATTGTTGGTGGTGGTGGTTGCACTCTTCTAAGGCTGGTAGCAAAAGTTGACGCAATCAAGGATGCTCTTGATGATACTGAGCAAAAGGTTGGGGCAGATATTGTTAAAAGAGGTCTAAGTTACCCACTGAAACTGATTGCGAAAAATGCTAGAGTTAATGGAAGTGTGGTACTGAGAATATGCTCTCAAGTGTTGACCCTAAATACGGCTATAATGCTTCAACTGGAATCTATGAGGATTTGATGGCTGCAGGGATTATTGACCCCACTAAGGTGGTAAGGTGTTGTTTGGAACATGCTGCATCAGTTGCAAGAACCTTCCTTACGTCTGATGTTGTAGTGGTTGACATCAAGGAACCTGAGCCTATTTCTACTGGAAATCCTATGGATAACTCAGGATACGGCTACTAGTTGAGTAGTTGCACGAGAATGACTCGACGAAAAATTAGACCAGATCTCTCTCCCGAAATTAGCATCCCCAACAGCAAATTCTCTATAATATTTTGGTTAATTATTCAGCGCCAAATGCTGATTTAGTATGTCATGAGGGTAGATTAAGGCTTCATTCTGCGGGCTTGTTATAGTGAGTTATTGTATGGAACAGAATAGGAGTCCCATTTAATAAAAGATTAATGTTTCAATGGCTTCTCTAGACAATGTAATTCAACTATAATTAGTCAAAACCTCATGGCTTTAGTAGTAGATTCTGTGGGGAAGTTGATTATTTCTTCCAATTATGGTAGGAGTTTATGGGATTTGGATATTACTTATTTTTTAACCTATATATATATATATATATATATATATATATATATATATATATATATATATATATATATATATATATATATATATATATATATATATATATATATATATATATATATATATATATATATATAAAATATATATATATATATATATATATATATATATATATATATATATATATATATATATTATGGTGATATATATATATATTTATATATATATAAATATATATATATATCACCATAATATATATATATATATATATATATATATATATATATATATATATATATATATATATATATATATATATATATGTCCGGCGGGCCTAGCTCTAGTAGTTAGGAGGGTTGGCTCCCCTAGCGGTGGGCTAGGTTCGAGCCCTCCCTTCCCCACCCGAGGTGGCTGGGCGGCTTTGGCCGCTGCCTCGGGTTGGGGGCCCCTTGCCGGACACCCCACCCCCCCTGGCCCCCCCCCCCTCCTCCCGGGTTACCTCCCACCCCCGGACCCCCCCCCCCCCCCCCCCCCCCCCCCCCCCCCCCCCCGGGCCCCCCCCAAAAAAAAAAAAAAAAATATATATATATATATATATATATATATATATATATATATATATATATATATATATAAAATATATATATATATATATATTTATATCACCATAATATATATATATATATATATATATATATATATATATATATATATATATATATAATATATATATCACCATAATATATAAAATATATATATATATATATATATATATATATATATATATATATATATATCACCATAAAACTAGCCATGAATTAGAACTGCTAGGTAAACAACTAAATACCATCTTCTAAGATTTGTTGAGATAAAGAGAACACAGGTCAAATTACTAGCTTTAAATACTCGAATTAGCTACAATAGTATATGACGTGGGAGATCATAATTGTGGAGAGACTTGAATTGTTGGAAATTTTAGAAAGAGAAGAACCTCACCCTATCAACAATACCGAGCTTCTCTAACTTTTGTACGACATCCAATACATCAAAGTTTTCTTTACGCAAATACGTAGTCACTTATTGGTCATTTTGATATGTACCCAAATCGTGTTTTTAATATTATAAGTGTCTTTCTTTTTTCTCTACCTCACTCTTTTTTGTCATGTATTTTCGAAGATATGGTTTACTTAATAGTGTTCTTATATTGATGCTATTAAGTGTCTTAATAGTGTTCTTATATTCAACAATTCACCACAGCTCAATCGTTTTTTTAATATTATAAGTGTCTTTCTTTTTTTTTCTCTACCTCACTCTTTTTTTGTCGTGTATTTTCGAAGATATGGTTTATTTAATAGTGTTCTTATATTGATTGTCAGTATCAGGTTTTGGAATGTTTTGAACTCTATCCAGACAATAATATTTTTTATGATCTTATACCTATCTTTCCTAAACTGTGAACCTATGGTAGGCACCTTGGTAGGTACAAAGGGTAATACTGCACTCCTTATAATAGCAAGGAAGGCTCATCCTCAGGTATATATTTTTTTTTCAATTTTACCTATAGAATAGATTGTAATGTCTACTTTTCATTCTTGTTGTGTAATGTATTCAGAACTGGTTCAAATATTTTCAGGGAATTTAGTGGTGTAAATTTGACTTTTACTAAGCTTCTTGACATTTGGTAGTAATATTCTAATTTAGGACAACCAAACAAAAATTTGGAAGTTAAAGAACCAAATAAAAATTAGAATCATGGTTGCGTGTGTTGTAATAATTATAATTAAAGTTGAGAAATTTCGAAATGGTTGGTTTTGGTAAGTTTTATGTGTTGGGATTTCTAGACAACAAAGAAACGGGTTTATGCATCTACGCAGGATTAATTAAAGGTGTAAATATAAGATCCAAGGTGTTTTTATATGGTCCACAAGGTTTTATAAAGGAAGAGGATAAATTGGTATAAGTGACGTACCCTTTTCCATAATTCCTAGCATCACTCACTTGTACCATAATCCTTAAACAGTATTAGGAAAGATCAATATAGTAGACCACAGAAATTTGGGATCGCAGCTTTGTTGTTGTTGTTGTTTGATTATGTCTTTCTTTAAGTTTTGGCAATCAACCTATGGCTGCTAGATTAGGACAAAGTTTTGAGCATTTAAACCATCTCGGACCACAACCTGCAACTAAAAAATTATAAAAGAAATTGATTCTTTCAACAAAAAAATCTTAAGGCCAATAAAGTTAATGCCCCATGAGTTGGTGATACTCATGTTGTCTGCCCTGGGTAATATTGGCCCCAGTAAGGAAAAAAAAGGCAACAAACACTCACATAGAACATTGAACCCCTGGGGCCAGGGAAAAATAAATATTTACTGAATTTTTAAATATTTTAAGCTTTAGGAATATTTTAAATATACACTACTATGTATACTTGAACAATTTGAATCACACTGAACAATAGAAGTATGCTCATTTCATCATTGTTTTGTTCACTAAAAATTGACTTAGTTGTTTCCCTAATCATCAATTCTTATAGTACTGATATTCTAACATCTTTACTTTAGAAATTTATGGGTGAAATTTAGATTGTATGATTACATAAATTAACTTTCCTAAATACATGAAGTAAATATGACACTAATGAACAAACAAATATTTCTTTCTCAGATACGTGCATCTGTCTTTAGCATGCTACAACATGATGTAGGGAAATCAAATACCTATCTTAACCAATTTCTCTCATCATTGCCCCTTATAGGTAATAGTGAACATTGGAAATGGCTCGGATAGTTTCTTCACATGGAATGCCATGGTGTCAACCTAGGTGTCGTATTCGACACATGTTGATCGTAGTGGTGTTGACGACACCAACGGCAACACCATCAACTGTGATAAGCTCATTGTACTCATGTCAGCGATAGTGCTGAGAGAGCATCCGAGAAGCACAGTTGTTACTAAGTGTGGCACTCACAGAATTCATCATGAGGAACGGAGGTCAGCACTGCCTGTACAGGATGGGGTATCATAATATGATCGACTAGGGGATTTAGCTCAATGAGGATGGCATTGAGACGCATCTTATGATGGAAACATCAAGACATAGAGCGCTCAAGGAGAGCTACTTTCTTGATGACGGTGAGTATAAATGCTATGCCAAGATTATTTGTGGCTTACTTAATCTGAATATATATTTTTTGCATACAGTCCTCTTTTTTTTTGTGGTAACTGGATAGATTTTCAACCGAGTAACCTAAGCTATATCCAACCTTTTTAATTTTATTGATTTTAACCAAAGCCCATACTTTCCAACTATCAATAATATAAATTTCCAAGATTGAAACATTAAAGCAAAGGTTCATTATACATGAGTACAATTTGGCAGATATTATTACTTGGTAGCATGGATTGAATCATTTAATTACATGGTTCGATATCAAGATTGCATTAACTAGGAGTTTAAGGTACTATAAACAAGCAAATTTAGTGCCAAGATTCTAACATGATTGTAAGATGGAAATGTTGTTGCTAACTCCGTTACTAATTGAGTGATTTCCCTCTCCTAATTTCCTTTGTTCTACTGAAGGGGCCTATATGGTTTTTAAAATCATTATTGAAATGGTGTGCATGAAACTAGATGGATCTGAAGAAGGAATAGGAAGCCTTATCAAAGAACTCGAAGATCCGTAGAATCAGTTGAACTGAGGATGAACATCACAAAACAACCACAGTACGCTAAGGAGAAGGGTGCTGAGCAGTAGAGACTCTAAGGAGATATATCGAGGTTTATTTCCATGTCTTTTCAGTAATAAATGTTAGGATATCCAGATTATCCTTGTATGTTTGTCCCTTCCAACTTGAGCAGCATCTTAAGTTCGGTACCAGTAAATTAGTCCATAACTTACATCAATCTTCTTATCATTGCAGGGGGGACAACTTCAAGGATGGGAGCTTGATACTTGTGGTGATTGTTCCATGAGTGAGGGTTGTCTTATCGACTCAAATGATTCTCCTTTCGTTGTTGATGCACAAATGTACAGGTGTACTACTGACATTTAGTTACCTTAGTTCTTTCTATGGCTATTCGCAGTCATGCTACTAATCATGTTCTATCAAATGTCTTAAAAAGAGTAAAAGTTTCAAATGAAGAGCATGGTCAGTATGGCTGGATACACATTAGGCAGAGTGTTCAAAACCCAAATATAGCACTAAATTTGTAAACTTCATTCCCCGATGGCTGCCAGACAATAACCAAAGTTCTCCGAGAAAAGTATGTTCATGCCATTTGCTCATAAGTATGTTTATGCCATTTGCTCAATACATCAGCACTTTATTTTATCATGTGATTTCTTAGGTTCATCTACTTTAATCCAATTCAATATTGCATTTTAGTTTGCGGTACCCCTTGATTCTATATAGTTATTGTGTCCATTCAAGAACAACTTTTGATATCTGATAAAGTCCAATGTAGGTCAATACTTTTAAGATATGGCTTGCTCAAAGGGAGTTGAAGTGGAAAAACCTAACATAGAAGTTTGCGAAGGTAAATTTTAATTTAGGTTTCTTTAACAGAAAATGTAGTAAGTTAGCTATTAATTAATGTAAAATTGGTTTATTGGTATAACATGATGTTATAATAGTTGTTTATGTTTTTTTTTTGTTGTTTGCTGGAAGAAAGGATTACTCTGTCTGAGAAATTAATGAAATGAGAGGCGAGCTGGAAAAATTTATCCTGGATATTGTTAATGAAGGCAATATATAAAAAATGATGCATTAGAAAGTTTCAAAATTATTGTTAATTTATGTTGTGAATGTTTGAGACTGAAATAATATTGTTATAATTGGCACTTTGAATAATTATGAAATGAAAAAAATGTTGTTGTTTAGAGTTTATTTCTCTTCTTCTTTATTTTTCTTATATAGGATATTGTATACAAAATAAAAATTGTGGAATACGGATGAAAAAAATGGGTATTATAAAAATGACTAAATTTAATGACGCATAAATGTCATCTTTTTATGAATAGAGAAGATGCATAAAAGTCGTCTTTTATCAATAAAGATGACGTGTGCTGAGCTGTCATTGATTTCTTATGATAAATGTAATCTTTTTTAAATAAAGTTAACGCATAGAAGTCATATTTTGTACATAAAAATGACGCATAAAAGTCATCTTTTGTAAATAAAGATGATACATAGAAGTCATCTTTTGTAAATAAAGAAGACGCATAAAAATTATCTTTTATAAATAAAATGACGTGTGTTTAGATGTCATTGATTTTTCATGATAAAAGTCATCTGTTAT
>JANAVB010038967.1:150000-155588 GCA_029216955.1 Iris pallida
TTGAATCTCGGTCAGACCTGAAGCAAAGACTTTAGGTTCAATCATCGGTCCGGCTTTAAGACATTACATAGAATTCACAAACCTTATCATTTTAATTTATTAAATATCACTAAGAAACATTAGATCTCCCGAGCTGACTTGGAAACAACATGATCATGTTGCCTTAGAGGAGGGCGGTCATAGAAAGAATGGCTTGAAGCTTTCGAACCGTCCAATGACGGTTTTTCGAGCATTAAAATGGTCTAATAAAGTGGTATTAGATGTATCATATCGATATTGTAAATTATAATTTTACAATACTATCGAAATCGATCTTTACTATTGATACTTTAAATTATAATTTTGATTGTTGCTTACACAATTTTAGAAGACAAGAAATACGACAAATTAGCACTTTGTTGTCTGCTCAGAATGTGATGAAACCTAAATGAGTGGATTATAAATTTCAAAACTTATGGCTGGTGGCAGGTGGGAATCAGGTGTAAGCTTTCGGCCTGAGGTTATAGTTAGGATCCAGTATTATTCGATTTTGGACCGAAAATATGAGATGCAGTTCGATTTGAAAAAAAAGTTCAAATTTGATTTAAAAATACTAAAAAATATTCAATTTTTGTTTTGGGTTTCTGGTTTCAAAATCGAAATATAAGATTTATGCAATTCCTAAATATCCTTAATTTATGTATATTATTATTAAAAATAAATTGTATATTTCGAAAACAATAATACTATGTATGTTTATTAAAGCAATTTTTTGATAATTTAACAACTAATCCAACTTTGAAATACAAAAAACATATGTATAAAAATTATAAATTTTTATTATAAAATTTTTACTTTGGGTATAGTCCACTAAATAATAAAAATTGCCAAACCAAATAAATCAAATAAGTTTATCGATTCGGTTTAGATTATGGATATTTAGAATTTGTATTTATTTGATTTTGACTATTCCGATAAAGTTGAAATCGAGTAATCCGAATGCTCATACTAATTATGACTATAGGGACCCAACTATGGCTAGGATTTGATCCTAGCTTTGGTGCACCCGTGTATGATGCAGAACATCTTACTTATATTGTTGCATGACGTCGTGTTTGTTGTTTGGTGGATTTTTCCTATTGCCTTAAGAAAAAGGATCGTCTTTGTAGTTATTTGAAACATGTAGATGCTCAAATCTATTTTGGATTAGTAAAATCTAATTTGAATGTTGAAAATAGAACCGGAATGGATCAGTAGGTTGGGTTAGGGTAAGGAAAAATATGAAGCCTGAAGCATTCTTAGTCTGTTGATACGAAGAGGGGACGTTTGGATGTTAAAAACGAAAAACTTAATAAATTTAAGTTGGGTTCGATATTAACTACTAAACACAAAATAATCTAGGATTTTAATTTCACGTTCTGGTGCATCTGTTTTTTCCCCCTGAAAGACTAAAACTGGTTCGTAAGCTGTTACAGCTTATCAAAAGTTTGAAAAATTAGTTTAACCGAATTTTTCTTGCACAATATTGAAGTTTAATAAATGTCACGTTTCGGTCCCGTAGGACCGATCGTTCTCACTAAGGCGTGATGCCGCACGAACCTAGATTGTGCTTGTGGAAGGCAGTTTCATAACGGCTGATTACAACAGCTTGCGACAGGGTCGTCGCACAGAAGTCCCAAGCAGAAATATTGAATATACAAGACATCACAAGCATTGACACAAAATCGAATAGTCTTTATTGATACTTGAAATAAGACTACAAAGGCGCATAGCCCAGATTACAATCACTCAAGCTCATTTTCTCTCATTTTATAAGTCACTCAGCTCTCTCTCATCTCTCATAAGCCAGCGGATGCTTCAGATAGGCGATGTCCATACATTATGTCCTGTATAAGTCTAGACTCCATGCGGACGCACGTCTCGAAATGCCAAGGGACTCCATGCCTCAACGCATCCAAGCGAGCTCTGCGCCAACGAGCTTCCACATGTGCCTGCACCTGAAAACTGTGTGGATGTCAGTACTCAACTGTACTGGTGGTTGTAGAAGCATGAAAAATATGGGGTTCATGCGGATTACAAATTGTCGCATAGGTACTTTGGACCAAACATGTCTACATAAAGGAAAGCCGCATGACTAGTTCAATGACATATGCGGTCCGTCGACAACCAGCTGCAGACGGAAGATATGCGGCCAAGAGGAGCAATTCGTCTGATAAAGCTGACAAGTCCTGACAAAACTGACAAAAATGACGGCTCTGACACTTCGACAAAAAGATAAGACGTGAGACGTCGCCAAAAACAGGGTTCGTACGCCTTCATGCGACCAGAAGGAGTGTCATCTAAGCCGCATGAACCTTATGCGACCCAGACATATGCGGCCCCAAAGTCTCCAAAATTTATGCAGTCAAGAGCAACCGTGATCCAAGCCGCATGAGCTTTATGCGGCCGAAATACATAATCTATCTGGCTTAAATCCTCAAGCTATGTCTGGGCTAAGGAAGTCTGTGACCTAAGCCGCATGTGTCTCATGCAGTCCCATATGGTCAAAAACTGAGAGATCTAAGCGGCTAAAAAAAATAATCCCTGCGACAGGACACGTGGCAATCTGACCAAGTCTAAACTGTCCAGATTTGCTGCAACAAAATCCCAACAAATCGACCGATGGCAGCCAAAGAGCGGGTCTTCACGTGCCAATCAGCCACGTGGCAACAGGCCATCTATACGGCTCACATACATTTTATTATAAATAGCAGGGTGCCACACCCCTGCAAAAAGGCTGGCAACCTTCAAGAAGGCAATTTCTTCAAGATCTAAAGGCTACGTCAGAAAGTCCACGGAGTAAGGCAGAGTTGATAGCACTTTCTCGAGCCTCCACCGCCACCCCCCAGAATCAAAACTAAACAATTGTACTTAGATTGTTTCCTAGGATTTCTTTCTAGGCTTTTCTTTGTACAAGCGAGTTTGCAATCAATTTCAGTGTTCTGTAATACCTGTCTTTGATTTTTTTATGGCAAACACGATGGCGACTCTGCTGGGGACATCCTTCTCCTCTGATGAGAAGCTGGTGACGCAATCTGACGTATCCAAGATCGGCTCTACGCAGCAAATGCTTGTGGTTCGTTTTGACCAACAAGCCTTCGAAGAAATGCTCTCTTAAGGGAGCGCCAGCCCGTCCCAGAAGTGAGCCAACCCAAAGAGGACTCGCAAGACATCGATGCGCAAAACTGTTCCCTCCGACCAAGTTCTTGAAGAAGCTCCTTCTGCAGCCCAAGACGGTGACCAGAACTCTCCTACGGCTTTATTTTCGACTGCAGAGGACCCCACTGTCCCCAAATCTAGCAGAGGAAAACACCACGATGCTGAGTTTTTGGGGGCACAAGGGAAATCCATGCGGACAAAAAAGAAGCTGCATAGAGGAGATCGACAATCTGTCCATGCGACAGCCGACTCTGGTCGCAGACAGACAACTCATGCGGCAGCCAACTCTGGCCGCAGGAAGGTGGTCCATGCGGCAGCCAACTCTGACCGCAGGAAGATGGTCCATGCGACAGGCATCTCTAGCCGCAAGAAGGTAGCCCATGCGACAGCCAATCCTGACCTCAGACAGGATATCTCATGCGGCTCTGTCAGAAGCTCTGTGTTCGACCGCCTCTCATACGGGCCCGACGCCATGCGGTCCACTGAAGATGTGGGATTTATCAATCTGGACTCTTTTACTATGCACCTTCGGGCGCTAAGTTAAAAAAGTCTAGGGCAGTGCGGGCCCAACCAGCCCAGTCAACTGTCCAAGTTGCTGACTGTCAGCGGGCCCCGTTGACTGTTACATGGGCTCCTGACGGAACGTTGTACAGAACCACCCGCGTCCAGTCCTCCAGGGCTAACGGACAGGGTGGGTCTTTAAAGTCTCCCTCTAAAGATCCAGAGCAAGTGCTTTTACTAGCCATGGATCAGGGAGCAAACATGATGCCTAAGCATCCGTGCGCTCGGGTTACCTGAGTTCACAAGTTTGATACAAAGGTAGAGCAGCGTCCTACCGACTTACGTGACGTGATTACTCACAAACGCAAGACGGCAGCGTCGGCATGCAATGAGTCCCTCTCGGGGCATCGTTGCACCCAAGTCATCATCATCTGCTGTTGCGACAAATCAGCAGCACCCGAAGATCGACTGTCAGTTTTCCAGCGACTGCAGCAGCCAGCACCTGTCCGACAAAAACTCAAGAAACAGGTGCAAATTCCAGGGGATGAGGAGTTTCCTTTCGCCTCCTATAATTCAACTTAAAATGTTCCTCCTGGGAAGGGAAGAAAAAAGATAGGCTCTTCTAGCCTGGCCATCTCAGCCAGTATTGCAAGGAGACCCTCATCTGGGGGTTCACATCGACAACCACAGGGTGTGTCTATTTAGGCACTCGATCCAAAAAGAAGCTTCCGGCACCCGGGGGTGCGCCTTCGGCTTCCTTGATAGTAGATGAAGCTGGAGGTAGCAGTCCCCTCAATGTATGCGACGACCCGGTGTACCAAGAGCACATACAGATGGTAGAGGTCCCCCAAACTGTACAACATACTTGGATTTCCCTGAGGGCCAATACCCTCACCAAGACGATGCGGCTTCCTGCACAGGGGGTAGCACCCCTGTCACCCCCAGTTTTCGAATTAGGGGTATTTTTGTCATTTTCCAAGTTTTATAATTTTTGGGAATTTTATTTGATTTTATAGGATTTTAGGGATTTGGTTGATTTAGTTTGAATTTTATCCAATTTGGACTTAAGTTGGAGACCCGGGTAGTCTGGACGCTAGTGGGACCCACATACTAGCTGGGCTTAGCCCACATGCATCTAACTAGGCTAGAAACCATAAACCATACTCCCATGGCTTAACTAGTCATTTCGAGGCTTAATTAGTCTTTTGAAATTAAACCAAAAAAACCGAACCAAACCAAATCCAAACCAAAACTAAGTCTAATGGGTGTGGAGGCCTAATGGGTCTCCACCCAAACCCATTAAACCCCCCATGGCCGGCCACAAGTAGACCAACCCCCCCCTCTTTGCTTCACTCCAAAAGTCATCTATCTCTCTCATTTCATTTCTTTTTGAAGCTTCTTCTCTTCAAGAGACCCACAAATTAGTATGATCATTAACCCTCAAAATTCCTCTTTATCATTTTTCCTTCACAATAAATGTAGATGAGACCATTCTCTACATAATGACCATAGCTTTTATAGGTTTCCCTAAAAACTAGTTTAGGGATTTTATTAGGGGTTTTCCCTTTAGAGTATAAAATATATATATATGTATTTGTGTGTGTGTGTACATGATGAGTGGTGGTGGTGGTGTCAAGAGTAGAGTGTGTGCTTGAGTGTGTGTGTGTGTCCAAATATATATATATATATATATATATTATATATATATATATATATATATATATATATATATATATATATATATATATATTTCTTTTTTAAAAACCAAGCGGCCGTGTCGGAGACACCCAGCCACCGCCTGGCCCGGGGGCTGTGGGCGAACCACCAAGCCGCCCCCGTGGGGGCTCGAACTCCGTCCGATGCCCCGGGTGCCAAAGGCCCTAAACCGGTAGGCTACAAGGCCATTGGCA
>JANAVB010038968.1:0-42500 GCA_029216955.1 Iris pallida
GAGCACAGCATCCCTATAACAGGGTATTTGTTCTCTATGTAGTCAGTACAAAGAGAACAACCTCAAGTGGTTCTGTTCAATACACACAAAGTGTACTAGTGTAAACCTACAGTCAGATAGACTAATACCAGATTACACTACAACCTTTCTAATAGATTGTCCAAGTCCATCTAGGTTGTGAACTATTTATACTCCATAGGGAACTGATAATATGATCTTATTATGATACCACACACAATTATCTACAATATAGAATATCAGACATTGCATTAACACTTGCAACAATACAATATGCAAACATTTGCCCATATGATTCTTATTCAAAATTTAAGGAAATAGGTTACTACAAAAGTGATGCTTTTAGTATATAACCCAAACACTTAAGACATAGTATTTGTCCTACAAAAGGCAGTCAAAGGCCAAGCATTAGCCGACTCCTTAGCGGCACATCTTGTGCCAGAAACATCAAAGCTCTATGACGACATTCCCGACGAAGTCTTAGAGTCTAATATACACTACACCAAAATGCTCGATTTACGACAGTTAGAGTTGTCTAACAATGACATATTAAAATTGTTGTTTCCTTTTCGACGGATTAAAACTGTTGTTTAATATCAAAGCTCTGTTGAAAGTTTAGGTTCCCTCTACCATTGAAATTTTGGCTCAAAATATTTACCAAAATCTCACGCACATCTACTGGAACCTTGCACAAAACCCCCAAACCCTCGTACTCCCCCTTCTCAATTCCTCTATCCTCCCTCCCACTAACACCACCATCACCTCGTAGCCTTCACGAGACAGGCATCTGCCGTAACCACCCTCACCGGTGCCTTCTCCACTGTCACACCAACATCTCTGAGGCCGACCTCCTTCTCCATCATGCTGCCTCCACACCCCAAAAAGCAAGCTAAGCTACTAGATTCCACTTCTCCAACTCATTCGATTTAAAAAATTAGGGTTAGGGTTTTGATTTGTGTGTTCTTCGTCTCGATGGCGCTGTAGTCATTCTCTGCAATCGGTAAGCACATACACACACAATTTCTCTCTTTCTTATTATTTTTTGGTATTATGGCTCTATTTTGCTGTAAACTTGACAATTTTAGTTGATTTCCATGCTCTTAACCTATATTTCTTACTTAGAAACATGATTGCTATCCACAAATGACCAACTCTATGATTTATGCAAATTTATGTCAGTCTTCCTAACAGATATTCAACTCATCAACTAGGTGCAGTTAACAGTGTCAAAAACACTTTTAACAAGTTTCAGCTGAAGCCTTGTTAACATACCATGTTATGCTTATGATGAATATGAACCTCATTAAAAGGTAGACTCGGTTAAACTGCCTGAAGACATTGATTTTCATGCAGAGGATTTGAAATTGGTAGGTTAATTGGCCATTTTTTTAATGTCTATGTTATCACGATATTTAACGTTTCTTGAATTTGGAGTATTCAAGCATCCGATCACAAAATTTTGAGATAAAGGCTTTGGTGCTGTTGTTGCGCCTTATTCAACCAAGAAAAATACTCTCATTCATTTTTCCCGAATTTATTGGATTCTTTTCTTTTCCTATAATCTGATACAAGCCGGCCTACACCATGTTTTCTGCCACAATTATACAACTATTGTAAATCTCAAACAACAACATAACAAAGCCTTTATTCCGTTGGCACTACCATTGTAAATCTCTAACTTTTTTTTACATTAGTGGGGCTTTATAGCAAATGCTAACATTTACCACATACAAGTTCTGGTACCTATTCCGTGACAGCCATTATACTTGTTGGGGTTGTAGGATACAGGTATATCTGGTGGAAGGTAAAGCTCTCTCTTCTGGATAAACATACTGAATATTTCATGAGATCTGTGATAAGTAAGAAAGCATTATCAACCGGTGTTGTGCATAATGTATTAAATTTTCAGCTGGTCCCAAGCCGGGTAAGGGAGGGCTGTATTAGAACGCTGACAAGAAGTACAAAACATTGTCAGAACACTATAAATGATTCCCTATAAAATACGAATTTTGATTCCTCTTAACAATGAGTTGTTGCATCGTTTCCACCATATGGTGCAGTAATAGGCGAGGAAGGTTGGTTTATGAGAGGTCTTTAATGAGGTGGATAAATTTTTTTTATCATGAAAGATCTTTCCGCTCTTCAACCGATATGGGAGAAATAGGATTTTGTCTATCAAGGAGAAGAGGGAGTTCCTCTCTCCATATCTATTATATTTTTAATTACTTCTACTTAATCTCCAATCTTTTCGTCACCACACATCCCGATATTTGGATTATATTTGCCATATACTATCATAGATTTTTTTTATCACTCTTGGTTATGGGTTAATGATGGAGGATGATGACCTTCAAGATGTACATATAGTTGTATGTTTCCATAAGTTCACTGTTTGAAGTAGAGATGCTTAATTTCAGGAACAACACCATCAAGTTAGTTTTTTTTCCTTCCTTACAAAGCTCACATCTAATGGATAATTTCCTTTCAATGCTACTTGTTAGTTAAGTGTCTGATATGTTATTGCCATTAGTATGTAATGTGTCAAGTCAAATATGTAAACAAAACGTCTAAACATTCCGACATGGTGCTTGGAAAAATAAGTTATGTTTCCGGAATTTGTTGACTCCTCTTCTCCCAAAAACCTCAAATTATGGTGTGACATCCAGTTGATGATGTGATAATAGGTAGTCAAGAAATTTCTAATGATTTAAAGTACAATCTTTTTATTATGGGTTAGAATTTGGTAGGGAACGCATTTCTCACCATTTTTCTCACGCGTATGTTGAATGTGGAGGAAGGGTGAATTTTCTAGATTCCTCTTTCAATTTATGGTGGTTCGAACTTGGAAGCTATCTTTTTCAGCATATGTTCTTTATAGTGTGATTCACTATTTTCTCGGTGCAGTGTTGGAAGCTATCCGATATGATGTTCGTGACAAAACATGGTTAGTGATGTCAACAAAGTGATAGTCAGACAAGTTGATGGGGTTTCATCTGAAGTTGGAGTAAGTTGCTCCTTTGTATTAAACACAGCATTCCTATTTTCTCATTGAATCTCACTTTTCTCTATGTAATTGTTATTATTGAACTTCTGTGTTAGCTATAGGATACTAAGCACTAATTATAAAATCATGAGATTCATCATATTTTAGTTTAAATTGAAAATATTGTTTAAAGATAATTGATTATTGCATTCTTTAACAAATATAATCTTCTGGATTACATTTCCCTTTAATGTTTCTTGTCTAGTGGGAAATTTTGTCATATTACTCTTAGGAACTATGAAGTTTGACTTTGCACAAGGGGATTTTCTCACCGTTTATAGGAAAAGAACTATACAACTTGACTAATGTATTGAAGCTTATGACAGCTCTTGTGTCGCATACGAGTGATTTATGAATCATCGATTTATCATTTATGTAACACTTCTATATTGTTTTCTCTGTGTCGTAATTATGAAATAGGTCATATTTATTTATCATTTTCTCACCGTTTATCGTGAAACAAGTATAACATGTTGAATCAATTAGCTTAGTTATAATCTGGTAAACTTTAACCAATTAGCTTAGTTTACCTTATAAATTTACTATTTTACCCCTTAAATTAATGTTAAATATCAAAATTCTATAATTTTCTTCCCAAATTTTTGTTGCTAGGAAGAACCCTCCTGCTCTTCTTCTACGTCCTCATCGACAAACCCCCTTCACCCTTCTCGTCATCGTCATTGGCAAGAATGTTGTTGTCGTGTTCTACATCTTTTCCATCTTGCGTGTGGTATGAGTCTATGGGGACTTCACCTTCTTCACAGTCTTTTATTCTACTTCGTAGTATTTTTGTAAGTGAGAGGAAATGGGGGATCATAGATCTATTTACTAGAGATTTGAGGGGCTTTCAAGCAATTCCTAAAAAATTGGGGATCTATTTAAAATATATATGACATGGGGGACTTATATGCGACTTGTAATAGTTAATGTAGTATAACAATTTATCGACTTCTATAGTCTTCTGTTATCATTTAGTTAGTCTTTATACTTAGGTTAAAATTCAGAGCTAAATTTCAAGTTGTCCCTCTGTTTCGCTACCAGCTTTGCCTCTAGATATGATACCCCTGATGATTATTCTTGTTGATTCTTCCTCGCAGTCTGTAACTGCTATGGTAGAACAGACCATGCAATATATTGAGGAAACACCAGATATTGGTACAAAGATAGAGTAATCAAAACATTAAATAATGTCTCTGCTGGCAAAGTGAGTCCATCTAGATGAATTCTGTTTCGTCCCTTTCAACCGGTTATGTTTTGATTCATCTATGCATGTGTAGTTTTTGATTCATATTTTTCCAATTCTTGGTTTATTCTTTTTTTTTCTTCCAGATATATGTCGAGATAGAGAAAGCACGCCTGATCAAAAAACTTGCTAAGATTATACTGTTAAGCTGCATGTTTGATGCAAGAAATTGTTGTAAGTTGATGCTACTAGCTTAATACTTTGATCTTATGGGCACTTATTATATTGAATAACTGTTACTTGGAATTTATATTTGTGCCAACAGAGGTTTTACTTGGAATTTACATTTATGCAACTATTTTAATTATATACACACTGATAAGTTGTCCTTCAGGTTGAACATTTGGAGCCATGGCAAAAACTGAAAAGATAGCATTCATCCTTGAACAAGTATTACATCAATTTTGTACTTGTACTCTGGGATATTTAATGTGTCCTTATTCTAGTATTTTATAATATTATTTGAATTAAACTCATCTCAGGTTTGTTTGTGCCTGGACCACCTGGATTATGTTCGTGCACAAATTTTGTCAAGGAAAATTAGTCCACGAGTTTTTTAAGTAGATGGTTCAAAAGAAAATAAAAAGCCAAAGGAAGGTGCTAATGCCGTTGAAGAGGCTCATGCTGACATTCCGTCACTCTTGGAGTTCAAAAGCATCTATTAAAAATTAATGATAAGGTATTGTGATACTTATTCCAATTATTCCACAATTGGGTTCTGTAAAATGATGTCCCGAGGAAAGAATGATGTCAAAAAGCTCAGGTAAACAAGTTTCTAGAGAGAAAAAACATGATATTTATGCACTTTTCTTCGAATAAGCGATAACATAATTCATAATCATTTCAGTTGAATGAATCATATTCATGGCATCACATTTATTCTTTCTCAGCCCATTCGTAATTGAACGCTCTTGATAATATAATTTTCATTTTCTTAGCTTGATATGATCAAAACTTATCTACCTCCTAGTATGAATGAATATTGCAGCACTATGAATCATACTTTATTGAAAATCCTTTATGATTTTATTTTTGAAATCCTTTTTTCATATTAATCTGAATTCTTCATCGTTTGTTCGAATGTATGAATAGTTTCACCATGTGCTTTTATTTTTGAAATGCAATTTCAGTATTTATATTTTATAGTGTACTTGGTTAGGGCCAACGTCAAGGTTATTTGCATGATAAGTATGGCTCTAACCACTGATTTATAGCTTTTCCTAAAGAACCATTTCTGCTTCTCTAGAGGTTTAAGTATTGGACAACTGCAAAATGTTGTCAAAAATAGGTTCATGTAGAAATCCTAATACCATTGTTTTAACTATTATACAAAGAAAACCTACAGGTTTTTAAGATTTTCATAAGTGCATGCCTCTCTGGTTTGCACATAAGATGGACATTACAAACCATATTGCATCAAAATGGATGATATATATATATATATATATATATATATATATATATATATATATATATATATCTTTGGATAGGTACAATGTCGTTAAATATGTTGCGTAAATACTAAAGACGCCAAACCTACTGTTAAGAACATCATATGATAGGGATGCGACACTATATTTTTGCAACATAGATTTCAATTGTTGTTATACGTGTGCACATGAATTTTTAGATTTTTAGAAGTACATCATATGAATGAATCCAAAAGGTTATATAACTTTGAAGTAGGCCTGAATGTTGGCATAGTCTAACTCCAACTAGTGTGGCATCTTTTCTTTTTTCCAGGGTTTGTATTCAATTTGTTTTCAACAAGCCCAAGCCAATCTACAATAAGGGAAGTTTCATGTTATCTAGTTGAGCCTTCGTGCTTTCTGGATTTGAAATTCAAACCTGACTGAGCCATCATTGACATGTCACTTTCAGGCCATGCCTTTTCTTTTAGATGTAGATTTGGAGTGCTTCCAATGATGATCCATAAATACTTTCGTTCTTCCGAGGATGGAATCTCATCCATGCAGAAAAATTTATGGAGACATGATCTGAGGATACTTCAATATGTTTAGCCTTTTAACTTTTTATACAATCTCAACAAACAGTTTTTTGTAGATATTGCCAATCATTGTCATCCTACTAGCCTTTTCAGTAAAGACATACGAGTATATGAAACTTTGTTATACTATTATACTATTTCTTGTGTTTTGTTATTTGGTATCTTTTGTCTTTTTAGCTAGTAAGCATCTTCTAGTTGTTTGACATCGGCCTTATACCTGGTGATTGATTAATATTTCTACTGTGCGGTTATGAATATTGAGATTTGTTGAGATAGCCCTTCAATGATATCCACTTGTTTGGTATACTATTTTCCTTACCACTATTTATATATAGATTTGGAGTGCTTCCAATGATGATCCAGAAATACTTTCGTTCTTCCGAGGATGGAATCTCATCTATGCGGAAAAATTCATGGAAACCTGATCTGAGGATAGTACAATATGTTTGGTCATTTAACTTTTTATACAATCTCAACAAGCAGTTTGTTGTAGATATTGTCAATCGTTGTCATTGTACTAGCCTTTTTTAATAAAGACGTACACTATAATATAAAAACTATGTTCTACTAGTTGTAGATATTTGGTAACCCCATCTCTAGTTTGTTTATATTGAAACTAACTAGTAGTTTTGCTTAGTATATTTCTAGATACGCACGAAAGACATTTTTTGAATTTAAATTTCTGTGCTCAAGTAGCCAGCTTAGTTGTTTATATGTTAGGAAGACATCCAATACTGTAGTTACAGATGGTTGAATCTTATGATTGTATTTTTTTTAATAGTAGTTTAATGGTCATAATAAACTAATGAACGAGGAGTATGTATGTTAAGAGGAAAATTTAGTGCATTTTACTTGCATAATAAATGGTCAAAACCTTTTTTCCATCTCCTTTTAGTCTGAGTTTTATGTTTCTAGTGATGATCCAAAAACTTTCGTTCTTCCAAGGATGGTAATCTCATCCATGCGGAAAAAGATATGGAGACCTTATCTAGGAGACTACAATTCACACACCAGAAAAATGGCCATAAAACCTTTTTTTAGCTCAGCAAGTAATTTGTTGTCAATGTTAATATGTTATATTAATTGGTTCAATTATGTGCTTGGTTCATGGCTGGCTGCTGGTTAATCAGAGTATACAGGCCACTTTGAAGTTTTGCTTCACAAGCCATGAATTAAGAGGTGTATTACTCTGCTTATTAGTTTCTGATTGATAAATTTTTAGAATAATTGTGTTGTTGTAATTGTTTGGTCTATTTGTGTTATCTTGCGGGTTTGGGTAGCCCATCTTTAGTTTCTTTGTGGTGAAACAAGTACTATTTTGCCTACTATATTTTTAGATACTCAGGAAAGATGCTTAATCGGCCACCCTAGTTGTTTATTGGTTGTTAAGGAATACATACAATATAGTGTAGTTACAGAAGCTTGAAAAGTATAATTGCATCTCCTTTTTCTGTTGGTTGTAATAGTCATACAAAATTAATGAATGAAGGGTATGCATGGTAGATAAAAATTTAATGCATTTAACTTGCATAATCTAAGTGTTCAGAGGTCGTTTTCATCTCCTTTTAGTTGTACTTTTGATGTTTCCATTGATTGCTCAATTTTTTTTGTTCTCCTGAGAATGAAATCTCATGTGGAAAAAGATTAGGGTACATGGTACATGCTATCAGTTCGGTGGTACACCCCTTGAGCCGCATTTCTGATAAAAGGTATTTTGCTTCACCCCTTTAGACGAAAGAAAGATGGAACCAAAATGTTGCTGATAAAAGTTATTTTGCTTCACCCCTTTAGACGAAAGAAAGATGGAACCAAAATGTTGCTGATAAAAGGTATCTTGCTTCACCCCTTGAGCCGTATTTCTGAACTTCACATGGTACATACTATCAGTTCTATGTGCTACTGGTGGTTGATACTAAGAACTACTACAAAATATAGGATGTGTATGTCATGTGATCTTTAATCTTAACATGTTATCAGTAATATTTCTTGACATCATGAATTTTAAACATGTTACATCATAAGATGTATACATGTGAATCCTAGAAGAATTTGTGATGATTTTAGAACTTCAAATGAAAAAAACTCAATTTATTTTATGTTCCTTGATATGCTTCTCTAAATAGAAGTAGCCTAATGATATCTAAGAATCCTTTGAATGCAGCCCTGTGCAGAAGCTTTACCTCCCAGATATCTTAGGTATGATTTCCTTTCATCAATTTTGTTATTTTTCCAACTGTTTGATGTAATGTTAGTAGATATATACGTAGAAATGGATTTTGTATATGAATACATGAGTTGTACAACATGGTACTGAATAAGTGTATCCATGTCTGGTACTTTACCCTGAAAGCAAATGGCTTCACTCATCACTACAGAAACATGTTTATCAAATCAGTTACTGGATAAAAATTTAACTCGATACACGCAACAACTCTGATCAATTGACTTTATAATCCATAATCTTTATTTATTATCTTATTGGAGAGGGTGATAGTATGCAGTACATTTTGTTTTCTTATATATGTATGATTTCCATCTCGAATGCTCATTACTTCTTAAAATTTATATGATGAAAATGATTCAGGTGTTTGAGCTGATTCTTATAAGGAAAATGCTTCATTCCCAAGAGTTGGATGGAAATGCTTGGTGACAAGTTCACTATATCATTATCAACGGTCATCATCGATACTATTGGAGGAACAAATATTAATGTATCTTCACAATCATAAGGTATCAATTATTTGGTTCAAGGTCAGTGCAGTTCTTCATAACAATGTCGTTTACTTCTTCCAGCAAAGAATAGAACAGTATATTAATTTTCTTGTTCATTATTTCTATTTTGTTTGAACTTTCTGATATCTATATATTTGTCTAGTTTCGGTTGTCACCCATGGTTGGTGTGAGCATTATTTGTTCAGTTTGTGCTTTATATTGGTTATCATTACAAAAAAATAGATTTAATTGAGAAGAAAAGGAAATAACTAAATCAAAGTATAAACGTCTGTCTGATTCTGTGGCATGCCCTTTTATATGGAAATGACAAATTTATTGGGATTCCTGATCAACTACTCTATGGATTGAAGGGTTTTGTGAGATCGAAGTTGTTCTATATTCAATAATCCTAGGATATTCCTATTGGGTTCAGGTTAGCTGTGAGAACTATGCTTGTTTATTGTATTTGGTCCAAATTGTCTGATTATTGAACTTTTTTGTTTTTTTGACCAAGTTAATAGAAGTTATATTAATATTTGTAAGATATCATAAATAATATTTTTGTTGATACAGAACTCTAGAAAATTAGGTTATTCACCACATTTAGCAAACTTCACATGTAACATGTGACAAAATTAATATTTGTATCTGTTAGTGCTCAATAACTCAATTGAAAAATGGTATTAGTATTTGATTTCCTGTAAGAAAATACTGATACTCAGTGGTAGAACTCAAAATTTTCATGAATGTCAATTATACATGAATTCTATTTCCAGTGACCAAATCAGCATTTTTGAATTTATATAGTCTATTATATTCCCTACGTTGACCTGCCTATTTACTTTGGTTCCTTGGCCTCAATGACTTGGTCGGGTATGGATACTGAGACTCAATGGACGGAGCTTGATCAATTAAGGAAACTTCAAAAATTTAGGTACACATTATCACCTACACACCTAATAGCAGGATAAATATGTTTAAATAGATTTGATATAGATGAATTGAGATTTTTTTTTTAAATTTTGTTTCCAAAAAAGGACAGACCTTACCTGTTGAAAAAATAAAAATAGTGGCAGACCAATTTACAGGTTACTTGACAGTTTTAGGCCGTCGTTTTTATTTGACAGATAATAACTGTCGTTTTATTCAACTGTAAACGACAGTCCAAAACTGTCGTTTAAATTTTGGGACGCGCTATTAACGACGGATGTTCTGACAGGGCAAAACTGTCGTTTAATGTGATCTACGACGGTTTTGGTCTGTCAAAAAATACCTGTTTTGGCGTAGTGATAGTCTCAGGCAATCATGTTTGGCGTATGTTCTTTGACGGTGCTTCAAGAACATGGCCTAAAGGTGAAATCATCGCAGGGGTCGGAGTCATTCTAATCGCACACCAATAAGGTTGCTGACTACAACGCTCTTGTTATTAGGCTCCAACTCGCCAAACAGTTGGGGGTCGACTACATTGAGGCCTATGGCGACTCAAAACTGATTAACAACCAGATTCGAGGATAATACGAGGTTCGAAATGAAGATATGGTTCCTTACCACCAAGCAGTAATTGATATCATTTCTACCTTCACAGGGTTCTTCATAAAACATATACCTCGATTGCAAAACTGAGAGGCCAATGCACTCGCTGGCCTCGCAGCTTCTTTGGCAGCTCCTGCCGGAACCTTATATACCGTCACGGTGATAGGATGAGAGTTGGTTTGCCCAAAGAATAATCTACATACGTGTCTGAGTTACTCAGTAAATATAAACACTAATGCTGACATTCGGGACTAGCAATTCCCGTTCATAGACTACGCAGTCTACAAAGTCCCGTCCGAAGACCCGAAGGAAGCGACTTCTATCAAAAGGCGCTCACTCCGATTCTTCTATGACATAGCTAACAAAATGCAATATCGTCGTGCATACGACATACTCCTCCTATAATGTCTTTCCAAGATAGAAGCACAAAAAGTACTCCGAAAGGCACATAATGGTACTTGCAGGGCCCACCAGCCTGGTCCTATGTTACAGGATTGGCTATATCGCATGGGTTACTACTGGTCCACCATGATGGCTGATACAGTTGACTATGCAAAAATGTGTCGGGTATGTCAGTTGCATACTGACTTCATCCACCAACCTTTGGAGTTCCTACATCCTACAGTAGCCGCATAGCCTTTTGAATCATGGGGAATGGACATCATTGGGCCGATTAGCCTACCGTCCTCCAAAGGACACCAGTTCATCCTCGTCATCACTGACTACTTTTCTAAGTAGGCGAAAGCAGTACTGCTGGCTGAGGTAAAAACCTTGAATGTGATTAACTTTGTTAAGCATCACGTCATATACCGCTTCAGAGTTCCCAGAAGGATTATCCATTACAGCGGCCCTCAGTTCGAGAGCCACACCTTCCATCGGTTCTGTGACAAAAATCGAATACAGATTGTAGCGTCAACGACTTACAATCCAGTAGCAAATGGACTAGCCGAAGCATTCAACAAGACTATTGTCAAGCTGCTCAAGAAAGTCTTTTCTTCTAGTAAGCATGACTAGAATGAGAAGCTTGGTGAATGTCTGTGGGCTTACCGTATGACTGTTCGAACACCTACTAGCAACATACCATTTTCTCATTTACAGAAGCAAGGCGGTGCTTCCACTGGAGATCCAGATCCCGTCATTATGGGTAGCCATCACCAACTAGCTGTGTGATGAAGACAATCAACGCTGGCGGCTACAAGAGTTGGAGGCGTTGGACAAAAAGCGCTTGCTAGATCAGCAACGGATCGAGCTCTATCAAGCTCAAATTTTTGGGGCCTTCAACAAAAAGGTCCGTAAAAGAAGATTTCAAGTGGGCGACCTCGTCTTATCAGTTCGAAGACCGATGGTGATGACTCACAAGATGGCTGAGAAGTTCGGGCTCAAGTAGGAAGGACTGTTTGTCATAGAGATGTTCTACTCCAATGGTGGTTATCGACTGGTCAAGCCTAATGGTGACTTGCTAATGATGCCAATCAATGGTATGTTCCTGAAAAAATACTATATCTGAGGTCTAAATCGACATATATTTCCACATCCCCCATGGATGTTTATGATTTCTATTAAACGAATTCATCCCTTTCATATTTTTCTAGTAGAAAAACATTTCACGTCCCTATTATCTCTTAGTTGTTATTTTACACCCCAGTGAGGATCATGCCTACCATGTCGATATTACCTCTGAGTAGACATTTCTTCCATGACAAACTCCGTGACTGTCATAATTATCTATAGAACTTTTCACGTCCATATCACCTCTGAGTCGTTCTATACACCCATAAAGTCTATCATGACCACGTCCATAAATCTCTGAGTAAGGAAAATTCTATTTCAAAAGATCGTGTTTACCATGTCCATATAACCTCTGAGTAAAACACCCTATCCCCAGCGGAGTTATCTCCATCCCCTCACATCATACTACCTCTGAGGGAATTCTCATTAATGTACAAAAATGTTCACAGCAAATGGACAAGCAAAAAGCAAAGCTAAAGTTTTTCATTCATAAAATGTAAAGGTTTTTCTTTTTTTGCTACAAAGTGGTCTTTCGAAAAGCGAGAGACAAAAAGACAACAAAGACATCAACATTGGGACAACCGATATAGAAGTTCTTCTAGTTAACTCCTCAAAAGAGTAACTTGGTGCCCAACCAAGTCTTTGACTCGACGCTCTGCCTCCTAACGTCGAGCGGTCTCATCCTCGAGATGGGACAATTTCTGGCGTGAAAGGTCCAACTCTGCTTGACGAATGCCAATACTTTCCTTCTCCCGAGCTAGGGTCTCGAATTGTTGGCGAAGAGCCTCCTGCTGGCCCCTTGACTTGTCCAACTCACACTCGGCAAAGGCCAACTCTCTTCTAACTGCTTGTCATGACCCGCACCTGGAGTAGGGGCACGAATGTGTAAAAGTGCCCAGCCTATGCTGCCATCGACGGTAAAACACTGTCTAGGTCTAACTATCTGACTAACAATTACGATATCAGAACCTGTCGAGATGGTCAACTCTAAATAGAGGACAAGTAATAACAATATAATATACTTAATTATAACATTCTAAGAAAGAAAAATGATATAAAATATAAAGACAACAAGAAATGAAAATATCTAAAAAAGTTTAACACAGAAATATTACAAGCCCAGAGTCTCAGAGTCAATAATCTCAAATACAAACTCTAAAATAATAAGATGCCAGAGTGTCATCCGGAGACAAAGTCCAGTACAAATCTAATCTAATTGAGCCACCACTAGAGCCTCCTCGACTGAAACTAACCCCTGTTGGACTAGGGTCCCCTGGTCCATGCCCACTACGTCATGAGGACCATAGTAGGTGGTACACTCATCCTTGCCGTCGTCTGAAAAATATATCCAGTTAGGATGGAACAAGCACATCTCCAACAACAGTTCCCAGTAAATAATAAGTGCTATGAAAAAGTAAATAAAGAGAATATACAAGAGCAAATAGAAGGTACATAAAAGTAGCATGGCACGAGTAAAGCAGCAAACTAGAGCAAGAGCAAAAGAAACTGATCATATCATATATAAAGGTGAAGAATCAAATATCTATGAAAATGAATATTGTTTGCCATTGATCGTCGTAGAACAAAACAATTTTATAGGAGGACTGAACTTAACTCACAATTACAAACTCGCTTGTACAAAAGAGAGCCTAGGAACAAAACATAGGAAAAGCAATCTAAGTACAATTATTTAGTTTTGATTCTGGAAGGTGACGGTAGAGGCTCGGGAAAGTGCTATCAACTCTGCCTTAATCCTTGGACGATCGAACGCAACCTCGGCTCTGTTGAAGAAATGCTCTCTGAAGACACGAAGGGAAGAGTCTACTTCTGAGCTTTGTGTGCTTTTCTATGCGTCTCTCTCTGTGTGTGTCTCTGCAAGGGAATATTACCTTGCTATTTATAGGAATTCATGAGGGATGGGATGTACAGCTACGTGGCAAACTTTGGGCCACATTGTTGTAACTGTGCCACGAGACTCGGTTTATAGTTGATAGCTGGGGATTGGCTGAGATTGATCATGATCTGTTTATTACAGTAAATCTGAACTGTTAAGACTTGGTCAACCTCTTCCACGTGTCTCAACTACTATTCTGTGGCGAGCCAGATAAAGGATGTATCCTGGCCGAGCCGTATGAAGTACGTCACATAACCGAGCCGCATGAAGAATGTCTCACGATCGAGCGCATGAAAGACGTCTCATAACTGAGCCGCATGAAGAATATCCCATGACCGAGCCGTATGAAGGACATCTCATAACCGAACCGCATGACGAATGTCTCATGACCGAGCCGCATGAAGGACGTCTCATAACTGAATCGCATGAAGAATGTCTCATGACCGAGCCGTATGAAGAATGTCTCATAACCGAGCCGTATGAGAGATGCTTCATGATCGAGTCGCATGTGAGGTGTCTCATGACTGAGCCGCATAAAGAGTATCTCATAGGCGATCCGCATGAAGAGATTCCTTTGGTTCGTGAACTGTGGATGTCATGATGATTTTCTTGTCTTTTTAGGAGCATGTCATCTCATCTTCATGTCAGAGCTGTCATCTTTGTCAGAGTTGTCACCTTTGTGTCAGAGTAATTATGGCCAGCTGTAAGGAGACATTTAATGCTTAGGCTGATTTCGAACCGCATAAGGCTCTCCATTGCTTTTGGGCCGCATGAAGCTTTCTGGGTTTTGAGCCGCATGAAACCTTCTGGATTTTGAGCCGCATGAAGCCTTCTAGGTTTTGAGCCGCATGAGTCTCCGAGTCGCATAGAAAATCCCCTTCTTTTCCATGCTTCTACAAGACCCCCTTCAAAGTTTTCAATTTGTAAAATTAAATACTTTGAATAAGAAGCATGGGTATCTCCTAGGAAGCGTCGAGACCGCATAAGCTCTTCATGCCACATAGGCTTCTCTGACCGCATACTGGTTTCGTGCCACGGGCCTCCTATCACTTCGGTATTAATTGTTTTTGATTTGCTTTGATGATTTGGAGCCATTTTTTGATAGAATCCCAAGAGTCGGCATTAATTTTTTTGATTTGATTTGATAATTTGGATCCGTCTTTTGGATAGAATCCTTAGAGTCGCCTTTATCCTTCGGCTAGCACGAAATACGAAGCGGCGTCTATCGCTCTACGCGCCTTTGCCAGCCTATAAATATGAGAAGTTTGAGGAGAGAAGTCCTTTCTTTCTTTCTTCAAACATTCCATTGCCCTAGTCGCCGTTTCTCCTCTTCTCGATCAACCATGGCTTCCAAAGCTTCTTCTAGTGCTGCAGCGAAGGACAAAGGGCTTGATTCCTCGTCGAATACGGCAAGCTCGATCCACCCTGACGTACATCCTCCTATTAGTGGTAAGAGTGATGGAAAGAAACTGCATTAATCCAAATCCTAAATACAATGGCTATGTCGTATATTTTATGTATGGACCCTTCTCTGTTATGCTTCGGCATAGTTGATGCTCTTTTCGTCTTCACTGAACTGCTCAAGTTCTGTGTGATGAATTTGCATGAGCTATGCTATATGGCCCGCATGAATGTCTCATGACTGAGCCGTATGGGTATGTTTCATATCTGAGCCGCATGAGAGATGTCTCATGACTGAGCCGCATGAGAGATGCTTCATGACTGAGCCGCATGAGAGATGCTTCATGACTGAAGCCGCATGAAAGATGCTCTATGATCGCATAAGCATTTTATGGACTAGGTCGCATGAATGCCCGCCTAACAGAGTCGCATAAGCTAGGAAAGCACTAAGTGGTTTTCTTGGCTATCTTCTAACTTCTTTCCTGTTTAGTGAAGCTGCGATCAATCCTTCGGGGGAGCTCTTGGTAGGTCAGGCTCAATCTGCCTTGGGTGTGAGGTTCACCAGGTGGTCGAATATGTGTCAGCCAAAATTACTCAAAATTAATCTGAGGACAGGTTGAGAGTCATCAGCAACCAATCATTCTTCTACCTCTTGGGCATGATGAACTCGGGAAATTAGGGGGCACGCATCTGAAACTCGCATTCTTCTTTGGGGATGCCTTAAAGAACTCTAGCATTCTAGATTTATCTGAAAGTTGGAGTTTTTCTTACAACGGGATGGCGATTCATATTCCTCAGATGGAACGTCATTTCCCGTTGTCCTGGTTTAATATGCTGCCAATTGACATAAAAATGGTGGACTCCCTAACTTCAAGCCAGCAGTGGATCTTCGTGGGTGATATTCATTACAACAAAACATCAAGGTCGGTAGTCGCGGGCAAGATACCGGTTAACCGTTCTGTGATCGGGTTGGCCCCGGGAAGTTTTATAAATGTACAAGGTCCCAACTTTAGGTTATCCCAAGCTGATACTTTTATGCACCAAATTGCTCCAAAGGGGTCCTACCATACTGGTCGGCTGTCACTGCTGAACTGGATGAACCCCAGCCCTCCATGGATCAATTTGACCTTGTGGATCTTGCGGACATATCGGGAACTCCTACACGAGATTGGTCTTTATCATGCCATACGCACTTGTTATGGTGTGCCCATAAACAAGAAGTTGTCCATGGCTCTTGTCGAGATGTACAACCATCGCACGGGGACCTTTTTCATACCTGGAGGGGAATGGGACTCGCTCTCCATGAGATACGTGAAGTCTCCAAGCTGCCCTGGGGAGATAAAGTTTTTAAGGCATATACCCCTACAAATGATGAATTTAAGGAATTAGAGCGGCAGGTTCTGGGTTTTGTGGCTGTTTACCGGGAATTGATATGTCACTATAGCACGTGCCAACAAATGTCGAAGAAGAAGAACGATTGCTTAGAAAGGAACCTTCTTCATACCAAGACCTGGCTCAACTACCTGCTTGAACTCGGTGCCTCAGGCCGGGTTTCCCCTCGGAGTCCTCGAACCCGGGAGGAGGTGTACAATCAGGTGTTGAATGCCAAGAGGGTTAAAACCACGGGTGATAGATTTGGGAGCCAATCTGACACCTTTAGTTACTTTTATCAAGATACCCAGAGGATGTATGATAAGGACTTCCTGGCAGGATTTCTGATGCTGTGGCTGCAGAATTATGTAGTTTCGGGGGAGCTGGTGCTATTGAAAGAATCAGCCGTAACTTGATCCTTCCCGCTGTGAAGCTGGTCTTTGGAGGTAGGCTAGCTCAACTCCCCGGCATGGTATGCATCATATATCGTGGTCTCCGTACTTTTTTGTCCAAAGTTGCTCGTGATACGGTGAAGGATTTTAAACGAATCGAGTTGCCCTATCATTATCTGATGGGGTGGCTGTTAATGCAATGCCCGTCTTTGATGAGGCCTGGCCCTAAGGATGACGTGACCGCTGATGATGCCTTCATCTACCAGTATCACCGTATGCCCTGGGAGTACACTACCATGCCAGCCTGTTGGATGGCGCTGGCGCGAGTGGACAAATATTCCTTCTTCGTGTCTGTTCCTTATTTTACTGACGAAGAAGTGAGAGGCATACATCTTGATGGTGCTGCATCTCCCCATTTTTTATCCGAGAATGCTCCTCTGGTTGCAGAACATCCGCCCTGCACATCTGGTGTATCGTAATCGTAACTCCGTCTTTTTAGAGCCTTACTTACCTAGTCGATTCTCTCGACAATTTGGGTATAGTCAAATGTTTTTGGACAACCCCAGCTCCTGTCTGGGTTTTGAAGGCAGCATTCTAGACGACATCCGGGCTTGGCATTATTATAGCACAGTTCATACCCGTGCCAGCTTCTCTGTACCCGATGCTAGAGAGTTGGAGCATAATTTGTACATGGCAGTCCTGTACTATGTCATGGTAAATAAGCCCTCTAGTGATTTTGACCCAAGTACCAGCTTCATTACTGGTACTGTTTGAAGGAGAAGCCAAAAGAGTCCCAGACGAGGACCAAAAGGGGAATACAGTTGAAGTGTCTGACTCGGAGTCTATTAACGTGGACGAGGAGGCTGTCCCTGATAACCTGCTTCCTCCTGCAGGCAATTCGGTGGCAGATCTGCCCCTGCTGTGCCTAGTCCTTCACGTAAACGAAGTAGGCATGAGTCCTCTGTCTTCGGAAGAACTCGTTCCTAAAAACTGGCCACCGTCAAGCCTCGCGGGCCGAGCACTAGGGAGAGAAGTGATGACGTCGAAGCCGTTTCAGAGGTGAATCGAGTTAAGACCACCCTTTTTGTTCTTTTTTTCTGAAATATAATCTGATCATCATTTTTTTCTCTGTAGGCGTCAGGAGAAGTGAACTCCCCAGAACCGGCTATCGCCTCTGAGGTTGACCCTGTTATAGCTACCTTAATTGGTGCTATGACTGTCGAGCTTCCTTCCACCACGGTCGTCCTGGTGATGGCTGAGATTGTGTGGCAAGACTTAGCCTTTCCGCCATTCTTCTTGCCGATAGAGGATGATGCTGACTGAGTTGCTTCAGGCACCAAGTCCGGGTGAACCCACATGACCTTCCCTCGTGACATGGTAAGGGGACCAGCCTAGTCATCTGGCCTCGGGGAGGTGGAAGATTAGTGACCTCCATTGTTGCCCGAGGGATGGGTACGACGCCATCTTGAGTCCTCGTTGGAGGAAAGCTGCCGAATTGGACCGACACCATGTTGGCGGCCACGGTTACCTTCTCGAAATCAATGGATAGAGCCTTCGAATCGATGAGGTTCGGGATGTACCGCTTCAATTGGAAGCAGTCCTGAGTAGCGTAGTGGACATAGCGGTAGAAGTGTCAGTACTTCGGGCTCTTCATCTCTGCAGGTCGAGGTTCACGTCTCGGTGGAGGGAGCTAAATTCTATCCCCTTGCAAGAGCATGTCAAAGATGGGCTTGACGTGGCTATTCTCGAGGAGTAGGTCACCTGAGGCCACTGCTTCTTTACCTGCTTTGGTTCAGGCTTCTGGGCTGTATCGACAACCATAGCCTATTTGCCTTTGGTGTCCCGGTTATTAGAGGAACTACCGTCATTGTTGTTGTTGGTATTAGTGTGTTTGCCCTTATCCTCTCCATCCGAGATATGCAACCCCAGTTGGCGAGCCTTCTTTAATTTTGCTTCTGCGCTAGTGGTGCTGATGATGAAGGCCTTTCAGTCTTTAAATTGATCTTCGCCCATCCAGAGGCTAATTGTAGGGAGCAGCCTCTTTTGGTAAATATTAATGAAAGAAGAGTCCGGGTTGCCAGAAGGCAACTTCATTGCGGTTTGGAGAAACCGCTCGATGTAATTCCTTGTCAGTTCTTTTTCTCCTTGAACAACGTCCATGAGGTTTGACATCGTCACATCTTGTCCCACCTCGTAGAACCTTTCCAAGAACATATGTTTGAAGCCGACAAAGGAATGAATGCAGTTATCCGGCAGGTTGCGGTACCAATCGAACACGCCCCATTCATGCCCCGATGAATAATCGCATGAGGATGGCGTCGTCATGCGGCAGGTGGTCTGTTGTGACCTCAAAGTCGATCATATACAGGCTCGCAGAGGTCTTTCCGTCATATGGATTGATACTGAATGGTTTGTATCGTAGAGGGAAGGGGACATCTCTCCATGCAACGGGATACGGCTATCGTATCCTGAGGTCCTGAGAGAATTCTCGGGCGTGAAACATTATACGGAGCTCCTGGACTTCTCTTCTCGCCTCCCTAGCTTCTTCTGTAGTAGTGGGAGCCGATATTCCGGGTGGGTTGTTGTCAGGGGTTGGCGCGATCGTGTTTGAGTCCGCATTGACAGCGGGACCCAAGCTTGTTTGACCAGGTGTCCTTGCTTGTAGAACCGGTAGGGTAGCCTTGATCTCGTCTACTAACTTAACCAAAGTTTGGAGTATGGCCTCAAGAGTGTCGAGGTGCCGATCACTAGGACCGTGTTGGTTATCGGTCATGAATACCGTCCTCACATGAGGAGAAGAGGAAGGAACTGCAGAAGACGTGTCATCCAAATCATACCCTCGCATAGAGAAGTCGTCGGGGTATGTAGGAATATTCTTCTCTGGTTCGGACTCGGAGGAGGTGCTCCCCCTACATAGGAGGTTGCCTTGTCTTGGACATTTTCAGGGACGTCTGAGTCTATTTTATCTGTTGGGGATTGTTTCCCCTGGTTCATCTTCTTGAAATGCCAAATTATTGTGGATGTTCCGAGGAGTGCTACCCCTGTTTGCCATGAAATATAAAAGAACAGAACAATTATCGGAGGACCGGACTTTTACTTCACGTTACAAACTCGCTTGTACAAAGAAAGCCTAGGGACGAAAACCTAGGTACAATAGTCTAAGTACAATTGTTTATTTTAGATTCTGGGGGGGGGGCGATAGAGGCTCGGGAAGGCGACGGCAGCCCTGCCTTACTCCTTGGACGATCGGTATGCAGCCTTGGCTCCTTGTGAAAAGATGGTTAGCGTTGACGAAGAAATGCTTTCTTGCTCCTCTGTTGCTCCTCTGGCTTCTCTCTCTCTGTGTATTCTCTCTGACTATGGGAGAAAGTCTCTCTGTATATATGTATTTTCCTCTCTGATATTGTATATTGTCTCTCTCGTAAGGGAATGGCACCCTGCTATTTATAATAGTGGGGTATGATCATTAGGGTTACCAATGATTAGCTCTTGGAGATGACGGCGGCTTGGGGATTGGTCAATCCAGGCCATTCGTTGTGATTATGATGAATCTGGGCCATTAGGTGTAGATTACACCAAATTCCATGAGCAATTAATGCTGATTAGAATAAATCTTCCTTATAATGATCTTCTGATATCTGCGAATAAATCTATCTATTCTTCTGCCACGTGTCCCCGATTATTGGGATTTGACCCAATCTTTAATGGCAGCCAATTTGAGGAATTAATTGGTTTAGGACACGTGTCCTAGAAGTTGCTGGGGGAATTTGGACCGCATGACTAGTGAGCCGCATATGAATGTGAGCCGCATATGGTTAGGCCCACGTGGGCAGTGGCCCTCACTTGAGCCCTCGAACCACAGGGGAGTAATTCTTGTGGGCCGCATAAGTATATATCCGCCTGAGCCGCATGGACATGACCCTCTCGAACCGCATAAGAAGTCCTCGCTCGAGCAGCATGAGGCTTTTATGGCCTGAGCCGCATAGGATAGATTCACTCTAAGCCGCATGGGAAGTTCTTTGCTCGAGCCGTATGAGGCTTTCATGGCCTGAGCTGCATGGGATTTACTCTGAACTACATGAGCAGTGAACCGCATACGAATGCCCACGTGGCAAGGCCACGTGGCATTTTTATGGTTTTTGGAGGATTTGTTGTCAGAGATCTCTTTTCCCTTCCCTAGAGATTCATCATTAGGACAGAGCCATAATTACCTGCTTTGGTGTCAGGGCTGTCAACTTTTCAGAGGGGTCAGCCGTCAAAGCAATTAATACAGCATGGGTGGAGGGGAGTACTATCAGGCTACATGTCTTCTGAGCCGCATGGAATGCTTTGGGCCGCATAGCTCCTTGTGCCGCATGATTCCCTGAGTCGTATGAGTTTTCTGAGCCGCATAGGGTTCTTTGGCTGCATGAGTCATTTTCTTTAGTATTTTCTATGCTTCTACAGGACCCCCTTCAAAGTTTTCAATTTGCAAAATTGAAATACTTTGAATAAGAAGCATGGCTAGATATTCTTCTGGCCGTGCATGGATATCTTGGCCGCACAGAAGTCTTGACCGCATGGATTGTTCAGCCGCATAGGTGACTCAGCTGCAGAAGACTGTTCAGCCGCATAGCTCCTTGCCACGTGTGTAGGTCTTTAATTGCCTCGAATTCGTTTCAGTGCCGTCTTTGTAGGGGGAATCCGAAGAGTCAGCTTATTAAATCTTTCGGATTTGATGCCTTGGGGAATCTTGGAGATGAAACCCAAGGAGTCGGTTTCGCTCTTCATGAGTCGGTCATTGGCCCACGTGTCCTCCTTCTCTCGTCTTCCTATAAATAGGAAGAGTTTGAAGACAGAGGAGGACTTCTTTATTTTCTTTCTTCCCTCAGACCTTTCCTATCTTGGTAGCCCTTCTTCTCTTTTGATAATTAATGGCTCCCAAGAAGACCGTGGCAGTAAAGGGCAAGAAGGCGGCCTCCACTTCCGCCTCGGCTGCGGCTGCTACTCCGCCAGTCATCGTACCTGACGTTCATCCCGACATTCACCCCTCCATTACTGGTAAGGACAATGCATGAGTTAAAGAACCCTAAACGCCATGGCTACGTCGCATACTTTATGCACGAGCCTTTGTATATCGCATGTTCGCCATATGGCTGAGCTGCGAGCCGCATAAGAGGACCATCGCGTCTGTATGTTTGCCTTTTCGGCGAAGCCGCATAAGTGACGTTAGACCGCATAGACTTTTTATTGTATGGAGCCGCATAAGTGTTCTTCTGAGCTTGATGGGCCGCATGGATATTTTTTGAGCCGCATGGGGTTTTTGGAGCACCCAATCAGCTTCCTTCTTTTATCCCTCCGTTTAACTTACTTTTTTCTGTCTGTTCTTCAGTGAACCTGCCGGTTAACGCTGCTGGAGAACTCTTGGTGGGTAGCGCTCAAGCCGCTCTCGGCTATAGGTACGACCATATTGTTCAGTATATGGTTGACCAGTTTCCGAGCGATGAACCTACGGCTAGATTGAACACCATCAAGAATCAGTCTTTCCACTTCCTTAATGCTATGATGAACTCCGGGAAATTTGAAGGGAAGTATTTGAAGCCTGCGTTCTTTTTTGGAGACGCCTTGACTGTAGGGAACGATCATGTCTTGGAGGTGTCGGAGGACTGGAGCTTTGTTTCTAACGGGATGGCGATTCGCATCCCCCAGATGGAGCGACACTTCCCACTATCTTGGTTTAATATGCTTCCGATAGATCGGAAGATGGGGGAGACTTTAACCCCTACCAGAGGTGGGATGTTTGTGGGGAACATCCATTATAATAACAATCTGAAGTCTGTGATTGCCGGCAAAGTGCACACTAGTCGTTCTGTGATGGGATTGGTCCCAGGTTCTTTCCTGAATGTGGCGGACCCTAATTTCTCATTTTCTACCGCCGACACTTTCATGAATCAGCTTGCTCGGAAAGGCTCCTACCCCGTCGGTCGATTGACGTTCCCTGGTTGGGTGCACTCTATTCCTTCGTGGATCAATTTTTCTACTTGGATCTTACAGAAGTATGAGGCCTTTTTGTGCGAGATTGGCCTGTACCACGCTCTCCGAGGTACCAGTCATGGCTTGTCCATAAACAAGAAGCTGTTCATGTCTCTGCTGGAAATGTATAATTGCCGTACGAGGACCTTTTACACACCTGTAGGGGAGATGGGACTCGCGCTCCTTGAGATGCATGCGGTCTCCAAGCTTTCTTGGGGGGATGAAGCGTTTGAAGCGTATACTCCAACTAATGAGGAACTCGAAGATTTGGAACGACGGTATCCTGGCTTCGCGACCCTTTACCAGGAGATATTGTGCCATTATAACACATGTTATCAGATGACCCGAAAGGATAGTAATCTGGAAGGGAATGCTCCCTATACCAGGGATTGGGTGCACTATCTCTTCTCGGCAGATGCCTCAGGTAAAGTAACCTCTCGTCGCCCTCGACCTCGGGAAGCGGTTGAGGACTTGGTGTCGTCGGCTAGGGGAGCGGCCACTACCAGCGACAAATTCGGGAGCCAGACTGATACTTTCGATTACTTTTACCAGGATACTCAAGAGCTGTCTGAGAAAGCGCTTCTGGCAGGATTCTTGATGATCTGGCTACGAAACTGTGTAGTCTCGGGAGGAGCCGGTTCTATTGAGAGAATTAGTTGTAACTTTATCCTTCCGGCTGTGAAGTTAGTTTTAGGAATCAGGCTAGCTCTCCTCCCGGCCATGGTGTGCAGCATACACCGTGACCTTCGCACCTTCACGTCCAAAATCATTGCTCGCGACGTGACCAAGGATTTTGAATGAACTGAGTTGCCCTATCACTATTTGATAGGGTGGTTGCTGATACATTACCCGTCTTTGATGAGGCCGGGCTCTAAAGGCGGTGTGACTGATGATGACACATTTATCTTTCGCTATCGTGACGAGCCTTGGGAATGTGAAACCATGCGGACTTGCCGGATGGCATTGGCGAGGGCAGATAAGTATCATATCTTCGTATCCATCCCTCGCTTTAACAGGGACATAGAGGCTGTACATATTAACGGTATCGCGCCCCCTCAGCTTCTGGATGGCCAGATGCTCTTATGGTTGCGTAACATCCGTCCCGCACTAGTGTACCGTAACTGCAATACTATTTTTCTGGAGCCTTATCTACCTAGCAGGTTTGCCCGACAGTTTGGATACAACCAACTTTTTCTGGACAGCCCAAGTTCTGGTCTGGGTTATGAGGGTAGTCTTCTTGATGGTATCAGAGCTTGGCAATATTATGATTCGTTCTACACTCGCACCATTTTTTCGGTCCCTGCCATTAAGGAGTCAGTGGAGATCTTGTACATGGCAGCTCTGTATCATGTCATGGCGAACAAGCCCCCAGTCGGTTTTATCCCAGGTACCAGTTTTATTGTCGGTACCGGTCTGAAGGAAGGCTCTCAAGGAGCCAAGAAAAGAAATACTAGAGCCGAAGTGCCAGTTTTGGATTTCGCTGCTGAGGGTGGTGAAGGCAACGAGTGTGATGAAGATGTCTCTATCCTTCCAGTGGTAGGCGCAGAGGTAGGTCAGTCGCATGTTTTATCAGATGAGGTGCTGAGGGATCAGTCTCTTGTTGCGCCTGGTCCTATTCCGAAACGTAGCAGGCAAGTTTCTCCTATAGGCAGTGCTTCTCGATCCCGGAAGCTGGTTGCGACTAGGCACCGTCCGCTAGCCATAAAAGAAGGTGGAGAAGAAGTCAACCCTGCGTCAAAGGTAACAAAACTGCTTTCGATCCCTTCTCCCTTATTTCCTTTGAGTTTCAATCCTGACTGTCTTTGTTCCCTCTTTTAGGTGTCGGAAAAAGAAGAAGAGTTTCAGGATGTCGGGGCGGTGACCCAGGGTGACGGGGACTCCCATGAGCCTGCTCTTATTCAAGAGAACGCAGATCAATCTGTATCCTCCTTCGAGGTGACGGGGGCAGGGGATGTGGCTGAGTTTAACTCGGAGATCGCGGGTGAGGGGACTATGTCAGTTGTGGATGAGCCGCGGCCTTTATGCCCCTTCCCTGGTAAGATTAGCCGAATCTTAACCCGTGAGGAAGCTTATCTGCTCTATCATCATGTCCTTCGGGTTACGTCGATTGATTGTTATTCTGGACATTTAGGTCCTGTCCCTCCAGTGCCGAGTATGGATGTCTTTGAGACAATCCCAGCCGAAGGGGCATCAGTGGAAAGAGGTGTACCTTGTCACTATCCGACTCGTCTTGATGGGCCTTCTGGGGGCCCGAGTTTAGCAGGCCAATTCTCGGGGCAGTCGGGGCAGGGAACGATGGTCCTTGCATCATCCTCTGCTCCGATGGCTTCGAGAGTCGACCATTCTTCCCTGCCGAGCATCCAGGCTCTCCGGGCGACGGAAGACGAGTTGGCCGCTATCCATGCATCGTTCTTCTCGGACTCCGTTCCCCCGATGGCGAACTCTAGCGTTACTCCTCCGACGTTGCCGCTCCGGCTTCCCTTGACGCCCTCCTCTGCTGAGGTCTTGAACGACGCGTTGCAGGACGTGGTTGCCAGTTTTCATCGTCATTTGAAGAGGGGAATCGAGGCCGCTGTAGACAGAGGGACCTCTTTTACCTTGGCCCGACAATGTGCCCATGGTCAAATAAACATCCTTAGGGATCTTCCTGATGATGCAGGGACGACTTCGCTTCTGGAGGCAAAATTGTTGGAGGCTGATCAGCTGGTGTCCGAGCTTCGAGTATTACGGCAGGCTGATCTGCCTGCTGTTATAAACGAGGAGCAGAATTCCCTTATTGCTGTTATAGAGAGGACCAGGACGGCTCGAGATAAGACCAGACCGGCCGCGCTGAAGGATCTCAGCGACTTAGCTGATCGGTATGATCAATTGAGTTATACGACCGAAAATGTTGTGGCTCGGGAGGAGTCTGTCTCTCGTAAGATTACTGAGACGCGGGAGCAGATCCTTGCGCTTCAGAAGAAGTTGACTTTCTTGGAGTCTGAACTCGAGACTAACCGCAATGACAGGGGACTAATTGTTCAAGAGGCTGACAGGGTTACTCAAGCTTCTACTGACCTGGAGACTGCCTTGAAGAAATTGGAAGATGACAGTCAAGCGTTTTTGGGCTTGGATAATGAGGAGCATTTATTCCAGGAGGCCGAGCGTCGCGCTCCGCAACGGATTGAACGGGGGACCACCTCAGCAAGAAACCGCCTGCTAGAATTGAGTAATGCTGAAATGTAGTCGGCTTTTTCTTCTTGTTTTGTTTCTATTTTCTTTCTTTCTAAGGGGACATAATCTCGAAGTATGTAATGCTTTTTCTTCCTTCAAATAAAGAGTACTTTCAATTCTACCCTTCATTTGTATTGTTTGCTGCACCTGTGATATTGTGGCGATGTTTTCCCCCGCATAGGGGACATATTTGTGGACCTGTTACCCATGGCGTACCTTGGTTTTAGGTAGAGGTAACAAGTTTTGGTCAGGGTACCTGAAGCAGCCATAGTGACGTGGTCATGGGTGCTCTTGGTATTGAGAAAGGGAATGCCGTAGAGCAGCTGGGCTCCTAGGGCCTGATGAGGTGATAGATTTGTGCTGAGAAATTTAGATGAGGATATTTGTGGGCCTATTATCCTTGGCGTACCCTGGTTTAGGATACGAATAATAGGATGAAGGGGAACCGACATACTTGCTCAGAGGTAACGAGGACATGGCAAGTGGAAAGGTTTTCTTAACGTAGAGTCTTCCTACTCAGAGGTAATGAGGACATGGCAGGAGTGAACTCGACAGAGGATATTGATGGTCAACAGAGGACATTTGTGGACCTATTACCCTTGGCGTACTCTGGTTGTGGGTACAGATAATAGGTCGAAAGGGGATCATCATACTTACTCAGAGGTAATAAGGACATGGTAA
Organism: Iris pallida; assembly: GCA_029216955.1. Taxonomy (NCBI): domain Eukaryota; kingdom Viridiplantae; phylum Streptophyta; class Magnoliopsida; order Asparagales; family Iridaceae; genus Iris; species Iris pallida. Next base: position 27,031 of record JANAVB010038968.1, read on the forward strand.
GTATGCAGGTTTCTTCGACGGAGCCTTCCCATTCAGAGGTAATGAGGACATGACAGGAGTGGGCTCAATGAAGGAGGGCACATAGAACAACTCAGAGGTAATAAGGACATGGAAGTTCCATGTAGGGGGTGATTTGTTTTTGGCGGAAGTGGGACGACTCAGAGGTAATGAGGACATGGCCGTCTTGAAAGTTTGTGGACTCGTTACCTTTGTTGTGCACTGGGAGTGCAGGTGTTAGATCATGAGGAAGGATCTCTTGTAGGAAGAAAGTTCAGCGGTATGGTTATACATGACTTTCTTTCAAAAGAGTGACCAGGATGTAAGTTCAGGGGTACCGATGGGTACATAACTCGACAATCCATGAATGTTGGAATCAAAGTGTAAGTTCAGAGGTACCAGCAGATACATGACTTGGAAATTAGGGAATGGTGTGTGAGTTCAGTGGTACCAGCGGTACGTGACTCGAGAATCTGACAATTTATGGAGTGAGTTCAGTGGTACCAGCGGGTACATGACTCGATAATCTGAAATTTTATGTAGCGAGTTCAGTGGTACCAGCAGGTACGTGACTCAGAATCTGGAAAACTATGAGGGTGAGTTCCGTGGTATCAGCGGATACATGACTCGATAATCTAAAATTTTATGGAGCGAGTTCAGTGGTTCCAGCGGGTACGTGACTCGACGATCTGGAGAATGCTGTTTAAATATAGTATTTCTTCAGGAACTTGCCGTTGACGGGCAACATGAGCAAGTCTCCATTTTGTTTTGCTAGGCGGTAAGCACCGTTGGAGAATACGGCCTCGATGATAAATGAGCCTTCCCATTTTGGCTGGAACTTGCCGGCGGTCTTGTGAGTCATGACCATCGGCCTCCGGACTGCCAAGACGAGATCGCCTACCTGGAATGTTCTGATTTTGACCTTTTTGTTGAAGGCTCCAGAGATACGTGCTTGGTATAGCTCAATTCGCTGCTGGGCTAAGAGGCGCTTTTCATCTAATGCCTCCAACTCTTGCAGTCGACGTCGGTAGTTATCATCCATCGTCAATTAATAAGTGAGGGCGACGCAGAGTGAGGGTATTTGAGTCTCTAATGGAAGAACTGCCTCACTCCCGTATACTAGAGAGAATGGTGTATTCCCGGTGGCGGTCCGAATTATGGTACGATAAGCCCATAAGCACTCGCCGAGCTTCTCGTTCCAGTCGCGCTTGTTGGAGGAGACAAACTTCTTGAGGAGTTTGATAATTGTTTTATAAAACGCCTCTGCTAACCCGTTTACTGCCGGGTTGTACGTGTTGAAGCGACATTCTGAATACGGTGCTTATCGCAGAACCGATAGAATGCGTGGCTTGCAAACTGTGGACCATTATCATGGATAATCCTTCGTGGTAGTCCGAAGCGGTAGATGACGTGATGCTTGAGGAAGCTGATCACGTTCGAAGTTTTGACTTCTGCAAGCGGAACAGCTTCCGCCCATTTGGAGAAGTAATCAGTGATCGCAAGTATAAAGCGATATCCTCGGAAGGAAGGTGGGGTGATTGGACCAATGATATCCATTCCCCATGCTTCGAATGGCCAGGACGCCACTGTCGGATATAGAAATTCTGATGGTTGGTAGATGAAGCCGCGTGGACTTAGAAAGCTTTGTATTTTCTAGCATAATCTATCGCATCTGCCACCATCGTGGGCCAATAGTAGCCCATTCGGCGAAGGCGATCTTGTAGTTTTGGGCCGGGCTGGTGGGCCCCGCTGACACCGTCATGAGCTTCTCGTACTGCTTCTTTGGCTTCTGCGTTTGACAGACACTGAAGCAGTAATCCGTCGTAGGAGCGACGATACAGCATTTTTGTCTCTGTATCGTAGAAGAATCTGAGAAAACGTCGTCTGATGGAAGTGGCTTCCTTTGGATTCTCGGGCAGGATGTCGTAGACGACGAAGTCGATGAATGGTTGTCTCCAATCTGGGACATCATCGATCACCTGTACGGAATAACTTGCCATGAATTGAACATTATTTTTAGGACAGACCAGTTCATGGCCTATCACATCCACTGATTAGCGATCATAATTCAGAACTGCTAGGGAAGCGGCAAGACCAGCTAGGGCATCGGCTTCAATATTTCGGAGTCTGGGGACATGTTCGATAAAGAACCCCTTGAACGACGATATGATGTCAATCGCTATTTGGTGATAAGGGATCATGTCTTCGTGGCGGACTTCGTATAAACCCCGGATTTGATTGACGATTAGCTGGAAATCGCCGTATGCTTCAAGGTATTATCCCCAGCTCTCTTGCAAGTTGGAGGCCAATGACCAGAGCGTTGTACTCGGCCACATTGTTAGAGCAGGGTTCTGTGAGGGAATAGGTACGGTTGATCACCAACCAGGAAGGGGAGACCAGCACTACCCCGACTCCGACGACTATATTGCCTTTAGGTCCGGTCCCTGAAGCACCGTCAAAGAATATTCGCCATATAGCCTCGTGAGAGGTTGCATGCGAGTCGGCGACCTTGTCTGGGATCTCTTCTATATTCTGGAGGACTCTGAGCCTGGGTGGGCTGCTAAAAAGTCCGCCAGGGCTTGACCTTTGACTGTCTTTTGGGGGACAAAGATCATATGATAAGGGGACACCAATATTGCCCATGTAGCGAGGTGAGAGCTAAGTGCCCCTGGTTTAGTCATGAGGACTCTGAGAGGGTTGACTCGTGAGATCACATGTATCGTTTATCCGGTTACATAGTGCCGCATTTTCTGAATGGCGAACACCAGGGCGAGGCATTCCTTCTCCACAGCGGTGTATCGGTGCTCTTGCCCAATCATCATTCGGCTGAGGTAATATATCGCTTGCTCGTGGCCTGTATCGTTATTTTGTGCCAGCAGATCCCCGAGGGAGTGTTCCATTGCTCGTACATAGAGCAGGAATGGTTTTCTATGAACTGGGGCTACCAGAACTGGAGGATTTGACAAATATTCTTTGATGCTGTCGAAAGTACGCTGGCATTCCTGTCCCATACGAATGAGACTCCTTTCTTCATGAGGTACGTGAATGGTCGGTATCGTCCGGAGAGGTTGGAAATGAACCTTCTGATGTAAGCTAGCCTCCCTTGAAGGCCTCTGAGTTCGCGAAGATTTCTCGGGGGACCCATCTCCATGATTGCTTTTGTCTTCTCAGGGTCTACATGGATACCCTTTGCAGTGATGATGAAGCCCAAGAACTTCCCACTGGATACGCCCAGAAAGGACTTCGTAGGGTTCATTTTCAAATTATGCTCTCGTATTAGGTCGAATACCGTCCTTAGATCCTACAGATGGTCTCCCTTGCTACGACTCTTAACGGCTATATCGTCAACGTAGCACTCCACCGTCTTGCGTAAGTGGTCTCTGAAGATGATGCTCATGGCTCTTTGATATGTGGCGCCAGCGTTCTTTAAATCGAAAGGCATGACTGTGTAGCAGTACGTGCCAATCGGTGTTCGGAATGATGTATGCTTTTCGTCGTCAGGAGACATTTTGATTTGGTTGTACCCGAGAAGCCATCCATGAATGACATGCGTTCGAAGCCACAAGTATCGATCATGATGTCTGTGATAGAAAGGGGAATTCATCTTTGGGGCACGCCTCGTTTAGGTTGCGGAAGTCGATGCAGATTCGAATCTTTCCACTCTTCTTGAGAACGGGTACTATATTGGCAACCCAGTCAGGATGTTACTCCTCACAATGAAGCTGTTGGCTATTAGTTTATTGACTTCGGCTTCGATTGCGTCCATGATGCCTGGACGGAAGCATCGCTGTTGTTGCTTGACTGGCTTCGTATCTGGCCGAATGTTAAGTTTGTGAAGAGCAATGTCGGGATTTAACCCTGGCATGTCTTCATAGCTCCAGGCGAACACATCAATGTATTCTCTGACAAGTTTTAGCAGCGACTCCCGATCTTCGTCTGTTAGGCTTTTACTGACGAAAATTGGTTTCGAAGAAGATTCACTGCCGAGATCCATTTGTGTGACCTCATCTTCAGTAGGAGGTTCTCTCAGTTCGAACCGTTTTTCCTATTGTGCGTCCCATTATTGGGCCCATGGCTCTAGCTCAAGGATTTTGGGGATGTCTTCGTCTTCTTCGTAAGCGTCGGCGAATGCCATGTTGACTGACAGGACTTGTCTAAATATATCTCCGATGCTGGTATCCGAGTCGGAAGTTGGTGTCCCGGTTGAATGTGACTGCCAGTCACACTCTTCATCTGAACTCTCAGGGGTCGTTGTGGGAGTTACATACCCTAGCCCGCATCGAGTTTTGCTATAGTAGTCTCGTGGTTTGCCCGCCGGGACTGGTGGCTTCAAAGGTAATCGTCGTCCAGTACCGTAGTTCAAACCTGGCGTCGTCTCCAGATCATACCCTGTTTTTCATGAGATATTTGGACTGGGGGCTATAAAGATACAGAGGCAATCTCCCGGCATCTGACCCAAGATCAACTTCTTTTATGGTGAAGGGGTACGGATCGTCCTTCCGGCCGAAGATGATTGGATGGTCCCCTCCCTCGATTATGCGGTAAGCGTCTTCTGCTGGAATAAGCTGGATTGCGGTGTGCACATTTGTCACCTGTGTGTAGATGGGTGCCTATACCGTGTTCTATAGCATACATTGTACATAGCTTATTGAGCTCGGTGTAGTTCAAAGATAACCCTTTATTGATGAAGTAAGGTATCTTTTCTAGGGGGATTACATCATCAGCAAGGGGACATTGGTATGGGTAGCCATATACTTGGCTAGCTCCGGTTCCTCTTCGGCTACCCCTGTGTAAATGAAGACTGAGAGGACGACCTGGGATGCTTGATTGTCAGTGGTTCAGTTGACGGGGCAAAGCGTAAAGTTGTTGGCAGACTAGCGACCCCTAGTTTGGCACTCGAGGTGGAGCGAGGAGTGGCCGGTTCGCTAGAAGTGTCAGACCTTGCGTCGAGGTGACGACCCTTCTTGGGAAGGCGTTTCGTCAGCGGCTTGTCGGAGGGATTGAGCTTCCCTGTTTGTGGTTGACTGACTCTCGGCAGTCTGAATGTCAGTGGCCCCATTATGGGTTTCGGCACTTGGCCGGACTTTGGCAGCCGGATTATCATCTGCTCCTCTTGCGCCGAGAGGCTGATCGCGTCCTTCCACAGAGTGGCGGTAAGGGGTACAGACTTGCCCGGTTTACGAGCTTGGAGGTGGATCGTCAGGGGTCCTTCTGATCCCGTGGCCGTTTCGGTACTAGCTTGTTCATTTTCTTTATCAAGGTGCCTCTTCGACTTTTCGTATAGGCAGGAGTCTGAGTAGTAGGATTCGACCCCCTTGAAGGGATCGATATCAGCAAATTCTGTCTTCACGAAGCCGTGTTTGTTGACATATTTGAAGTACTGGTGTAGCATAGAAGGCACGATCATATAATCGTGTATCCATGGGCGCCCCAAGAGGATGTTGTAAGAAGTGTCTGCATCTATGATGTAGCAGGTGACTTCGGATTGGAGGTCGCCAATTTGACACTTCAGACAAATCTTTCCAATAGGGTAGCTCCTGCCCGAATTGAAACTGCTGATGGAGGTGCTTGTAGGTGTCAGGCGATGCATTGGGATGCGGAGATGATGTAGCAGACCCTTTGGGATGATGCTTTGGAAGAGCCAGGGTCAATGTGCATCCGATCCACCTTCACGTCGCCGATGTATCCCGTGTAGTATAGCGAGCGATCATGTAGGTGTTTTTTGATGAGCATGTCCTGCGGAGTGAAGACTATGTTGGGCATTACTCCCGTACAGGCACTGTCCTGGAGATCCACAGGTGAGTCCTCCCCGGTGAGGTTGGATTGAGCCAGATAGGCATCGACATTTTGGAGTGCTTCGCTCAATGCAATACGAACGTCCTTGGAGAGCCTTAGGAGTTCGTACAGTGACAATTTGGTCGGAGTGTTAGCCAATTGTGCTAAGATGTCAAAGTTGTAGGGCCTCTCTAGCCCTTGGGCTGCGTCTTTTCGGAGAGATTTGTCGAAGCGAGTCTCCTTCGGCCTAGGCTTGTCGGTCGTCGAAGGCTGAGCCGGTCCCAGAGCATCAGTTGTAGTGGGTGATGATTTTCGGCTGGGTTGTCAACCACAGGTTGGGATTGTGCTCCGGACTGCGTGACGATGGCTGTAGCTTCCTCGATGTCTGTTGAGATTGTGTGGCAGGTCCTGATTTTTCTACTCTTTCTTTTATGGGTGGGAGATGGTGTAGACCGAGTTACTTCTGATACCAAGTCTGGATGGACCCACATGACCTCCCCTCGTGAGGTGGTGAGAGGTACTAGACCAGCAGCCTGTTCCCGGGGAGGTGGAAGATTGGTAATCTCCATTGTCGCCAGAGGGACGGGGATTACCCTGTCTTGAGTCTCCGTCGGAGGGAAGCTACCGAATTGCACGGACACCATATTGGCTGCTACGGTTACCTCTTTGAAGTCGATGGCCAGAGCGTTCGAATCGATGAGGCTTTGGATGTACCGTTTTAGTTGGTAGCAGTCGTGTGTAGCGTGGTGTACATAACGGTGATAATGGCAGAACTTTGGGTTCTCCAGATCAGCCGGCCGAGGCTCCCGTCTTGGTGGAGGAAGCTGAATTCTACCTCCTTGTATGAGCATATCCAAGATAGGCTTGACGTGGCCGTCTTCGAAAGAGTAAGTAATCTGAGGCCATTGTTTGTCTGCTGGTTGTGACTCGGCTTTTCTGCCGTGTCGGCCACCATAGCCGCTTCCCCTTGCTGTCCCGATTGTTGGAAGGGTTTACCCCCATTATCGTTGTTGGGACGCTTGCCCTTGTTTTCTCCTTCCGAGATGTGCAATCCCAGTTGGCGAGCCTTTTTAGTCGTTCTTCGGCACTTGTGGCGCTGATGATGAATGCCTTCCAATCTTTGAATTGACTTTCGCCCATTCAGAGACTGATCGTAGGAAGTAGTCTCTTTTGGCAGATCTCAATCAAAGAGAAATCTGGATTTCCAGAGGGCAGCTTCATGGCGGTCTGGCAGAACCGCTCGATGTAGTTCCTTGTCAACTCCTTCTCCCTTGGACGACGTCCATGAGAGTGGACATAGTGACGTCCTGTCCTACTTCGTAGAACCTCTCCAAGAACAGACGCTTTAAGCCGGCGAAGGAGTGGATGCAGTTGTCCGGCAGATTGCGATACCAGTCGAAGGTGACTCCTTCCAATGCCCCAATGAATAACCGTGTAAGGATAGCATCATCATGGGGCAGATGGTCGGTGGTGACCTCGAAGTAAGTGATGTACCGACTTGCTGAGGTTTTGCCATCATACGGGTTGATATTGAACAGCTTATATCTTGGTGGGAATGGAATATCCCTCCATTCAGCAGGGTATGGTTGCCGTATTCTAAGATCTTGAGCGTTTACTCGGGCATGGAACATGGCTCGGAGCTCCTGGACCTCTCTCCTTGCTTCTCGGGTCTCATCTGTCGCGGTAGGGGCTGTTGTTTCGGGAGGATTATTGCCCAGGTTTGGTGCCGCTGAGTTCGAATCTATATTGACCGCAGGGCCTGTGCTTGTTTGACCGGGCGTTCCTCCTTGTAGAGTGGACAGGGCTGCTTTAATCTCGTCTACAGACTTGACCAAAGCAAGTAATATGGCTTTGAGATTGTCGATGCGCTGGCGATCGTTGGACCCTTCCTGATTGCTGTCCGTCATAAAAATCGTCCTTATATGAGGAGGAATGGAAGGAACGGTGGAGGATGTGCCCTCCGAGTCGTACCCAAGCACCGAGAAGTCGTCGGGATAGGTGGGAATGTTCTCTTCGGGCTCGGACTCGGAGGGAACGGTATCCCCGGCTTCAGAGCTTGCTTCGTCTTGAGAGTTGCGGATGTCCTCGGGGACATCAGCGTCTGTTGCCCCCGATGGAAGAGTTGTTTGTCCGGGCTCGGCTCCATAAAACATCGGATTGTTGCGGATGTTCGGAGGAGTGCTACCCCCAGTTCCTTCAACCTCCAGCGATGTGGATGATGGATTTCCTATCGTGGTAAATTTCATCTTCGAACGGGTGTGTTGGAATACACCGGTAGAGGACAACCGTTTAGACGATAATTTCCCCTCCTTTCGGTAGGGACCTTTTGAGCGAAATTGTAGGAGACAACAGGAGGTGCCTCATCTTCTGAGTTCGGGTGCTGTAGCCTTTGGAAGACGGATGGCCGATCTTCCGTAATTGACGATGATTTGGGTGCAGCGATGTCCAAGCGAGGACTCTTTGCACGCCGACACTCCTTCTCTTTCCTTGCATTTGTAGAGGATCGCCTCCCGCAGGTCAGAGGAACCACTCTGTCCGTTTGCCTTCGGGGGCTGGACTCGAGCGGTTGCATACAACTTCCCATCCGAGGCCCGTGTGATAGTCAACGGGATGCCCTGATAGTCAGAGGTTGGGACAGCTGTCTGGGCTTGACGAGCCCGCGCTGCCCTAGACTTCCTCCTTTTAGCACCTACGGATGCGTAATAGGAGGAGTCCAAGTTGAATACCACAGAGTCTGGCTTATCATCCAGAGAACCATCAGGGTCAGGACCGCATGAGAGTCGGTCGAAGACTGATCGAGAGAAGCATGAAACGGATGCTATACGGCTAGAGTTGGGTACCGTGCAGGCTGTCTGTATGCGGTTGCCTTCTGCCGTCGGATGAATTATTTTTATGCGGCTAGGAGTCACGACCGTACAGGCTGGCCGCATTCGGTTGGCAACTGTGGCCGTATGGGTTTTCTGCAAGCGATTGACTGCCATAGCCGTACGAGTTTCATCCTTGTGTTTGGCAACTGTAGCCGCATAAGCTATGCGGCTGACAGGTATGGCCGCATGAGTTTTCTTCATACGGCTGGCGGATGTAGCCGCATGAACTTTCTTCCTGCGGTGATACCCTTATGCGGCTCGGATCTCATAGAGTTTCTCTTGCCCCTGCATGTCCAGCATCATAGTATTTTCTTCTGCCGGACTTGGGGACAGCAGAGTTGTCTACGATCTGAAGTGGGGCTGCAGGAGAATCTTGCTCGCCGTCTTGAACAACAGAGGGTGTCTCCGTAAGAGCTTCAGTAGGAACGAAGGATCGGGGTCTCCACTCCTTACGTGCCTTCTTTGTGCGAGCTTGCTTCTGGACCGGGCCAGTGCTCTTGTCGGAGAGCATCTCTTCGAATGCCTGTTGGTCGAACCGGACGACCATCTTTTGTTGAGTGGAGCCAAGCTTGGCTGCATCCGATTGTGTCACCAACTCCTCAGCCGTGGAGAAGTTAGTCCCCAGAGTCGCCATCGTGTTTGCCATGAAATATAAAAGAACAGAACAATTATCGGAGGACCGGACTTTTACTTTACGTTACAAACTCGCTTGTACAAAGAAAGTCTAGGGACGAAAACCTAGGTACAACAGTCTAAGTACAATTGTTTATTTTAGATTATGGGGTGACGATAGAGGCTCGGGAAGGCGATGGCAGCCCTGCCTTACTCCTTGGACGATCGGTATGCAGCCTTGGCTCCTTTTGAAAAGATGGTTGGCGTTGACGAAGAAATGCTCTTCTTGCTCCTCTGTTGCTCCTCTGGCTTCTCTCTCTCTCTCCGTGTATTCTCTCTCTGACTATGGGAGAAAGTCTCTCTGTATATATGTATTTTCCTCTCTGATATTTTATATTGTCTCTCACAAGGGAATGGCACCCTGCTATTTATAATAGTGGGGTATGATCATGGGTTACCAATGATTAGCTCTTGGATGACGGCAGCCTGGGGATTGGTCAATCCAGGCCATTCGTTGTGATTATGATAAATTTGGGCCATTAGGTGTAGATTACACCAAATCCATGAGCAATTAATGCTGATTGGAATAAATCTTTCTTATAATGATCTTCTGATATCTGCGAATAAATTAGATTTATTCTTCTGCCACGTGTCCCCGATTATTGGGATTTGACCCAATCTTTAATGGCAGCCAATTTGAGGAATTAATTGGTTTAGGACACGTGACCTAGAAGTTGCTGGAGGAATTTGGACCGCATGACTAGTGAGCCGCATATGAATGTGAGCCGCATATGGTTAGGCCCACGTGTCAGGGCTGCGTGGGCAGTGGCCCTCACTTGAGCCCTCGAACCACAGGAGAGTAATTCTTGTGGGCCGCATAAGTATATATCCGCCTGAGCCGCATGGACATGACCCTCTCGAACCGCATAAGAAGTCCTCGCTCGAGCCGCATGAGGCTTTCATGGCCTGAGCCACATAGGATAGATTCACTCTGAGCCGCATGGAAAGTTTTTTGCTCGTGCCGCATGAGGCTTTCATGGCCTGAGCCGCATAGAACAGATTCACTCTGAGCCGCATGGGATTTACTCTGAACCGCATGAGCAGTGAACCGCATACGAATGCCCACGTGGCAAGGCCACATGGCATTTTTATGGTTCTTGGGGGATTTGTTGTCAGAGATCTCTTTTTCCTTCCCTAGCGATTCATTATTAGGACAGAGCCATAATTACCTGCTTTGGGGTCAGGGCTGTCAACTTTTCAGAGGGGTCAGCCGTCAAAGCAATTAATACAGCATGGGTAGAGGGGAGCACTATCAGGCCACGTGTCTTCTGAGCCACATGGAATGCTTTGGGCCGCATAGCTCCTTGTGCCGTATGATTCCCTGAGCCGCATGAGTTTTCTGAGCCGTATAGGGTTCTTTGGCCGCATGAGTCATTTTTTTTAGTATTTTCCATGCTTCTACAACCCCCAGCTCCAACTACCCCCAGAGATGTATATGACGAATCTCCAAGTGATGAAGATTTGTCTTTGAGCGGGTACCTTGATAAACCCCTCCTATAATGGCTGTGGACAACCCCCTAGATGAGAGTTTCTTAGCCGTGCTGGTTGAGATTGTCGGGCTGGACATATTTATTTTCTTCCCTCCCTTGCCGGTAGGGACCTTCCAGGTAGAATTACCGGAGGCGAAAGGAAGCACCTCGTCCCCCGAGCTTTGTTATAGGACCGGTCCTGGCTGCTGCAGTTGTTGAAAGACGGACTGCCGCGGACCTCTTGTACTGCTGTCGTATTACAGTAGTAATTAACAATGACTTGAGTGCAGTGACGTCCATGGAAGGACTCTTTGTACGCCAAGGTTTCTTCTCTTTTCTTGCGCTTGTGAAGAATCACATCTCGCAAGTCAAGGACATCTCGATCTACCTTTGCACTTGTTTTGTGGGCCCGAGAATTCCGAGCACACGAGTGCCTAGGTATCATGTTTGCTCCCTGATGCGGGGCTAGTAAAAGCACTTACCCTCGATCATTGTTGGGAGACTCTGAGAACTACCATGTCCGTTTGCCGCCGGGGGCTGGACACGGACGGTTCTGTACAACTTTCCATCAGAGGCCCGCATAACTGTTAGCGGGACTCTCTGATGGTCAGTAGTTGGGACAGCTGAATGAGCTCGACGAGTCCTTGTTGTCCTAAACTTTTTCGCTCTAGCACCCAAGGTACGTAGTAGGAGGAGTCCAAGTTGTGCCGAATAGAGTCTGGCGCATCCTCATTGGAGCTTCTGAGGTCAGGCCCGCATGAGAGGCGATCGAAGATTGAACCCGAGCCGCATAAGGCGGAAGGCCGGCGGCTAGGATTGGATGTCGCATAGGTCATTTCCCTGCGGCTGGGATTATTGGCTGCATATGCATTCTCCCTGCGGCCGGGATTGGTGGCCGGATATATATTCCTCTTGTGGCCCACACCCTTATGTGGCTTCTTCTTAGACTGCATGGAGTTCCCGTTTGCCCCTGCAAATCCAGCATCGAAGTGTTTTCTTTTGCCGAATTTGGGGACATCAGGTCCTCTGCGACCTGAAGGTGGGCCGTATGTGAGTCTTCTTCGTCGTCTTGAGCAACGAGAAAGCTTGTTCCAGAGCTTGAGGAGAGGCAACAGTTTTGGGCCTCCACGCCCTGCGGGCCTTCTTCAGGCTGGCTCACTTTGGATTGGGCTAGCGCTACCTTCGAAGAGCATCTCTTCGAACGCTTGCTGGTCGAAATGAACAACAAGCATTTGTTGCGTGGAGCCGAGTTTGGCTGCGTCCGATTGCGTCCCAACTTATCAGCAGTGAGAAGTTAGTCCACAGCAGAGTCGCCATTGTGTTTGCCATTGATCGTCGTAGAACAGAACAATTTTATAGGAGGACTGAACTTGACTCACAATTACAAACTCGCTTGTACAAAAGTGAGCCTAGGAACAAAACCTAGGAAAAGCAATCTAAGTACAATTGTTTAGTTTTGATTCTGGGGTGACGGTAGAGGCTCGGGAAAGTGCTATCAACTCTGCCTTACTCCTTGGACGATCGAACACAACCACCTCGGTGGTGAAGAAATGCTCTCTGAAGACACGAAGGGATGAGTCTGCTTCTGAGCTTTGTGTGCTTTTCTATGCGTCTCTCTGTGTGTGTCTCTGCAAGGGAATAACACCTTGCTATTTATAGGAATTCATGAGGGCTGGAATGTACAGCCACATGGCAAACTTCAGGCCACATAATTGTAACTCTGCCTCGAGACTCGGTTTATAGTGGACAGCTGGGGATTGGTTGAGATTGATCATGATCTGTTTGTTACAGTAAATTTGAACTGTTAAGAATTTATCAACCTCTGCCACGCGTCTCAACTACTATTCTATGGCGAGCCGCATAAAAGATGTATCCTGGCCGAGCCGCATGAAGGACGTCTCATAAGCGATCGTATGAAGAATGTCTCACGACCGAGCTGCATGAAAGACATCTCATAACCGAGCCGCATGAAGAATGTCTCATGACCGAGCCGCATGAAGGACATCTCATAACCGAACCGCACGAGGAATATCTCATGACCGAGCCGCATGAAGGACGTCTCATAACCAAACCGCATGAAGAATGTCTCATGACCGAGCCGCATGAAGGACGTCGCATAACCGAGCCGCATGAGAGATACTTCATGATCGAGCCGCATGAGAGGTATCTCATGATTGAGCCGCATAAAGAGTGTCTCATAGGCGATCCGCATGAAGAGTTTCCTTTGGTTCGTGAACTGTGCCGGATGTCATGATGATTTTTTCGTCTATTTAGGAGCATGTCATGTCTCATCTTCATGTCAGAGCTATCATTTTTGTCAGAGCTGTCACCTTTATGTCAGAGTAATTATGGCCAGTGCATAAGGAGACATTTAATGCTTAGGCTGATTTTGAACCGCGTAAGGCTCTTCGTTGCTTTTGGGCCGCATGAAGCTTTCTGAGTTTTGAGCCGCATGAAGCCTTCTGGGTTTTGAGCCGTATGAAGCCTTCTGGGTTTTGAGCCGCATGAGGCTCCGAGCCGCATAGAAAATCTCCTTCTTTTCCATGCTTCTACAAATATTAGCTTTGACATGTGGCCGGCTTGGCAACTGTACAGGGTCTACTGGCCTGGTTAATTATACGTGGAGTGTATGATTAACACTCACAAGAATCTATAATGCACAAGGAGGGTATTGACCACATATCTAGAAAATATTTTCTGCCCTCGACTGGTAGAGTGGATCCAACCATGACACATTACGAAACGTGATTCTATGAGAAGATAGCAAGTCTCCTCGATAATCGGTGTCTATATTGTACAAGAACTACAATGGGCTTGCACAAGATACACCAAGGTAAACAAGGAATAACATCTCATGACGGAATCCGTAAATACCAATCCGTGTGACCAATGTGTCAAGAAACAAGTACGTCTAAAGTACATGAAACATAGTAAATCATAATTGCAAAATTATCAGAGAAAGTACTCGTCTGCAAACTGGTGTGGTATATCAACAGTGTCCAACATAGCCTTGCCAACTCGTCTGCAAACTAGGTCAATTCTAGGCCTCCAAGTTATTTCTAAGATAACTAGGTCAAACCAAGTCAACACTAAGTCTAACTAGTCAAACATGACTAACCTTGTCTATCAACTAGTCAATCTAACCATCCTTAAGTATCTAACTAATATCTAAAATACAGGATACTAGGATATCTTGGTATCCACCCTGTCTACTATTATGTATATCAATAGGCAATTATATATATATATATATATTATATATTAAATATATATATATATATATATTATATATTATATGAATTAGTGTTTTATATATATGAGTAACATGGGATACACTCTCAACATAGCCTTGCCAAGCCAGGCAATGCAAAGCCAACAAGCCTTGCTGCCAAGATCCCACCCAAAAGCCAAATCCTAAATCCGTAGCACTAAATACAACCAAGGCTATACTTAAGAGACTTAGCCCTTATATATATATATATATATATATATATATAATATATATATATATATAATATTTTTTTTTTTTTTTTTAAGAGACTTAGCCCTTATATATATATATTATAATATATATATATAATATATATATATATATATAATATTTTACTCATATAAAAAAAAAAAAATATATATATATATATATTATATATATTATATAATATATATGAGTAACATGGGATACACTCTCAACATAGCCTAGCCATGCCAAGCCAGGCAATGCAAAGCCAACAAGCCTTGCTGCCAAGATCCCACCCAAAAGCCAAATCCTAAATCCCTAGCACTAAATACAACCAAGGCTATACTTAAGAGACTTAGCCCTTATACAACTTCAGTCTTTAATGGACTCAAACTTCCAAATTTCCCCAAACAGTATTTGAAATCCCCATCATATCAGTCTTGACTGATATCCTATATCAGTTTTGACCCTGCCTTGGCACTGTGCAGCGGCACAAGTGCCTACAATTGGCTCCTACTCGAGCCAATGCTAAACCCTTCATATCAGACCAAGGATTCCCTACTGCACTTCTAATATATTCAACCAATCCCTTCTTCCCTCTGTTACCTTAGCCTTCCACTAAGGCCGCCAAACTCTAACTGAACCCTCTCCTTAACTTCCCCTCTACCTGAACCAACAAGAAGAGCCTCATATATATAGAACACACCCACACACACTCGTGGACCTTCTTATACATGTTCACAATTGATGCTTTCAATATACACTTGGTATGTGAACCTCACCTGGTTGGTTAATCCCCTATCACTTCTTACCACTGCTGCCACTGCTTGCTAGTGTTATTGCCCTGGGTACTACTACTACTACCATTGCTTATTCTTCTAACCTCCTACTTATTTACCTATCTAACTGTGGATGAAATTTTTTCTTAAACCTATACCCAGACTACATTCCTCAAATCCAAGCCCCTTTCCTTCATTCTCCTTCTTACATTAACTGGATTTATCCCCTAAATGTCTTTATCAGTCCATTTGACTGAAACTTCACTCCCCTCTTCCTTCTTTTCATCCCTATTTACATTACATATATGTGTAACTACTCTATGTATACACATCTACATATCTCCCCAAATGATACCCCATCTGCCTTACCTATACGACCCTTGCATACAAGTTGCTGTCTTTTAGTCCACTACATAGTCACCCCTAGTAGTACACATGACACCCCATACGACAT
>JANAVB010038968.1:47500-154119 GCA_029216955.1 Iris pallida
GTCTTGGATCACCCATAGGTTAGCAGAAGTGAGATTGACCCAGTACACAGGAGTATTAAAAGGAGACACCAGTCCTAGTCTTCCTAGCACATGCCCATAGAGTAAAAACCATTGTTCCATGCATTCATGACTGGTAGAGGGTACTTGAGTTGGGTGTCAGCCATAGGAGGTAAGGGTGATAGTAAATGTGGGACAGGAGATACCCTAGCCAGTAGTAACCTATAAATAGAGATAAGAAAGGGGCTAGTAGTATAAGGATAGATAGATTGCTAATTTCTTTTATTACCATATTGACACTATAAAACTCTAAAAATAGGTTCATTAGACTTTTGACTCAACATTTGGCCCATGCCAGTAGCCCAGGACCACAGGCAAGTATACCTTGCCAAACTATACAGTATTTATATTATTTTCTCTTTATTGTTTTCCTTTCATGTTGTCACATGATTTCCATATTGTGATTGGTGTCCTTGATTGTCTTACTTATTCTAGATTACGTGCATGTATAGAATCTTCGATATTGCTTGTCTACTCATCTTCTTCATGTTATTTTTTGTGTCTTATGATAGAGTTTCTAGCTCTATACCTTGTTTTTAACTTGAGTATTGTTAGCTGGAGTATCTTGCATTGTACTACAGTTGAGACATACTATAGATTGGGAGTCTTATATTGTACTTCGACTTATAGCAGATTCTTCTACCTTGATATTGAAGATTGTCTTGACTTACGACACTATAAATTAGGAGTATCTTGCATTGTGCTATGGTTTATAGGTGTATTCTTGATCTTGTATTCCTTTAGGAGAGGAAATCGATACTGGAATTGGCTAATCTTGACTGGATGTATCTTGCATTGTGCTACAGTCAAACCTACTATAGATTGGGAGTATCTTGTATTCTACTACAAGCTATGGGGGTTAATTGATTGATTGATAGCCAAGTCTAGTATTATATTTCCATATGTTAGATATCTTTCTGGCACCGTTCTTATCCTCTATACATGTTATTTACTGTTATATTAGTAGGCATGTTTTATGTATCTTGCTAGTCCTCTGAGGACCTGATGATCTCTTCAGGTTAGCCGCACTTGAGCTAGGTGGAGACGAGCAGTGTTGAGCCAGCATTCAGATCACGGTATTGTTGCGTTGATGTTTAGCATAGTTGGTTTCAGTTGTATCGTTCTTGACTTATTTTATTCCGTCTACTGGCAGTAGATTTGTGTCCACCGGACTTGGCTTGAACTACTTGAAATTCAGTTTGTATTATTCAGTCCTTTATTTCAGTTGCATTTATGGATTTAGATGTGACTTTACTTTCTGTGGATGAGATCTAAATTACCTTGTTGGACATAGTTTCTCTGACTTGTATACTAGACAGCGTTCTACCGCCGACATTACGGCGTAGGCTGGACTTGAACACGGACTCGTATCCGAAAAGCGGTGCAGGTCGTGACAAGTTTTTTTGGTGGCCCATGCAGGTCTACGTTAAATCACTTCGGTTACGTTACTGTACCGTCGTGAGGCTGCTCATAGGATTAGAAACTTAGGATCTCATCCACGTATCTTAAAAATAGTATTGATCTCTGTCCTTGATTTTTATTGAATCTTTGACTTGCATCCTACTTGAAATCATCATACTGTCTAATATTTTCTTTTATTGCAATAAATGGATTCTCAAGGCAGGAATAACGTTTCCATGAACACCCCACCGGCTGCAAGAGGATTCTTCATGACACCGCCGATAGGAAGGCAGCTTACTCATCAGGGCGGCCCGGCTAACTACAATATCCGAGATTCCGCAGAGACGACATTCCACACCAGCACAAGTCCTGCATGCAGCACATGTTCTCCACCCAGCATATGTTCCACATCCAGCACCTACCATGCACCCTGCACCCGCGATGTATCCAGCTCCAACCATGCATCCAGCTCCAGCGACGTATCCAGCCCCTACCGATACCCAGCACATACCCTGCCTCCACCACCTGTACTGGACAATGTTACCCTCCTCAGAATCTTCCAGCAACTCATCAGTTCGCAGACACGGCAGACCGACATCTTCGCGATACCTTGAAAGAGGCTCTTCAGACTAGGGAGGCTACCCCACTGCGCTCCGAACTTCCAAGAATTTCATGGACCTTACCAGGGAATTCAAGGGGACGGAAGGGATTCTCTACGCGGACGAGTGGTTAGAGAACGTGGATCAAATTATTCGGATGACTCGAGTTCCTGAAGATCGAGTCAGCTAGCATACAACTTTATGACATCGCCCGCACGTGGTATAGAGACGAGCTTGATTCACCGCGCCCGATGTGACTTGAAAAGAGTTTATGGAGCTATTCAAGACGAAGTTCTATCCTGAAGAAGCCCACAAAGGTTGGAGAACGAGTTCGAACGCCGGGAGCAGGGCAACCTCTCCATCGACGAGTACTCCGCTGAGTTCTACCGCCTCAGCCGCTTCGCAGATGCTTTGACCCCTGCAGCCAAAGCTAAGAAGTTCAAAAGGGCTATCTCATGAAATTCGCAATCGCTATCTCCACCAGTCAGGCCACCACATACGAAAGAATCTAAAAGTTGCACAAGATATAGAGAAGGAGCTGAAGCGCAAGCGGAAGAGAGACCGAGACACGTATAGAGGAGGCAGCAGCCGATCAGGAGCGATGAAACACCCAATATTTCAGCAGCAGAATCATCAGTAGCCAAGAGACACCCCGAATCGAGAGCTTCCAATATGTCAGCATTACAGAAGGACACAGTGAGAGCGATTGCCGCTGGAGACTGGGCTAATGTTTAAACTGTGGTTCGGATCAGCATCAATTACGAGATTGCCCATGGCGTCGACCTATAGCACCGGGAGGGCAAGCTTTTGCCATGATCACAGAGGATACGATGGCATAATAAGAAGCAGCTAACGGAAATTCCTAAGTAGAGTATAGCAGTGGTATAGCAGAAAATGGCTTAAGAATAGTCGAAATATGTTTTAATAGCAGAATATTTTATTTATTCTAGTAGATCTTAGCCTTATTAAATTTCGAGGACGAAATTATTTTAAGAGGGTAGATTTGTAAATCCCTTGACCATTTTTTATTTTATTTTATTCTAATTCCTCTAAAGTATTAAATGATTTTTGAGTGGTTGATATTATATTCATTCAAAATAACAAAAACAAGTGTGGCCTTTTCCAAACTGGTTACTCAAAGGGCCTTATGCAAAAGCACCAAATTCAAATCTCTGCTCTATAACAGACCCTAGCCGTAGCAGAGCTTCATTTAAACTCAGATTGATCTCTCCAACCTCCGAAGGATTCGGCCATTTCCATAAACTTGGATATATAAGGAGGAGAGATCGCATAAATTCATCATCCTTCTCTCCATCGAACCCTAGAAATCATCCCCCTGCCTCTCGAAGCCACCTGGGAGACTTTTGGCTAGAAGGAGGGAGAGTAACCGAGCCAGGGACAGCACATTCTCTTCGAATCAACTTTGAATCCAGGAATTCATTGATAGGTAACATTCTAATCTTTTCCTTGCCAGTTTCAAGTCCAATAAGAAGTCTAGGACACCCCCTGTTGAAACCCTTAGGAGGGAAGTCGAGTATCAGATGTAGCATGGGGGACTCCAATACTATGGTGTACCTGGGAATATTGGCAGATAGCAACCAGGTGTTCCATATGCAGGCTTTAGATAGGTAGGACCAATCCTGTGTAGAGGCAAGTATTTTTCCAGAGATAGGATATTGATGTGCAACATGGACCAGAGCTCTGTTCTTAGGTTTGTATGCCTATATACCTATTACAATAGGAAGAGAGCTTTTAACAGATGACTTGGGTCACTATTTCTTAGTTACATATGGAGGAGGTGTCTAACCATGTTTGATAACTTGTAGAACCCAAGGATGGTCGCATGATCTTACTAACTGAATACAGAAAATCGGTGAAGGGAGCAGGATATAACCTGTACACCTGAATTGGTAGTAGTGCACCATTATCCAAATAGGAGCAAGATAGGATCAGTTCCTAATACCATCCATGAGGTTCCATCTGACAACATAAGTATTACTCATTGCAGTTGGAGACAATGAAGAGTACAGGTCTGTCATAACTAAGGAGAAGTATCAGTAGAATACGACATTTGGCATGGAATAAGTTGGACTAGTGTGAGTGACCAAGTAAGGAAAACATAATACTAAGTTACAGTAGAGGGTTAAGAGTATCAGAACTGTAGGTAGTATGCATTCTTTGTATCACACAAAATGGTGGGCAAATGGGAATGGGACAGTATAGGTTGTTAAGGAACAATTAGAGGAAATGAAGTAATGGGTATCCATATAAACAAATGGTGTAGGCACTTATGGATTATAAGAACACTGATGCACACCTTAGTAAAGGACGGCATTTGAGCCCTACAAAGGCACAGTAGAACACATATAGAAAAAGGTGGCAGCTCCTATTCGGGTTAAGTGGATGTGGTAGCATAAGCAGACTGCTAATGCAATCTGACTTGTTATGAGCAGGCAATTAGATGTAGCGTAGGATGGACCTAACAGTCGAAGAGACTGTATCAGTTAGGAATGAAATAGTTAGATATGAATGTCAAGAGTGATTTACGTGTAAACCATAATAGTCAGGTAATGCCAAGTTGGGAGTGTACCCAAAGTATCAAGATAACATGAGCACCTCAGGTTTAAGGATCAAGCCTAGAAAGGCCTAAAGAGCAGTAGGCTAAGGCAATTTGGTTGACAGGGATGTTCTATTTCCTATAGATGATCAATCATACATAATATTAGGTTTAGTTCTCATGGGGATTTAGTTCAATCAAGAACATTTTATTACCAACTCCTAGATTCAGTCCTCTTTGGGTTTGAGTTTCATTGGTGACCTATAGTGAGAGGTTTGGGGTTTGAGTGTACATTGAATTTTCAGTTCACTGCAACCTATACAGCCTATGCATTAGTCCATTTACATTAGAGTCCACTATCACCAGTTTAAATTTGTCCCTATAGATGTCCAGTCGTTCCTTAGTGATTTGTCCATACTTCAACATAGGTTCAGTTTTGATTTGTCCAGGTAATTCATTTAAGTTCAGTCCCATTTATCTCAGGTTCAATCAAATTCTTCTCATTTACATGATCTAACCATTTCACTTTGAGTGATCAGTCATTTAATTTTTCCAGGTAATTCATTTAGGTTCAGTCACTCTTAGAGCAGTCCCTACTTTGATTTTTTCAGTCCAGGAAGTACTGTTCAGTCCTTAATATATGTGTTCAGTCATTGTGGGACTTGTATTAGTATTATACCAGTTCAGTCTTTGGTTAACTGTCCAGCCCACTTAGCCATAACATTCGAGTTCATTCCTATCTTATTATGTTGTAGTCATATTTATATGTTCAGTCAATTCATTTAGTTTTCAATTCACATATAACTACTTGGTTCAGTCCTTAGTTAAATTCGTATCAGTCATGGGTTAGTTCAGCTCTATTTAGTATCAGTTCATTTATCATAGTTAATTCCAGTGAGGGTAATCCACACCAAACCTTTTTGTGCACCTTTGAAATGGTATACATTTTCCATTTATCTCTATTACATCTTTCTTAGGAATCCAGCCTTTAGAAATTAATTATTGCCATGTTAAAGCTTTTATTTCTTAGATATGCCAACCCTTTGTTGATATGCACTCATTTAAGATGATATGATCAGTCCCTTTTCATTAGTTCTATTTTTAGCATCAAGTTCAGGTGGCAATAGTAGAGTATGTATGGCTTGCAGATATTACCCTGACTAGGGCTCTGTGTACTTAACATAGATAGGTAGGACCATGTGATATTGGAGAATAGGAAGGGGTATTCATGGGAGTACCAAATGACGATAGGGACTGGGCAATACTCATGAGCACAATGGTAATGACCTGTATAAGAGTAAGGGGGAGTGACAGGAACTAAGTTCGAGTTGAAATATTTTATCCATACAGAAACCTGAGTATCATGGGTAATAGGAAGTACAGACAGTAAGTCTTGGATCACCCATAGGTTAGCATAAGTGAGATTGACCAGTACACATGGAGTATTAAAAGAGACACCAGTCCTAGTCTTCCTAGCACAGGCCCATAGTGTGAAAACCATTGTTCCATGCATCATGACTGGTAGAGGGTACTTGAGTTGAGTGTCAGCCATAGAAGGTAAGGGTGATAGGAAAGGTGGGACAGGAGATACCCTAGCCAGTAGTAACCTATAAATAGAGATAAAAGGGGCTAGTAGTCAAGGATAGATAGATTGCTAATTTCTTTTATTACCATATTGACACTATAAAAATCTAAAAACAGGTTCATTGGACTTTTGACTTAACATTTGGCCCGTGCCAGCAGCCCAGGACTACAGGCAAGTATACCTTGCTGAACATATACAATATTTATTATTTTCTCTCCATTATTTTCCTTTCATGTTGTCACATGATTTCCATATTGTGATTGGTGTCCTTGATTGTCTTACTTGTTCTAGATTACGTGCACGTATAAAATCTTGATATTGCTTGTCTACTCATCTTCTTTATGTTATTTTATTGTGTCTTATGATAGAGTTGCCAGTTTTCCACCTATTTTTGACTTGACTATTCTTAACTGGGAGTATCTTGCATTGTACTACAGTTGAGACATACTATAGATGTGGAGTATCTTACATTGTACTATGACCTATAGCAGATTCTTCTACTTTGATATTGATAGATTGTCTTGACTTATGACAATAAATTCGGAGTATCTTGCATTGTGCTACGGTTTATAGGTGTATTATTGATCTTGTATTCTTTAGGAGAGGAAATCGATACTAGAATTGGTTAATCTTGACTGGGAGTATCTTGCATTGTGCTACAGTCGAAACCTACTATAGAATGGGTGTATCTTGCATTGTACTACAAGCTATGGGGGTTAATTGATTGATTGATAACCAAGTCTAGTATTACATTTCCATATGTTAGATATCTTTCTGGCATCGTTCTTATCCTCCATACATGTTATTTACTGTTATATTAGTAGGCATGTTTTATGTATCTTACTAGTCCTCTAAGGACCTAATGATCTCTTCAGGTTAGCCGCCCTTGACCAGGTAGAGACGAGCAGTTGAGCCAGCATTCAGATACGGTATTGTTGGTTGATGTTTAGCGTAGTTGGTTTCAGTTGTATCGTTCATGACTTATTTTATTCCGTCTACTGGTAGGATTTATGTCCACCGGACGTGACTTGAACTACTTGAAATTCAGTTTATATTATTCAGTCCTTTATTTTAGTTGCATTTATTAGATTTGGATGTGACTTTACTTTCTGTGGATGAGATCTAGATTACCTTGTTGGACATAGTTTCTGTGACTGTATATACTAGACAGCGTTCTACCGCGGACACTGCGGCGTATGCTGGACTTGGATACGGACTCGTATCCGAAAAGCGGGTGCGGATCGTGACACAAACCTTGTCCGAATCTTACCAAACTTCATAGGCAAGCCTAAAATAATTAGACACACCTAATTAGCAAGCTACTAGGCTAGTGTCAAGTGCCATGTTGTCACTCTCGTTCCCGAAATACGTAATTTTTTTGCTTTTTCCTTTATGTGGTATGTAAACCCTCTAAATTTTACTATATTTTTAAAATTTTATTTATTTTGATATGGATTTAATTTTGTATCGTACGTCGAGTGCGAATGCGTAAAATATGTAAATTTGAAATATTTATTTATTCATATACAAAATATTTTATTATAGTTTATATATATAGAAACGATATTTGTTATTGGTATGAGCAAGTATTTTCTATCAAAACGGCATACCACGATAATTACCAAAAACTTTATTTTTACTTTTGAAAGACTATTTTATTTAGTAGTAATTTAGAAAAAAAACCTATGAATTATGTAAATATTTTTTTGCATACAAGGTACATGAAATTTATTCATGTATATGTTGTTGATTTTCAAAATTAATTTATTATTATTTTATATTATTTATAAAAAGACATATTTAAAATAGTTTGAATTAATGTTTGATTATTATGGCAATTTAAATTTGAGTTATCTTTATTTAAAATTGTTCTAATTAAAGTTATGGTTTAAATTGGATTTAGATTTGGTTGAATTGACTTTAAATCTATTTAATTAAATGATGAATTATCTATTTGAATTTAAATAAATCCCAATCCCTATCCAACTGGGAATTCCCACCTCCTATAAAAGGAGAGGTACTGCTCCAGAAATTTTCCATCCACAACAAACCGTGCATCGTGTCGGAGTCTCATCACTATATTCTATTTGTACAAATATATTGTAACTCCGCGTCCGGCAATCCCGGACGTCCACCCCGCCGTGTCGGACACCCACGACACGACACATCCAACCCGAAAATCAAATCCCTAACTTAACCCTATTCTAAACTCCCGTACAGCCTACAACGTCTCCGGCCACAACAACCCCGTCGTCACCATATTCCCCGTCGACCCAGCAACCAACCATCGACGGAGAACCCCATCACCGTCGTGTCGAACAGCCCTCGTCCTCCACCACTCCGCCATCACCACCAACCCGCGGCAGCCCCGCCTTCACGTGCCCATCCCCGAACACCCGTCACCGACACCACCACCAGTTTAAAGCCCCACCACCATCACCCATAGACGAAGAAATGAAGAAAGACTCGTACCTAATCACGCAGCGCCGTGTGCATGCCGCGTCCGTCGACCGAGTCCAAACGTCCTCTCCTTCCCGTGCGACTTTCGCGACAAGCCGGCGTCGCCGACCACCGTGGGACCCTAGATCCGACGGCCTCTGCCGTCTACGGAGCTCATCGCGCCACCAGGAGACCTCGTGCCCTTCCACGAATCTCCACCGTCGTCGTCTACTGCAAGCAGCGCCACGCCACCGTGGGTAGCCCAAATCCGGCGCTCCCAACCACATAGATGCCCTGACCGACGTCGCTCCTCCTTAGCCGCCTCCGCGTTCAACCTCCCCTCCCAACCCACGCCTCTACCACCGCCGAGAACCTCGCCGCCGCCGTTGGAAAACCCCCATCCGCCCCTCGACTTCTCTAATCTGTCGATCATGACTCCGGCCTGCAGAGACCCGCGTCTCCGTTCCAGTCTAGCCCTCACGGCCTTCCGCCCACGACGCTTCACCGCCGATGAGCCGGCCGAACCCTTAGTAAAGCTCTCTTCTCCTCTCGACCTCTCTCTTTTACTTTTTTTCTTCAGTTACTTCAAAGAGAGAAAAGCAATGTATATGTTATTAGTTTTTTTAATTTATAATTATAACTATTATTATTATTATTATTACCATCATTATTATTATTATCTTACCATTTATTATTATTATTCTTGTTATCATTATTATTACTGTTATTATCTATTATTATTATTGTTATTATTATAATTGTGTTATTTTATTAGTTTATTTTCTATATTATTAAGAGTATTGTTTCTATATTAAATATATTATTTGTATACTTTACAAACTTAGACATATATACTAATAATGTATTTTTCAAATTATATACATATAAAGTATTTCAAGTATTTAACTTAGAAATATTTTACGAAAAGTAGTTACCAAAATTCATATAATGATTTTCTAGTTTTCACGAATATTTACCAAAACTTTTGACAAATAAAATTCTAGCTTTAAAATATTATAGATATTTTCTAAAGCATATTATACGTAATTCACAAATTTTCCTCGAATAACCCATTGATCTTGACTAATCAAGACTTCTAATTTTTATGAAGTTCGAACTCTTGCATATCGAACATGACTACTGGACAGACATATGACTTGTGGATTATCGCATCACACCAGACGACACACCAGGCAAGATACCTTGCCATTATACTGTTTATTTTTAGTTTGCATTTTATTACATATCACTGTTCATTTATTTCCAGTTCTTGATTTACTGCCTGATCAGTGATATTAGATGTGCTTTGTTATTTATCCTTTGATTGCATATGGACCTAGAGTTAAGGGACTACCGTTGTAGTCTATTGCATATACCTTGACACAGTTGTACCACGAGGATGTATGAAATGAGTATTATCTAGAGGTTCTTGCGTGTGGGCTGATCCTCCATGTGCATGCGTTAGGACTAACTGCTAATGTAACGCCCCAGTCCCAAAATACGTAGGACTAAGAACGTAGACATGCCAGCTGTATTCATAAAGTATACTCCAATATACGGAAGCCTCGTATAAATACATAAGCTGTAAAATGCAGTAGAAACCATAACTAATCTCATCCACAAAATAAATGAATAGAAGATCTCATATAATCAACTATAAATTTTCATTTGTACATGTAGTTGGCGGAGACAAATCCACAACCAACTATGAAAAGAAATACATGATAAGCAAAAGAAAGATTTTGCGAGCGAAGCGAAGACGATCCAAGTGCAATCATCCTCGAAGAAATAACGGCTAGAGCAAGAACACCTGCGAAGACAATAGCACACACCTGGCAAGACAACCAGGTCCTCAGAGGGACGTAACAAGACACATAATAGCATGCCATATAAACTGAATAAATATTGCTCAATAAATAAGTAAATCGAATTATAACATGGTCCAATATGCACCTACTGAACGAGTGTACCATCCCCCCAACCAAACAAGGACAGGAGATGGTAAACTAATTCACGGTAACGTATCTTCCCATGCTATGAATCCAATATGGTATCCGGACCCCAACAAGGTTCAATACCTTCTCATCGAAGTAGTAAGTCACACCTACAACCAAACAAGGACAAGATGTGACGAACTAATTCGCGACAAATTATTGTTCCAAGCCACGGTCAGATACAAGTACCTAAACCAAAAGTACTCGTACCTAACGGATAGGGTAGCCTACCGTTCTAAGTGATATGTAGTTAAGAACAATCCTTCCTACGCATGGGCCCTGGCTGAATAGGATCGGCGTAGTCCCCCTTGGACACCAGAGGCCCCATCAGTAAGAGCATGACGTTCTGCAGAATCGTCAGTGGCCGTCAGTAATCTTGGGTCATCAATCCCGTATCTCCAGCGGAGAGTTCGGGTCACAAGGAAGTGCATCGAAGCCCATACGCTAAGGAATTATCCTCCCCGCCCAATGCCTACTATGTTGTATCCATAACATTAACCTCTATAACCGCTAAGTCAAACTACCATGCAACCTCTATTAGCGGTTATTCCTATCGCACGGCTTGTACGTACTTGTGGCCAGCCAATCATGCACTTTTGTGTTCTACATGCGACACACAACTTCGTATTTACAACGTGTCAAGGCCAATGAATGCAACACACAAGGTGGTCCCTTAAATCTAGGTTTAATGTGAGAAAAATAATACATAGCAGGAAAAATAAATAAACAGTAAGTTCTAACAATTATGCCATGTATCACAGTTTTTGCATAAAGAAAATAAATAATGCATGAAATATGAGCTAAAAATAAGTAAACAGCAAATGGCAAGGTGTCTTGCCTGGTAGAGCGCCTGGTGTGCTGCGATAATCAAGATGGCACAATCTGCAACTTTGGTACATCAACTATGCAAGATAACCTCTGATGGCGGCATGGATCGTGTCATTGAGTCCGGAAGGGTCAAATTAGCTAGAGTGGACATAAGGTAGGCTTGAATTTGAGAGAGAACATGAATAATGGGATTGGTTATGGGTAGGAGGAGATTCAAAAGAAAAGAATAATAATTATATGATTTTAGAAAAATAATTTATAATACTTGAAATATAATATTTATTAGTCAAAATATGCTTACAAATAAATACCCAAAAATCAAAAGTCGATTTAAGGCAAACTGTAAGTTTTGTCAAATAATATTTTAGGCTAAAGCCTATATCTTATAAATCAAAAATATTTTAAGCGAAACAAAATAATATTAGAAAATTATTTAAGGTTAAGAGCCATATTTTGTAAAAATAGCATCTTGATAACAATCTATACTCTATTGACTATTCACAGTTAAAAATATTTATAACTATTTAAAACTAAAATTTTCTTGTAGAAAATACCACAACCATATAATAAATTAAAATTTTAAACACGATTTGAAATTATATGCAGGGCAAAGCCCAATACTATATATTTATCACAATATAGTTTTTGAAAATATTTAATATATAGTTCTATGTATTATCATTAAGAGAAATAGCGATAATAAAAAATAATAATACCAAATAAATAAATTCCATAAAATATTACCTAGTGCTAATATTAAGGTATTGCACAATTGCTTCAATTGTAAAAATATAATAATCATAATAATAATAATAATAATAGATTTAACTAAAGAAAACAAAAAAAATTAACAACAGAAAAAAAAGAAACGAATGATGTCCTCTCTTTTAGAGAGGAGGGGTTTTCCTTTCAACAAAAGAAAAAAAAGTAAAGGAATAAAAAAAAGGAACAGAGAGAGAGGAGTACTGGTGATAACAGAGGAAAGGGGGAAGAGATAGGTCGAGAGAGAGACGAAGAGTGAGGGAGGAGCAGAGAAGTCGGGGGAGAGGAATGAGAGGAGCGGGCGACGGAGATCTCAAGGCGGCGGAGGATGATGGGCGCTCGGCGAACAGGGGCGGAGGCGAGCTGGTCAAGTCGGCGGCGAAGGAATTTGGGGGCGTCGTCGGTGACGACGCGGAGGACGCTCGCTCGGCCGGAGCCGAGCGCGGGTGTGGCGGACGGCGGTTCGCCGGAAGCGGCTGGGCGATCGGAGAGGGGTGGATCGGGGTCGACGGCGGCGGAAGGAGTGGTGTGTGGAGGCTGCTCCTACATGCGACGGCGGCGAGGGTTTGAGAGGGGAACGGCGACCGGCGGGCGGAGGACTCACGCCGGCGGAGGTAAGGCGGTGGCAGTGGTGGTGTGATTTTATTAAATTCCTTTATTTTTTGTGGGTTTTGTTTGGTTGTCGGTTTTGGTGGTTTGGACTGTCGCGGCGGTTGCCACGGTGGTCGCAGTGGTGACAGCGATGATGATGGTGTTGGTGACAGCGGTCGCGACGATGGTGGTGGTGGTGATTTCTGGCGGTGGGCGGTCGATAGAGGTGAATGGTGACGTTGGTGGTTTTGGTGAGGGTGGTGACTGTTGGAGTTGGGGCTGTGCTCGGGGTGAGCGGAGGTGACGACGACGGAATGGTGGTGGAAGGTTGTGGCCGTGGGTACAGTAATTTGGAGTCGTCGGAGTTCGAGTTTGGGTTTGGGGCTGTGGTGGAGTTGCTAGGTCGGGATGGGTGAAGTTGATCGGTTGTTGTGGTGTTGACGGCGATGGAGACGGGGAGAAGAAGGGAGACGACGTCGATGAGGCGAGGGCGATAACTGGGTTAGGTTAGGGATTAGATTAGGAATTTATTGACGTCGGGGTGTGTCCGACACGAAGAAATTGTATATGTAAAAGATTGGAATAAGAAGCTGGACACAGACACGGTGCACACTTTGTGGTAGAAATATTTGTGGAGAATTTTTTAGCTTTGTGGGGAAATAATGGAGGAGTACCTGTCCATTTATAGGATATGGGAATTCCCAATTAGATATGAACTAGGATATTTAAAACCCAATTTAGATAATTCCTAATTTAGTTTAAAAGCAATCAAATCCAAATCCAAATCCAAATCCAAATCTAATTTAAATCAAATTAAATTCCCTTAGTTTAAAATCCAATCAATAAATCAAATTTCAATTATTTACTATTTAAATAAATACATAAATTCTAATCAAGATTTAAATGGCCACAATAACTTCCAAATATATTTTTTAAAATACCAATGATAATAATTTTAAAAATAATAAATATTTTTAAATATCTTTTTGAACAATAAAATAGTTATATTAATAAATCTCGAAAAATTATACTTTTATTTAAAATAGACCAATAAATAATTACGAAATATATGTATGCAAAATATTCTTTACATAATTAGGCTTTTCTAGTATACAAAAATATTATTTATTATTAATAGTTTTTAGAAACAAAAGGCTTTTCATAGCAAGAATATTTATATAATATTTTGAAAGTATATACTAAAATAGAGAAAAAGTGTTTTTCTAAAATATGTACGCTCGCACATATTCGCACTCGACGAGCAACTACGAAAATAAAATTTCGTGCGCGACGTATAATACGACTATGCGACGTACAATTCAAAATTTTAAATCGGTACTAAATTTAAAAAAATATAGTAGAAATTTAGAGGTTTTACAGCTAATAGAGGTATGTTATGAGACTTAGCAGTTAGTAGAGAAACATGGTCGTGGATGCGACATGATAGATACATTGGGTGGGAAGAATAATACCTGACGTATGGGCTTCGATTGCACTTCCCTTCTAACCCGGAAGCTCCGCTGGAGATACGGGTTTGTTGAGCCTCTCAGGTTGGCCACTGTCGTTTTTGAACGTCATGCGCTTAGGTCACTGGTGCCCAAGTGGGGACTATACCAGATCCCATTTATAGCCAGGGCTCATGCGTCACAGGATTGTTTCTCAATTACATGTTCACTTTAGTTCGGTTAGTTTACCTTATTTATGTCTTGTCGCTTTCTTTGATTGTGGCATATTTTATATTCAGTATTTATATGGCATGTTTATTGTATCTTATTACGTCCCCCTGAGGACCTGGTTATATCGCCAGGTGTGTGTTCTTGTGTTTTGCAGGTGTTCTAGCCGTGGCCATGATCGTCACTATCTCTTCGAGGATGATTGCACTTTGATCGTCTTCGCTTCGCCTGCCAAACTCATTTTATTTTTTATGTACTTTTCCTTACTTGTTGGTACTGGATTTGTCTCCGCCCAATGATTGTATACATGACAAATTCAAAGTTGCTTTTATATCATTATTTATTTTTGGATGAGATTTAGTGTCTTGGCTTTCTACATTTACATCTTATGTATACATACGAGCCGTATAGTTACTCGTATGTATACAGTTGGCATGATTACGTTCTAGTCCTTCAATTTTGGGATTGGGCGTTACATGGTATCTGGCACCGGTATCTTGATTGTATGTATCATATATTTATAATTGGTCATGGCATGAAACATTATCTCGTCGTGGATTAGTGTGCCATCCTTTGTCCTTGTCTGGTTGTAGGCGTGGCTCACTGCTTCGAAGATAAGATATCTGATCTGTGTTTTGGTTAGGATTTTATTTAATTACTCTAATTAGTTGTATCATGTAGCAATTAACATGTCATTAGTCAAATGGTTAAGAGCATGCTTAAGATTAGGGTTTCCTTAAGCCAACCCAACACTACTATATATATTCTCTTCCTAACTCTCTCTCCTCATTCACTCTTCATTTATTTTCCTTAAACCAACTTTTAGGCAAGTACACATTGCACCAAATGGAGAGATTCTTGCATTTTTTATTTCTTCATTTTTTTCCTTTGATATGATTTGTCTACACTACCAAAATACATGGATTTACCGACGGCCTTATCCGTCGGTAATCCGTCGTCAAAAATAAATACCGACGGATTACCGACGGATATTTTGGTAAAACAGCCGTCGGGAATAACCTCGTCGCTAAAACATATCCGTCGCTACTCCGTCGCTCAGCGATGACTTAGCGACGGAATACCGTCGGCGCATCTAAATATATATAGCGACGGATTACCGACTAACTTTCGTCAAAACATGTATCAGGATATAGGGTTAGCGACGGAAAACTCCGTCGCTAACCAGTCGGCAAAACCGTATCACTGATTTTTTGATACCCAATATCCGTCGCTAATCCGTCGTAAATTTGTCGGCAAAAGCGTATCAGAGATTTTCTGATACCCAATTACCGACGGACATTCCGTCGCTAAACCGTCGCTCAATGTAAAATTCTCCAGGTAGTGACGGATATTACGTCGCCAATCCGTCGATACATTAAATTCCTACAGTCAGCGACGGATAGTCCGTCGGGACTTTGTCGCCAGTCCGCCGTAAGTTAGTCGCCAATCCGTCGCTAATGCTAAAATTTATGGACATCAAACAGCATCAGTTCGACGGATCGTCCGTCGCCAATCCATCGCATTATTGAAATGCTCCCGGTAGCGACGGATTTTACGTTGCCACTCCGTCGCTAACCTCAGTTTCTCCAGTTAGCGACGGATAATCCGTCGCTGAGTGGTTGCCAGTCCGTCGTAAGTTAGTCGCCAATCCGTCGCGAAAGCTAAAATTTCTGGACATCAAACAGCATCAGGTCGACGGATCGTCCGTCGCCAATCCGTCGCTTTATTGAAATGCTCCAGGTAGCGACGGATAGTCCGTCGCCACTCCGTCGCTAACCTCAGTTTCTCCAGTTAGCGACGGACTATCCGTCGCTGAGTGGTCGCCAGTCCGCCGTAAGTTAGTCGCCAATCCGTCGCGAAAGCTAAAATTTCTGGACATCAAACAGCATCAGGTCGACGGATCGTCCGTCGCCAATCCGTCGCTTTATTGAAATGCTTCAGGTAGCGACGAATTTTACGTCGCCACTCCGTCGCTAACCTCAGTTTCTCCAGTTAGCGACGGACTATCCGTCGGTGAGTGGTCGCTAGTCCGTCGCTAACTGCTAATTTTTGAAAAAAAAATACTGCAAACAGACTATTTCCTATTTATACAACACATCCAACACAATATCAAACATGCAAAATATCCATATACAACACCATATATCCATATCCAACACGAATATCCAACGTATCCAATATCCAACACCATATATCCATATACAAAATATCCATATCCGACACTAATATCCAACGTATCCAATATCCAACAAAATATTACCAACACAATATATCCAATATGCAACATTAATTATCCAAACATAAAAAAAATATCCGAACATACTCAGTATCCAAATGTCTACAAAACCAACAACATAAACAAAATCAAACCCCGTCCGTCGGATCGTCTCGTGCTCGTGCCGCCGCATCCGCTTTGAGTATGTACTCCTCCACCGTCCGGAGGAAGAAGGACCAGGTCGATCCGAAGCACCGGCAGCAGCAGTAGACGGATCGGGAGCAGACGGACCGGGAGCAGACGGACCGGGAGCAGACGGATAGCGCCCTAACACTATCGCCCGCAAATCTGACACCGCGGAGGTCAGAGTCGCAAGCTGTGCCCTCACATCGTCAACCGGGGGCGCTGGGGGAGGCGGAGGCGGTGGATATCTCGGGGTCGGCTGCAACGAGGGCGCCATGGAACCTAAGCCGTAGACGCGCCCTTTCCTAACGCCGCCGACGGATTCTACGAACACGTCGTCGTAGCGAGCGGCCATAGAAGAGTGCGTCTGGGTGGGCGTCGTTTCGCCGACATTCTCGGAAGGGGGCTAATCTCAAGCCGACTAAGTACCTCACGATACGCAGCCTATCCAATGAATGTGTTTATATTATAAGTTTTCCTAAGTTATAATCTAAATCCTATGTTTCCCTAAGTTATAGTCTGAATCCTAAGTTTATCTAATTAACTTAACAATAATTATATTTCTAACATAAATCTCATAAACATAAGTACTTACATCAGTCTCCTCGGCCCTCGCGTCGACGAAGCTCCCGTCCTTCCGCCTCATGTGCGTATGCACGAATACATCATGAGCGGTGACCGTCTCCGCCTCTTTCCCCTGCTTCACCGCCCGTTGGGCCTGCATACGTAGAATTTAATTAACTTCGTATGTTAACAGTACGAAATTAAATAATAGAATGAATTTGAATTTGCGCTATCTCACCAAATCTGCACGCGTCAATGCGTGGGGCCTTGATCCCCCCGTATGCAGACCCGCGACCTGTCGATTAGCCTTAGCTTTCTCCGATTTCAGCTTGAACTGCGGAGTATCCATCTTCTCCAATATCTGCTCATAGTACTCCGCCCGGATCCAGTCCTTCCTCGTATGCGCCGTACGAAGGTCGTACACCGCATCCCGTATCTTCTTTCCGACGGCGGCTTTGTAGGTCCTGCGGATCGCCTCCTCGCGATGGGGGGGCCACCAGAACGTCCTCTGACATACAAATTCAAATATCACGTAATAAAAAATTTAATGATTTAAAGAATAATTAATAATTCACCGACGGATTTATACCCTCATCTCGTCGAGCCAGACGTACTTCATGTCCTGAGGCACCTCAGAAAAATTGAGGTAGGGGCCATGGTAGTTATCCCGGATAACGCGCCCTAGAATCCGGGCAGCATCCCACGGGAAAAACCTATAAAGAAGCAACGACTGGATTATTAACTTGAATAAATGAAACAAATTTAATAAATTAACTTAAATTTACTTACGATTCACCAGCGGGCCATAGCTCTCGTCGGAACTCGTCCACCAGCCTCTCTGGTGGCGTCGGGGGATCCGCGGGTCCGCGCACGTACTCCCCGGTAACAGGATGAAACTGAATCCCAGGGTACTCCGAG
Organism: Iris pallida; assembly: GCA_029216955.1. Taxonomy (NCBI): domain Eukaryota; kingdom Viridiplantae; phylum Streptophyta; class Magnoliopsida; order Asparagales; family Iridaceae; genus Iris; species Iris pallida. The sequence continues at coordinate 65,867 of JANAVB010038968.1, forward strand.
GCCCACCCTGCAGTAACTGCTGGGCCCCCTGCTGCATCTGCTGCTGCATTCGCTGGTACATCCGGTGGCGGAACGGATCCGCTAGCGGATGGAGTCACAGGCCTCGACGACGATGTCGGTAGCACCGAGGAAGAATGACGGCGGGAAGAGCCTGTGTCCGGGCTCTCCAAGTCGGGATCGAAGGTCACATCCGGGGAATGCGGCTGGCGACCACGACCGCTACCACCACGCCCACGCCCACGCCCACGACCACCACCACCACCACCACCGCCGCCGCCGCCGCCACCGCCACGACCACGGCCAGCACCACCAGTACGGGTGCTCGCAACCATGCCCTGTAAATAGAACACATAAACAAAATACCGACAACATAGATTTATAAATGAATATAAAACTAAACATATCCATACCAGCAGCAGGGCGATGAGTGCCGCCCGGACGAGTAGGCCTAGGAGTGCCATCTGCAAAAAGAAACTCATACAATAATACGCAAATATCCCAAACTGAAATAAATATTACAATCAGAAGTGAAGTACGAATAAAAGCTAGATACACAAAATCTGATAAAATCACGCACCAATACAACAAAGTACAATTCTTGTAACTTTTGATGAAAGGGCATCTTGTGTTCCACTAGACTTGTAATTGTAAATCCAAATTTAATAGGGTAATTTAGGATTCGAGACTAGATATTGGGTGCTTCAAGATACAACTAAAATATAGCGATATTTAATCATCGTCATCGTCCTCTTCCTCGGCCTCGGCCTCATCATCATCATCATCCTCATCGTCGAATTCATCTGTATCCTCATCCTCATAAAGTTCTTCTTCTTCTTCTTCTTCTTCTTCTTCTTCTTCTTCTTCTTCTTTTCTTCAGTCTCAATACTTGGGACAAGACGCCTCTTTCTCCCCTGGTTGACATCTAAGTCTTGTATATCAACCTCTTCCTCCCCTCTATTTTCATCAGCAAGAGGTATATCAACCTCTAATTCAACATCCATGTCACAAGACTGTTGTCCCAAGTATTGGGGCTTTTCGATCTGGTCCTCTTGGTATGCTGGGTCTCCAACGTTGAATGTATTTCTAGATTTAATCTTACATACTATCCACCAGTCAAAGCGATCTCTACGACGCCTTGGGTAGCTTGTATAGTAGACTTGAACAGCCTGACTTGCTATCGCAAACGTGTCGGACCCTCTATACCTCCTGCGATGATTTATATCGACGAATCCAAATTGTTTATCGATTCTCCAACCGATATTTGGTGTCGTATCGAACCACTCACATTTGAACATAACAATATGCATATCAAATGGGGCACTATATTGCAATTCTACAATATCCCGAAGCACTCCATAATAGTCAAAGTCCGGCTCGTTGTCATAGATTGTGCCTCTTATGCAAACACCAGAATCCTTCATACTGAAGCCGTCATTGAGAAATTCGGCATTTATAGGATGTTGAGTTGTCTTAAACTTGAAGCCATTAACGACATAGCCTGGCCAAGTCTTTGCATGCTTCTTCGGTCCCAATGACAAATAACGAATGCTCTCATTTGTGAGTGTACTTGGTTCAGCTAATAAAACCTGTAAACTTTAAATGTTTTAGTTGCATATATATATTTAAATGGTAGCCGCATAACATATTATCTCAGTTACTTACGTAATCTCGAAACCATGACGGAAAGGTAAAATTAACCTCTCTTTGAAGTCCCTCATCGGTAATATCGGGTGTCCTTATTTTGACTTCATCTCTAAATACACTGTTAGAGAGAATAAAAATTAGTGTAGTCACTTACTTCACCAAATTAGAGATTATAACGAGGTGTAGTCACTTACTTCTCCAAATCTCTCACTTCTTGTATGTCACAATTTAACAAGACATATCGGTGAGCGGCATCATACTCATCGTCACTCAACCACCGTTTCTTACTAGCCCCAATAGGCTTGCCCCTTAAATTGAATATACCTCCTTCCTCAACGTCTTCGTCATTCCTTTGAGGTCTATTTCGATTTGTCTCAACATGAGTATCGAAATAAATAGAGCAAAAGTTTGACACCTCCTCGATAAGATATGCTTCGCATATCGAAGCCTCTATATGTGCCTTGTTGCCAACTTTCTTCTTTAGATGATGTAGATACCTAGAGAGACAAATTATCTTGAGAATTAACAATGAATTATAAAATCCACTTAAATTATATCGATTTTTATTTACCTTTCAAAGGGGTAAATCCATCGATAATGAACAGATGCACCAACACGGGCTTCGTATGCTAGATGAATCGGTAGATGCTCCATACTGTCGAAGAAACCCGGTGGAAATATTTTCTCTAACTTGCAAATTGTTAAGACAATCTTCTCCTCAAGTTGTATCATATGTTGCACCGTGAGATTAGTTGAACAGATATCCCTGAAGAATGTAGACAGCTCGGCCAACGGAACCCATACAGCAGAAGGCAACAACTCTCTCAACGCAATGGGCAGTAATCTTTCCATAAACATGTGGCAGTCGTGACTCTTCATTCCTGTTAGCTTGCGTTCATTGAGATCAACGCATCTAGACAAATTCGACACATAGCCGTCGGGAAATCTTAAAGTAGATATCCACTTGCAGATTATTAATCTATCTTCCTTGCTCAATGCGTATGGCGCTATCGGCTTAGTTACTTGTCCACCAGCTCCCCTTTGTATCAAGTTTAGATTATGACGTTTGCATATCTCGGCCATGTCTTGTCTTGCTTTTGGATTGTCCTTCGTCTTTCCTTTAATATCCATAACGGTATTGAAGACATTATCGAACACATTCTTTTCGATATGCATGACATCAAGATTATGCCTAATAAGATTATCTTTCCAATAAGGCAAGTCCCAGAAGATACTCCGTTTGGTCCAGTTATGGCTTTGTCCGAACCCCTCGACACGATTGTTCGATGGATCTTCGATTGCGGTGGGCAATTCCATTACATCTTCCCAAATATCGTATCCCGACAATCTGGCAGGAGGTTCAGAAAATTCTTGTTTTCCATATCTGAACGCGTCCTTGTTCTTTCGCCAAGGATGTCTCGTTGGCAGAAATTGACGGTACAGTCAAAGAAAAAAGTTTTTCCTCCATGTCTAAGGCGGAACGCCTTACTATTTTCCATACATATCGGACAAGACATGTTGCCGTGCGTACTCCATCCCGACAGCATACCGTATGCTGGAAAATCATTGATTGTCCACATGAGTGAAGCTCTCATCTGAAAGTTTTGTTTTCTGGAAATATCATAGGTCGTGACGCCGATCTCCCACAACTGTTTCAGCTCATCCACCAACGGCTGTAAATATATATCGATGTTCTTTGTCAGATTTTTGGGACTGGGTATGATAGCTGTCAAGAACATATAAGGAGTCTTCATACACATCCATGGTGGCAGATTGTAAGGGGTAAGAATGACCGGCCAGCATGAGTATTGAGATCCCGACTGTCCGAAAGGGGCGAAGCCATCAGAACATAGCGCCAGACGTACATTTCTAGGCTCTGCAGCAAAATCTGGATGACACAAATCAAAATATTTCCACGCCTCCCCATCCGAAGGATGTGACAATTCTCCTTCGTCCTTTATGCGATCTTCACTGTGCCACGTCATGTGTTCTGCTGTATTCAGAGACATATACATCCTCTGTAAGCGCTTCGTGATCGACAAGTAATGCATATACTTGTAAGGACGTCATTTTCTAGTTGACTTTCCTTTTCCCTGTACTGTCTTGTAATGATCCGTATTACAGAACCAACAACTTTCTAATACGCAATTCTCTTTGTAATACAACATGCATCCGTTGCGACAGCAATCTATCTTCTCGTACCCCAGTCCCAGTTGTCGGACCATCATCTTTGACTTGTAGAAGTTTCTTGGGAGCTCTTTTGATTCCTTTGGTAACACCTCATTAGTTAATTGTGTGATCCGATCATAGCAAGCTTGTGGCAAGTTAAAATCAGACTTTATGTTCAACAACCGCATCGTCATTGACAGTGCGGAATGAGTCTCACAACCAGGATATAGAGGAGTATCTGCGTCCTTAAACATATCATAGAACTCCTTTGCCTCGGGATTAGGATCCTCTGGATCAAAATTAGGCCCTGCCGTAGCATACACCATATCTCGTGCAAGGTTCTGCATGTCTCCATAATCCACAGAGCATCCGTCGTCTTCGAGGACATCCGTTGCAGCATTATCATCAAAAGCATAAGTACCAGCTTCTGCAGCCTATCTTTCTGAATATAATTCACCTTGCGATGACCACAGGTCGTAATCACGTACGAAACCCTTACGGGTCAAATGATCTCTCACAGTCATCACTTCTTCGAAACGTCTATTGTGACAATTAACACATGGACACTTGATTTTGTTATCGTCCATGTACTGAGTTTTGCTCATGGCATACTTAAGAAATACTTCCACACCTGCCTGAAAATCGTCACTCACATCAATTCTGCTCTCGTGTTGTCGTTTGTACATCCATGTACGATCAACAAAGTAACGATTCATGCTCGATTTGATGTGAATATCTGTATCGTAAGACAAACTAAACATAAGAATTAATAGCCCGATACCGATACTCATATCGTAAGAAAAACTAAACTTGTGGATAACACGCTAGGCCTACGACGAGGCTACTTAGTATCACAATCTAACATAATTAGTATATAATCATGTAACTGGTGGATCCGCTAGCTAGTAAGCCGGATGTACTTAATATCAGAGAGTATCAGATTAGTATCAGTATATAGGTTAGGTAGACCGTATCAAACGCATATCGGAATAGTAGGCCGAATAGGAGGTCGAGATAGTCGAATGAGAAGAAGGGAAGAAAGGAGGAGCAGATGGTATACTAGACTAGTTCTGGGTCAAATTAGGAGTCCAAGTCAACTCTGTCAAAACTAACCTTAATTAGGCTAAACTTCTACCTTAGGTAATCAAATATATATACTAGACTTCACGACGTGTGTCTGTGTATATATATATATATATATATATATATATATATATATATATATATATATATATATATATATATATATTATTAATAAATTACTTAAAATTATGCCTATATATATATATATATAATTATATATATGTCTGAGTGTGTGTGTATCCGTGTGTCTGTGTCCGTGTGTGGTCGTGTGTGTGTGTGTGTGTGTCCGTGTGTGTGTGTGTCTGTGTGTGTGTGTCCGTGTGTGTGTGTGTCTGTGTGTGTGTGTCCGTGTGTGTGTGCGTGTGTGTCCGTGTGTGTGTGTGTGTCTATGGGAGAGGAGGAGGAGGACTCCTGCGCGGGGACTCCAGAGTCCCTCCTACGCCCCCCCTGCCCCGACCACCCCCCAACCTCTGCCCAACCCCCCCAACCCCTGCCCGACCCCCTCTCCCACCCCACTGCCCCCCTGCCCCGACCCCCCTCCAACCCCTGCCCGACCCCCCCAACCCCTGCCCGCCCCCTCTCCCACCCCCCTGCCCCCCTGTCCCGACCCCCCCAACCCCTGCCCGACCCTCCCCCAACCCCTGCCCGACCCCCTCTCCCACCCCCTGCCCAGACCACCCCCCCACCCCTGCCCGACCCCCTCCCCGACCCCCCCTGCCCCCTCTTCCACCCCACCCTTGCCCCGACCACCCCACCCCCTACCCGAACCCCCCCTGCCCAGACCACCCCCCCACCCCTGCCCGACCCCCTCCCCGACCCCCCTGCCCCCGACCACCCCACTCCACCCTTGCCCCGACCACCCCACCCCGTACCCGAAACCCCCCTGCCCCACACCCTCTCCGACCACTACGACAGCCCCCCAACCCCCCAAATCGTAAAAAAGAGAGAGAGAGAGAGAGAGAGGGAGATAGAGAAAGAGAGAGGGGGGGAGAGAGAGCATACCTTAGAGAGAGAGGGAGATCGCCGGTCGGAGAGAGCGAGATCGTCGGAGAGAGGGAGAGGGAAGAGAGAGAGTGTTTTGGGGGGAAATGAAAATTTCTCCCCCGTCGGTTCAATTTAAGTTAGGGTACAGAAATTAGCGACGGCTTAGCGACGGATTATTCCGTCGCTAAGTCGTCAGTAAATCTCGCGCCAGAGTAGCGACGGATTATTCCGTCGCTAAGTCGTCAGTCAAATCTCGCGCCACTATTTTAGGCCTTTCCCGCCAAAATATGCGACGTTCTAGCGACGGATATAAAACCGTCGCTACATGGCCGACGACCTATCGACGGCGTAGCGACGGATATGGACATAAAAAAATAAAAAAAATTGTCCACTGCTTTCCGTCGGTATTTCGTCACAAATCCGTCGGTGTTCCGACGGTAATAGCGATGGAAAATTTCCGTCGCTAAATGGCCGTCGCCAAAATGCTGTAATTTGGTAGTGCTATATTGTTCTTCTCATCATCCTTTACAAGTTTAATACTTGTATTTTTTGATTTTAACGGCTTGTTTTTAGTAGATCTATGTTCCAAAAACTAAGGTTTATGGGTTTTTATGGTTTTGATCTATCAAACTTACTCTTTTTTGAAAAACTACTTATTTCATGTTGTAGAGAATTCAATTTCATTCAGTTTAGACCTCTATTTTACCCAATTTCGAGTTCGATAGCCCAAGTTATGGACATTGGAAGTTTCTAAAACTCCATGGCGAAAAGCTTGCTGGTATGAACGACACCTCGCGCACCTCGCTCACCTCGCTCACCTTGCACCTCGCATCTTGCATACCTTTTGGTCTGTGCACCTTGTACCTCGTGCACCTTTTAGTCCGTGCACCTTGTACCTCACGCACCTTTTGGTTTGTGCACCTTGCACCTCGCACACATTTTGGTCCGCACACCTTGTACCTAGCGCACCTTGTACCTAGTGCAACTTTTGGTTTCCATACCTGCCACCTCGTGCACCTTTTGGTCCGTACACCTTGAACCTCGCGTACATTTTGATTCGCGCACTTTGTACCTTGTGCACATTTAACCTTGCACCTTGTGCACCTTGTGCACCTTGTGCCCCTTGTGCACCTTTAATCTTGCACCTTGTGCACCTTGCACCTAGTGCACCTTTGACCTTGATTTTATGTCCTGGCCTTAGTGTGTTATGAATATCTGAGACTTGCGTGTCCTATATGACATTTAAGTCACGAGGGGTCCATGTGACTTCCTGATTTGACCGTGTTCCTGACTTGATTACCTGTATACGTGCTGTTACCTTTTCTATGTGTGTATTAAGATACAATATTAGTATGCACTGCAGTGCTATTTAATTAGTGCACTGAGGTATGACTCTGCATGCTAAGTGATTATTCGTGTTACATGTCAACGCATGTGTACCTTCCAGCACAGTCATGGTAATTGGTCAGTAATAGTGTCGTGGTATATTGATTGTTGTTTGATGTATTACACTAAGCATGGATCTAGATTTGGGACTCTTTGAACCGATGTAAATTCATACTTAGGGTACACATACTATGATAGGACATATAGGAGGATGACCATGTGACCACGATATTTAATTCCAAGATCAAAATAGGGTTAATCTAAGCCACTTAAATTGATAAAAGCATTGGAAGGAAACGGAATCCCGAGATCGTACTTTACCAGCCACCCTAGGCCCTATCCTAACGTGTCGGGTTGGCCACCTCGGATAATATATAGTCATCCGTACTAGTGGTGTGTAGTATCTGATTTGTGAATGCTGAGCCAGCTCTGCCTATAGGAGGGCTAGAACCGTTATTGCTTGTTTTAGCACGGTGGCCTTTCGAGGGACTGGTGTATTTCGTACATGTGTGTATTTAATGGATTGGCTAGCCCTGCTTGGATACGATATGAACTAAGGATTCCTATATTTTATGCATTACTGGGATAACCCAGACAAATCATAGAAATCCGTAGGATTGATTGGCCGCTTGGAAACTGACTTGCTTGTGATATGTTTCTTCTGTTAGTAACTGAGAAACATGGACTATCATGGTGCATGGTCCAACCCATGTCCTTGTTTGGTTGTTAGGTTGGACTATTGTGCTGTGATAGGCTATGGACCGAAGTTACGACCAGAAGCCCTTAACTTGACCATGATTATAGGTGGTGTCTCATCTCGAGTCAATATTGGCACTGTTTGTCCTTGTTTTGTTGTAAGGGTGTCATATAGACTCAATGATGCTTTGTCACCCTATAACTCGTGTGCCAAGCCTGATTATTTATTTATGCTTGGGTTTTATCTCATCCTTTATGTGCTTCCTTATGGTACTTTCTATTCGGAACATGACCCCGGTAGTTTGTTTGGCCAGATCTCGTAGCAGCACCTGAGGATCCAGCTTTCTACCCGAACAATGGTACATACAAGGAGTATGGGTGCCACGGACCATGAGTGGGTTTCTTCTTCACCGCTCTAATATCTTTCATTTTGTATATGGCGTTTAGCCACCGGTACCTGTTAGCCGGATGTTCTGGACATTTAGCTCCTTACATAATTGTAATTAAATCAGATTGCAGCTGACTATAGTTATGTACTATTGACTCTCGGTACTGTAGAAGCATAGAAAATATAGGGTTCATGCGGATCACAACTGACCAAATTGGTCCGTATAAAGAAGAGCCGCATGACAGACTCGACATGCCCCCTGCGGTTCATCTTCACTATCTCGCAACCAGACTGATTTGAGCCGTAGAACGAATAGTTACTTATGCGGCTAAGCTGATCAACCCTTCTGATAAAGCTGACAAACTCTATCAAAATTGTCAAAACTGACAGCCCTGACAGATCGGACACTCTGACAGAAAGAATATAAGACGTGATCAGACAAAATGTCATGTCACCAGACTGGACATAGTCATGCGGCTAGAAGGACTGTGACCCGAGCCGTATGAACCTTATGCGGCTCAATCCATGCATGCTTCATGCGGCCAAGGGTGACTGCAACCTGAGCTGCACGAGCTTTATGCGTCCCAGAATATAGAATCTATGCGGCACAAAAAGTCCCCAAGTTACATGCGGACTAAAGGAGACTACGACTTAAGCCGCATGAGTCTTATGCGGCCCAGCATGGCTGAACGCTAAAAGACATCTGTGGCTCAAAATGACTCAAGCAAATTAATTAATCCTATCCTGCGATAGGACACGTGGCAGGCTGACCAAGTCTCAACCACCCAGATTTGCTATAACAAAATCTCAACAAGTCACCAGCTGGCGGTCAAAGAGCGGATCTTTGTGTGCTGTTGTAGCCACGTTGACACGTGGCCATCTATGCGGCTCAAGATATCTATTACTATAAATAGCAGGGTACCACACCCATGCAAAAGGCTGACAACCTACGAAGGGCAATTTTACTACCAAAATATGTAGCTTTAGCGACGGCAAGATCCGTCGCCCATCCGTCGCTAATCCGTATTAGCGACGGATCACTGACGGATATTGGTCAAAAAAATACGTTGGCAATCAGCTTGTCGCTAATATAAATCCGTCGCTAAGTAGTCGTCAAGCGATGAAATAGCAACGGCTTTCCGTCGTCACTATTCGTTGCATTAGCGATGACTTGCCGACGGTCTGTCGTCGAATTCAAGTAGTAAGTATTAAATTGTATAGACACTTAGCGACGGATAATCCGTCGGTAAACCGTCGTAACAATGTATCAGAGGGTATCGTTCCGTCACAATTTCATCGAACGTCGTCGTTAACAAAGGACGGATTAGCGACGGATCCCTGACGGATAATCCGTCGACCTTATTCTGGAAATGTCAAGCATTTCCAGTACCACGACGACGGATATTCCGACGCTAATCCGTCGAACATTGTATTTCCAGTACCATGGCGACGGATATTTTGACGCGAATCCGTCGACCATGGCGACAGATCCCTGACGGAATATCCGTCACTAACATTATGTACATCTTGATACCACCAGAACCTTGCCGACGGATATTCCGTCGGCAAGTCGTCGCCATACAAAATATTCCGTCGGCTGGCCGTCGACGATCTGTCGCTAACTAGAAATATTTCCAATTCTCCAGTTAGCGACGGATATTCCGTCAATATGTAGTCGGAAACTGATGTTATCCGTCGCTAACCTGTCACTAGTCCTTCGCTAACTGAGATAATTTTAAAAAACAATTGCAGAGCTTTCCCTGTTCACACAACATCCGAACATCGGACCAATATATAATCACAATATACAATCACTGAGACCAATATATAATCCATTATAAATCACATTTGAATTTAATGCACACCAATTATCCAAGAATCACATAGACTAATATATAATCACAAATACGCATAAACTAAACCAATATAAAATAGACACCAATTATCCTGAAATCATAGACTAATACCGTCGCTATAATCCAAAATTCTCACAAATATTCCAAAATTCCCACAAATATTCCAAATATTCTTATACAATACTTCAAAGAGTAGGAGGAGTTCGATTGTCCGGTGGTGGTAGTCCCTCCTACGACCGACGATAATACTGCTCCACTAGGTACGGCGACAATCCGTCGAAGACAATGCCCGGAAGTAGATGTAGCTGCTCTGGCGACATGAGATCAAGGAGTACCGTCACAATCGAAGGCGGTTCCAGAGGGGCAGCAGTGTTGAAAGAAAAATGACCGATGAAAGAATGACCGGCACCAGCAGTCGACGGACTGGCATCAACAGCCGACGAACCAGTACCAGTAGCAGACGGACCGGCACCAGCAGCAAATGGACCGGCAGCAGCAGACGGAGGTGGAAAATACGTAGCTATTTTGTCCTGCAAGGATGACACCGCCTCGCATAGTTGCGCAAGCTGCGACCTCACATCATCGTCTGCCGGGGCCGCGGAAGGAGGCAGTGTCGGTGGAAATCTCTGAGTCGCCATGTGCAACTCCCCTAGGGAGCCGACGTCGTACAGGCGCCCTTTCTTAAAGCTGCCAACGATATCTATGAACTAGTCATTGCGAACGGCCATAGAAGAGGGCGTCCGGGCGGGCGTCGTTTCACCGACAACCTTGGCAGCAGTTGACTGAGCCCGACTAAGGGCCTCATGATACGCAGCCTATCAAATGAATGTTTTATACCATAAGATTTACCTAAGTTGTAATCTAAATCCTATGTTTCACTAAGTTATAGTGTGAATCCTAAGTTTATCTAAGTTATAGTCCGAATAATTTTAATTCTAACGTAAATATCATCAACATAAGTACTTACATCGGTCTCCTTGGCCCTATAGTCAACGAAGGTCCCGTCCTTCCGCCTCTTGTGCGTGGTGACCGATTCTAGTGTCCTTTCCTCCTTTACCGCCCGTTGGGTCTGCATACGAAATTTCTGTAGAATTTAATTAACTCCGTATATTAATAATACCGAATTCTATAATGAAATAAAATTGCGGTATCTCACCAGATCTGCAAGCGCCACTGCGTGGGGCCTTGATCTCTCGTATGAAGCCCCACAGCCCGTCGGTTCGCATTCGCCTTCTCCGATTTCTCCATATGGGCAGGAATATCTATCATATCTGAGAGCTCCTCATAACAGTCCTGCCGGATATAATTCGGCCTCGTCTGCCCCATTTTCAGGTCATGAATCATATCCCGTATCTTCTTCGAGGCAGCACTTCTATAGGTCCTGCGGATCGCGTCCTCGCGATGGAGGGGCCACCAAAACGTCGTCTAACATATAAATTCAATTATCACGTAATTTAAAAAATTATTGATTAAAGAGTAACTAATAATTAACCAGAAGATAGAGATATATACCCTCAACTCGTTGAGCCAGACGTACTTCAAGTTTGGAGGCACCGACGAAAAGTTGAGGTAGGGACCATGAAAGTTAACCCTGATAATTTCTCAAAGAGCCCTGGCAACATTAAACGAAAAAAACCTATAAAGAATCAACGAGGTCCCCGTGGGCTATAGCTCTCGTCGGAACTCGCCTCTCGGCCTCTCTGGTGCCATCGGAGGATCCGCGGGTCCGCACATGTACTTCCAGTAACCGGATGGAACCGAGTATGGGGGTACTCCGGGGCCCACTGTGCTGTAAGTTGTGGATCCACTAGTGGATCTGCTGGTGGGTCCGATTGCGGAATGGATCCGCTAGCATATCCGGACTCATGCCTCGATGAAGTTGTCGATCGACGGCGGGATGCGTCTATGCCCGGGGTACTCTCCGGGTTGGGTTCGCTGGATGGGGTCACATCCCGGGAAGATTGAATATGACCACGACCACCAGCACCACCACGACCATGACCACGACCACGACAACCAGCAGCACGACCACCACCAGCAGCACGACCACGGCCAGCCATCATGACCTATAAATAGAACACATAAACATAATTAACAATATAGAAGTGTAAATGAATATAAAATTTGAAACTAAAATATATATACCACCAGCAGGGAGACGAGTGCCACCGTAACGAAAAAGACTAGGAGTGCCATCTGCAAAAAGAAAATCATACAATAAGTAAATGATCGAACGAAAAAAATATGAATTCACGTAATTGCTTTTATGAGGTCAAACTTAATTCACATAATTGGAAGTGCTTTTAATATACAACAATATTTAACCTAATCATCATCATCGTCTTCTTTCTCATCCTCGGCCTCGTCTTCATCATCATCCTTATCCTCATCGTCGATTTCATCTGTATCCTCATCCCCATCAAATTCGTCTTCTTCTTTTTCTTCTTCTGTCTCAATATTTGGGACAAGACACCTCTTTCTCCCATGGTTGTCAGCTAAGTCTTCTGTATCAACCTCTTCCTCCTCTCTATTTTCTTTAACAATATCTTCAACATCCATTGTATCCGACTGTTGTCCCAAGTATTAGGACTTTTCGATCTGGTCCTCTTGGTATGTTGGGTCTCGAACATTGAATATATTTCTAGATTTAATCTTGCATACTGCCCACCAGTCAAATCGATCTCTTCGAAGCCTTGGGTAGCTTGTATAGTAGACTTGAACAGCCTGACTTGCTATCGCAAATGTATCAGACCCTCTATACCTCCTGCGATGATTTATATCGACAAATCCAAATTGTTTATCGAATCTCCAACCGATATTTGGTGTCATATCGAACCACTCACATTTGAACATCACAATATGCATATCATATGGGCCAGTATATTGTAAATCTATAATATCCCGAAGCAATCCATAATAGTCAAAGTCCGGCTCGTCGTCATAGATGGTGCCGCTTATGCAAATACTGAAATCCTTGGTACTGATGCCGTTATTGATAAATTCGACATTTATAGAATTCTGAGTTACCTTAAACCTGAAGCCATTAACGACATATCCTGGCCAAGTGTTTGTTTGCTTCTACGGTCCCAATGCCAGATAACGAACACTCTCATTAATGAATATTGTTTCAGGCAATAAAACCTGTAAACAAATATTTATAATTTAAATGTTTTAGATTATATATTTAAAATCTCAGTTACTTACATATTTTATAAGAATATATAAAATCAACCTCAGTTATAATATCAGTTACTTACGTATTTGCGAAACCGTGACGAAAATGTACAATCAACCTCTCTTTGAAGTCCCTCATCGGTAATATCGGGTGTCCTCATTTTGACTTCATCTCTAAATACACTGTTAGAGAGAATAAAAATATATAAGTGTAGTCACGTACTTCATCAAATTAGAGATTATAACGAGTGCAAGTGTACCGACTTACTTCTCCAAATCTCTCACTTTTTGTATGTCATAGTTTAACAAGACATATCGGTGAGCAGTATCATTCTCTTCGTCAGTCAACCATCGTTTTTTACTAGCCCCAACAGGCTTGCCCCTTACATTGAATATACCTTCATTCTCATCATTCCTTTGAGGTCTATTTCGATTTGTCTTAACATGAGTATCGAAATAAATGGAGCAGAAGTTTGATACCTCTTCGATAAGATATGCTTCGCATATCGAAGCCTCTATATGAGCCTTATTGCCAAATTTCTTCTTTAGATGGTGTTGGTATCTAGAGAGACAATTTATCTTGAGAATTAAGAATGAATTTTAAAACCCACTGAAATTCAACTTAAATTATATCAATTTTTATGTACCTTTCAAATGGGTACATCCATCGATAATGAACAGATGCACCGACACGGGCTTCGTATGCTAGATGAATCGGTAGATGCTCCATGATGTCAAAGAAGCCAGGAGGAAATATTTTCTCCAACTTGCAAATTATTAAGATAATCTTCTCCTCAAGTTCAACCATGTATTGCACAGTCAACTTAGTTGAACAAATATCCCTAAAGAATATAGATAGTTCGGCCAACGGAACCCATACAGAAGAAGGCAACAACTCATTCAAAGCAATGGGCAGTAATCTTTCCATAAATACGTGGCAGTCGCGACTCTTCATTCCCGTTAGCTTGCATTCATTGAGATCAACGCATCTAGACAAATTCGACACATAGCCGTCAGAAAATCTTAAAGTAGATAACCACTGACAGATTATTAATCTATCTTCCTTGCTCAATGTGTATTGTGCTATCGGCTTAGTTAATTGTCCACCAGCTCCCCTTTGTATCAAGTTCAAATAAGGACGCTTGTATATCTCGGCAATGTCTTGTCTTGCTTTTGGATTATTCTTCGTCTTTCATTTAATATCCATGACGGTATTGAAGACATTATCGAACACATTCTTTTCGATATGCATAACATCAAGATTATGCCTTATAAGATTATCTTTCCAATAAGGCAAGTTCCAGAAGATACTCCGTTTGGTCTAGTTATGGCTTTGTCCGAACCCATCGACACGATTGTTCGATGGATCTTCCATTACAGTAGGCAAGTTCTTTACATCTTTCCAAACACCGTATCCCGACAATCTGGCAGGCGGATGAGAAAATTCTTGTATTCCAGCTATGAACGCGTCCTTGTTCTTTCTCCAAGGATGACTCGCGGGCAGAAATTGACGATGACAATAAAAGAAAATGTTTTTCCTCCATGCCTAAGGCGGAACGTCTTACTATTTTCCATGCATATCAGACAAGACATGGTGCCGTGAGTACTCCATTCCTACAACATACCGTATGTGGAAAAATCATTGATTATCCACATCAGTAAAGCTCTCAACTGAAAGTTCTGTTTCCTGAAAATATCGTAGGTCACGACGCCGATATCCCACAGCTGTTTCAGCTCATCCACCAACGGCTGTAAATATATATCGATATTCTTCGTCAAATTTTTGGGAACCGATATGATAGCTGTCAAGAACATATAAGGAGTCTTCATACACATCCATGGTGGCAGATTGTAAGGGGTCAGAATGACCGGCCAGCAGGACTATTGAGATCCCGACTACCCGAAAGGGGGGAAGCCATCAGACCATAGTCCCAGACGCACATTTCTAGGCTCTGCAGCAAAATTTGGATGATGCAAATCGATATATTTCCACGCCTCTCCATCCGAAGGATGTGACAATTCTCTATCGTCCTTTGTGCGTTCTTCGTTGTGCCACATCATGTGTTCTGTTGTATTCTGAGACATATACATCCTCTGAAAGCTCTTCGTGATCGACAAGTAATGCATATACTTGTAAGGACATCATTTTCTAGTTGACTTTCCTTTTCTCCTGACTGGCTTGTAACAATCTACATTAAAGAAGTTACAACTTTCTATATCCTCGTTCTCCTTGTAGTACAATATGCATCCATTGTGACAACAATCTATCTTCTCGTACCCCAGTCCAAGTTGTCGGACCATCATCTTCGACTTGTAGAAGTTTTTTGAAAGCTCTTTTGATTCCTTCGGTAACACCTCCTTGATTAGTTGTATAATTCGATCATAGCAAGTTTATGGCAAGTTAAAATTGAACTTTATGTTCAACAACCGCATCGTCACTGAAAGTACAGAATGAGGCTCACAACTTGGATATAAAGAAGTTTCTGTATCCTGAAACATATCATAGAACTCGTTCGCCTCGGGATTAGGATACTCCGGATCAAAATTAGGCCCTGCCGCTTCGTACACCATATCTCGTGCAAGGTTCTGCAGGTCTCCATAATCAACAGAGCATTCGTCGTCTTCGACGACAAAATCTGTTGCAGCATTATCATCAAAAGCATAAGTAGCAGCATTCGCAACCTGTCTTTCCGTATATAGTTCACCTTGCGATGACCACATATCGTAATCACGTACGAAACCTTACGGGTCAAATGATCTCTTACACTCACCACTTTTTCGTAACATCTATTGCGACAATTACGACATAGACACTTGATTTTGTAACCGTCCATATA
The DNA here is from genome assembly GCA_029216955.1 of Iris pallida. Classification (NCBI taxonomy): domain Eukaryota; kingdom Viridiplantae; phylum Streptophyta; class Magnoliopsida; order Asparagales; family Iridaceae; genus Iris; species Iris pallida. The sequence continues at coordinate 82,084 of JANAVB010038968.1, forward strand.
CTGAGCTTTGCTTATGGCATACTTAAGAAACACTTTAATGCCTACCTAAAAATCGTCACCTACACCTATTCTGCTCTCGTGTTGTCGTTTGTACATCCATGTATGATCAACGAAATAACGATCCATCACGGATTGGATGTGAAAATCTGTATCGTAAGACAAACTAAACATAATTATTATATAATCATGTTACTGGTAGATCCGCTGGTATATAGGACGATAGTTCGATACCGATACCTATAGTACGATATCGATACCGATAGTCCGATACCGATAGGGTGATACTGATACCGATAGCGCGATACCGATAGTTCGATACCGATACCGATACCGATAGTCCGATAGTCCGCTAGCGATACCGATAGTTCGATACCAATACCGATAGTCCGATAGTTCGATACAGATACCGATACCGATAGTCCGATACCGATAGTTCGATACCATAACCGATAGTGCGATACCGATAGTATGATCATATACTGTTTGAGTACATATCTATACTGTTAGAGTACATATCTAACCGATAGTGCGATAACGATACCGATAGTTCAAAACCGGAACCGATAGTGCGATATCGATAGTGCGATCAAATACCAAGTTAAAGATTTTTGAGGGTTTTATAAAGGAATTTTTCCAAATCTTCTCAAAGTGGTGTTGTCTACATGTATTACTTATCTAGTCTACAAGACAATGAAAAAGAGTCTTTCTCTTGATTAAGGAAAGTAATAACTTCGCCTGGTAGCCATGTTGATTGATATGGCCGACTACCGACTATAGAGTTTATGGTGATGATAAAGATGACATGGTTACTAATTTAGTAGGTGATATGACAGTTGCAATTGTATGTTGACACATTCTTCTTCAGGATACAGAAATTTGATATCTAGAAATTTGAAGGCCAGAAATTTGATGTCCATGTATTGCAAATCAAATACCAAGTTAAGAGTAGGACTCAGGAAGAATTTCAAGGCAAGAAATTTGAATGTCCAGGTACTGCAAATCAATTGAAATATTTACAAAAAACATTTTTCTTCAAATTGTGCAAGTAGCATGTGGAAAAGTTTGATTCCATAAGTTACAAGTTTAAATTTTTCATGAGGAGTCCTTAATCTAATATCAAATGATTACTTCAACTCTAAGTCTAATTTTTTTACCATAATCATCAAGTCCGTAAACAGTCAAAGAAAAGTTACATCAGTTAATACTAAGGTACCAAGGACGTATACATATTGATTATTTACTGGTTAAGACTTGAAAGTTAGATGTAAGGTTCAACCAAGGACATTTAGACCAATTTGACCTGGACGCAACTTGCTTAAATTGAGTTTGAGTTAAGCCAAGCCATTTAGACCAATTTTGGCACTCTATAAACATGTACCGGACACTCCAAAATAGACTATGATACAAAAAAATATGTGCCGTGCATGTATCCATGTCCGTGCAATATAGGTCTAGTTAGCCACTTGGATCGAATATGACACATTCAATGTAAATAAAAATATATCTTATTGTTTCAATAATGATCAAGGTCATACATAAGCCAAAAAAAGTATGGAGTTCGAACAAAGTCTTCAAAAAAAGAGGAGATTAATATGTCGTCGCCCCCTCCCAGCCGAACCTCCGCCCCACCAGCCCCCGACTCCCCCGTCCCCGCCTCCCCCGTCGCCCCCGCAGCCAACCACCCAGCCCCCGCAGCCAACCGCCCCGCCCCACCAACCCCCCCAGCCCCGCCCCTGCAGCCAACCCCCCTCCCCCGCCTCCCCCACCATCCCCCCAGCCCCCGCCTCCCCCGCTCCCGCAACCAACGCCTCCCCCGCAGTCCCCCAGCCCCCGCCGCCACCGCCGCCACCGCTGCCCCTCCAACCACCACGAGAGAGTGAGAGAGAGAGAGAGAGGGGATTACCTTCGGGAGAGAGAGAAGAGGACGCCGCCGATCACCGAAGCCACGGGAGAGAGAGAGAGGAGATTTGGGGGGAATGAAAAGTTCCCCCCGTCGTTTCAATTTAAGTCTGGGTCGTATATTTAGCGACGGACTAGCGACGAATAATATTCGTCGCTAGTCCGTCGCTCTTCTAATTCTTGTCGACGGGCTATCCGTCGCTACATAGTCGAAGATTTGTCCCGCCACTTCTTCCAACAATTCTCGCCAAATAGTCGACCACATAGCGACGGCCATATATCCGTCGCTATGTCTCCAACGACCTACCGACGGACGTGCGACCTTTTCTCCCCCTTAAAATAAAATTAAAAAAATATCAGCTTGTCGTCGGTACTCCGTCGGTTATGTGTCGCAAATCCGTCGCTAACGCCGACGGAAAGAATCTGTCGCTAATGTGCCGTCGCTAATTGACTGTATTTTGGTAGTATTTCTTCAAGAGCAAGGATCGTGTCAGATAGTCCAAGGAGTAAGGCAGAGTTGCTACACTTTCCCGAGCCTCCATCGTCATCCCCTAGAATCAAAACTAAACAATTGTACTTAGATTATTTCAAGGATTTCTTTCTAGGCTTTCTCTTGTACAAGCGAGTTTGCAATCAAGTTTAATTCCTCTGTAATTCTTGTTCTTGATATTGAATGGCAAACATACTTTCCAAGCGCCCAAAATCTGGTGCCATTATTGTATCCCGGTAGTTGGGAGACTTCTTTACTTATAGCCTGTGATTACTCACAAATGCAAGGAGAAAGAAGCAACTTTGGCATGTGATGAGCCCTTTTCGGGACGTCATTGTACCCAGGTCATCATCAACTGTTGCTGCGACAAGTCGACAGCACCTGAAGATCGGCAGTCCATTTTTCAACGACTGCACTAGCCAGCACCTGTCCGACAACAACTTGAGGAACATGTGCAAATCTCGGAAGATGAGGAATTCCCTTTCGTCTCCTGTAATTCAACTCGAAAGGTTCTGTAGGAACAAAATCGTAAAGCAGAATACTCTAGAGGGGGTTGAATAGAGTAGGCAGCAGAATATAGCTAATTAAAAAACTCGTTAGCAGTTAGATCACAAATATAATTATAATCACAAAATAAATGACAGTAATAAACGAGTGATCAGAAGGCAATCACAAACACCAAGATTTATACTGTTTTTCCTCTTGTGAGGACTAGTCCAGTCGGAAGAACTCTAGCTTCCAGTTGAATCCACTATTGGAAAATCTCGTAAGTTTTCATACGAAGTCCTTGCAACTTCTACAGACGTGAGCTTTGATACGAAGAACTCAACCAACATCAACTGTGAAGAGTCAATCTCCAATCAAGCCTCTAATTACAATTGCTCTGAAACTTCTAGACCGCACCGCACTGACAAATCGACTAGAGGATTGTAACTGGCTTGGGATTTAAAAATGGAAGCTTTTTAGAACTCTTTGAAAGAAATGTAAGCTTTATAAGGGAAGAGATTGAAAGTGAATTGGTGATTTGAAATGATCGAAATCCTTCTCTATTTATAGATTTTTCAAAGGCAGAACTCTGACAGAATTCGGACAGAACTCTTTGTAACAAACCGCAACTGAAGGGAGACCAAGTTCAAAATCAAACATTCCCATAACGTTCAACTTGGCCGAACTCTGGCCGAGTTCTGTCAGGGTTTGGTCAGTTGATTTTGTGAAAAATAATTTTGTCTTTTTTTTGAAAAAGTCCTTCAGAAGCTTTTTGTAAAAATATATTTTTTTCAAAAACATAGGTCATTTTAAAAAGATAGGTCAGTTTTGAAAAATATTTTCGGATAGCCTATTTGCCAGTACGACTTGGTGTACAATGTATTCCTAGACTCAATAAAATGAAAAATTACATCGCTTTAAAGGAAATACATTCTGAGTGGCAAACAACTTCGGTCTTGAACGGAGTAGATATCCATCTTTGATCAGTGCCCAAAACGTCGTTAGTAAACATCTGAATTGGCTCGCATTTATATCGAGACAGAGTTTGATCAATTATTAAAATCATGTTTGACCATGACCAATGGGCCAACAATCTCCTCCATTTTGATAATTGACAAACTTTGCCGATATAACATCTTGGTTTTGATCAATTCAAAAGTGTACCGAAAGTACCGAGAGATAAAATGAAAAATTTTGTTCATAACATGTATTCCTGTATTCTTGAAGATGTTAGATCATATTTCTACCCCGTTGTCACTTAGCAAAATACTTGCAAAGAGAAAGCACCCCCGCAATAAATGCATAAGTAACAATCAGTGAAGAAAAACAAAATATAAAAACATTCATCACAGGCATGGTATAAACATTTGTAGAAAAATAAGATAAACTAAAATGATATAAACAACACAGGCATGGTATTTGTCACAGGCAGTTTATATGAAGCATAAAGAAAGATAATGCTATAAAGCTGAAACAAATAAAATGCTAAGCTGAGTAATAAACTAAAGTAAAACATATGCCAAACTGAGGCATAAAAACATGTCTATGAAGAGTCACAAATCATATCCAAAAATAAAATATACTGATAATATCTTGGAATGTCGGAGCATTTCCAAGTAAACATAAGACAAAATAGATAGTCTCAAACAATAACATCTCAGAAATTACCATCCTCATCCTCATCATCATCGGCTGCAGCACCAGCTTGTCCAGAAGGACCAGCTCCAGAAGTGCCGGCTCCAGAAGTATGAGGAGTAGCACTAGAAGTACGAAACCAATCGTATGCGTTCCCTGGCTGGAACAGAGAGTGGACCGCCTCATCATCAATGTGGTAGCCAAAAACAGAAGGGTCTCGAGGTAGAGAGCTTGCAGAGTGACCAGTCTGTGCAAATCGCAGATCGACGAAGGAGTTGGCAATAGCCTAGAACCGAGTCACGTCATAAAACTCATGTTCCCTGGAAGTATCAACATAAAATGACTGCAGATCTGATAGATGCTGGTGAATACCCTTAAAGGTCATAGGGTAAGACTGAGGAGGACCAGGTGCTGTGGGAGTTGGTGCTGGAGGAACAGGTGCAGTAGGTGGAGTAACAATGGCAATGCTGCGACAAGAGAGTTTGAGAAACTTGGGCTCAGGGTCCAGAGCACAAGTGGATAAGTCAATATCGAATCTCTGAAAGATGCGTGGGATGATCATCGCATAAGAAAGGTTGTGATCTCTACCACGACATCTACCCATCATCTGAATGATAGTCTTAGGGGCAAAAAAGGAATCCCCTTAAGAATGTGATATAAAGCAGAAAGCTCAAGTGCAGGGACATCATCTTTTGAAGTAGATTTTGGAAGTAGAGTTGAATAGATGATGCAATGTAATTCATAGTTAAAGAAGTTCAAGTTATTGGCCTTGAACTTTCCAGGACGAGCACGTATGGGCGCACAAAGCTCATTCTTGTAACTAACGAGAGTCGTACCATCAGGAAAATCGAAGTCAGTGATGTCATCGAGTGGAGCACCTTCTTTTGGAAGACCAAGGATTTCTGCTAGCGGTTCATCATTGAACTCGATATCTATCCCGCCGACACGAGTTCTCACGGTAAAAGTGTCAAACACGAAATTACAGTAAAATAATCTAATGACATTAGTAGCTATAGGGAATTGCAAAGTAACAAAGTGATGTAACCCTAATGCCTCAAAGTAAGGACGGTGGTCAGAAAAGATAGTCCATTGCATCAGAGATCCGGTACAAATAGTATGCATAATGAATTCGGCATACCAAAGTAGGGCTTGATCGGGAGTTTTGAAATAAAACTCGTTCGATGCACCATCATCCGATTGGACCGGAGAAAAGAAGGAATCCGTATGCGGATCAGAAGACGATGCCTCTTCACTGGCATTGGCCTTCTTCCTCTTGAAAGGATTGAATCCTTTAGGCATTCTATCCCAAAAACTAAAAACCCTAATAATTTGAAAGTGGAGGAGAGAAGGAATTATACCTTCTGAGAATCAGGTATGCTGTAGAGAACGAGATTCTCCGTACGAATCCAAAATTTGGACAAAGATCTCCACGTGGATTGGAAGAAGGAAGGAGGAGAAGAGCTAGGGTTTTCGGGGCACGGCTGCTACTATTTTGATGAGGTTTGGAAGAATAAAGAAGAGGGGGCCACGGGTTCTGACTGGTACATATATATATCCAGCTGAACTCTGGCCTAATTCGGACCGAACTCGGGCCGAATTCGCCAAGGGTTGCCTGGCTATATAAAAAAAATATTTATGGGGCCACATCTTTTTTATCAATTCGTTTCAAATGTTTAATTCAGAGTTTAATAATTTTAAATTTCAAATAATACTATTAATATTATTTTATAAATTAATATTTTTTACTCAGTATCTGTCTCATATTAGCTGTAGGAGTACTGTCCCTGCTAACGAAGGTTCACCGGAGAACTCTTAAATACCGTATCGCTTTGACCGTAGTCGTGGTGTCAGACAGACTCTTTTTAGGCTTGTCTCGAAAACAATTAATGAGTATTGAATAAATTAATTAATAAAATAAAATTAATTAATATTATTGACATCTAAATTTCCTAATTCTCGACGTAAATAATTGAAACGATCTTCCCCTAGGGATTTTGTGAGTATGTCAGCTAATTGATTCTGTGTGTCTATTATACAAGGTCTATTTCTCCATTTTTGATGATCTCTAAGAAAGTGATGTCGAATCTCGATATATTTAGTATGAGAGTGACATGCTGGATTCTTAGTCAAATTAATAGAACTAGTGTTGTCACAGAAAATGGGTATGTGTGAAAAATGCAATCAATAGTCTTCTAAAGTATGTTTTATCCACAAAAATTGTGCACAACAACGTGTTGCGGCGATACACTCAGCCTCGGTTGTTGGTAATGCGACAGAATTTTGCTTTTTGCTAACCCAAGAGTGTAGAAGCATGGAAATGAACATAAAATCCTATGCGGCTCAAGATCAGGAGAGGATCATGCGGCTCAATAGTTCATTGGAGTTTTATGAGGCTCAGAAGTTCAATCCTATGCGGCTCAAGACTAGAAGAGTTCCATGTGGCTCAAAGTCGCCAACATAGCCATGCGGCTCGAGTAAAAAGCCACGTGGCCTCATGCGGCTCGCCTCTACAACTGGACATTAAGCAGCAGCCTCATTTATTACTCTGACACAACAAGACAGCTCTAACATAAAGGTAAACTGACAGCTCTGACATAAAGCTGCAATGATGACTCTGACATAATTGTGTTCTCCTAGGAAAACGAAAAAAATCTCTACAGCTGGCACGATCCATCAAATCCTAAAGTCTTCCATACGGCTTTGACACGTGGCCAACCGTATGCGGTTCAGGTGGAGGCCACCCTAATACGGCCGCTATTCTCATGCGGCTCGGATCATGGGGACCATCTTCATGCAACTCAAATCCTGAGAAGCCACTCCCATGCGGCCGCTATTCTCATGCGGCTCGGATCATGGAGACCATCTCCATGTGGCTCAAATGTTGAGAGGCCACGCCCATACAGCCTTGACTCGTGGCCAGCCATATGCGGTTCAGTTGGAAACCACCCTCATGCGGCTCTGATTTCGGAGGCCACACCTATGCGGCTGCCACCTTCATGTGGTTCAAATCCTGAGAGGCCACCCTCATGCGGCTCTATCAAGACATCCTGTCTCTGTGGTTCACGGTTAGGACAAGTGGCAGAAGATCATTTTCTCCCGTGTCCCTATAGCTTACAACATAATGATGGTTGGACATGTAGCACCAAATCAATCAAGATTTATCAACAAATCCCAATAACCTAATGTAGGCAATCATCATAATTACCCGGATCAAATCATATTTATTACAATCAAGCAGATTGAACACGTGGCAGGAGATCCGAGCTTGTCATAATTAATCACGAAGATTCATGGCAATCAACATTAATTGCCCATATGGATTTGGCGCAATCAATATTAACTGCCCAGGTTTGTTGCAATCAAGATTAATGGCCCAGATTAATTGCCAATAAAATAGGATCAAGGAAAATGGTAATTAATCCCCAAACCGTCGACTTTTTAAGGGGCAATCATTGCAAACCCTAATGATCACACCCTACTCCTATAAATAGCAAGGTGCCATTCCCTTGCAAAAGAGAGAGAGAGAGACACTGGCTGGACACACAGAGAGACAAAGGCACGCACAAAAGAGTCTTCCTACACATTCTGAGAGCATTTCTTCATCAGAGCCAAGGTTACGTCCGATCGTCCAAGGAGTAAGGCAGAGCTGCCGTCGCATTCCCGAGCCTCTACCGTCACCCCCCAGAAAAAAATAAACAGTTGTACTTAGATTGATGTACCTAGGTTTTTGTCCCTAGGCTTTTTTTGTACGAGCACGTTTGTGTTGTGAAGTAAAAGTCCAGTCCTCCCATAAAATTGTTTTGTTCTTTTATAATAATGGCAAACACGATGGTGACTCTGCTGGGGACTAACTTCTCCACGGCTGAGGAGTTGGTGACGCAATCGGACGCAGCCAAACTTGGCTCCACTCAACAGATGCTGGTCGCCCGGTTCGACCAGCAGTCATTTGAAGAAATGCTCTCCGACGGGAGCGCTGGCCCGGTCCAGCGACGAGCCCGTACAAAGAAGGCCCGCAGGGAGTTGAGGCCCAAATTATTCGCTTCTCCCCAAGCTCTCGAAGAAGTACTCTCTGTTGCCCAAAATGGCGGGGAAGACTCTCATGCGGCTACACTTCAGGCCATAGAGGACTCTGCTGTCCCCAAGACCGGCAGAGAAAAACACTACGATGCTGGACTTGCAGGGGCAAAGAGGATCTCTGTGCGGTCCAAAAAGAAGCAACATAAGGGCGTCGGCCACATGAAAACTCATGCGGTCACAGGAGCCAGCCGCATACATAAGGCTCATGCGGCCACAGAAGCCAGCCGCATAAAGGAGGCTCATACGGCCACTACTGCTAGCCGCATGCAGACTGCTTATACGGCCACCGTTCCTAGCTGCATAAAAAAGGGTCATACGGCCACATATACTATCCGCATGTAGACAGCCTGTACGGCCACCAAACCCAGCAGCATACCATCTGCTCCATGCGGCTCATGGTCAGTCTTCGATCGCCTCTCAGGCGATCCTGACCCCAGATGCACTCATGTGCCAGTCTCTATGGACTCTTCCTACTATGCACTCTCAGGTGCTAGAAGGAAGATGTCTCGGGTAGTACAGGCTCGTCGAGCTCAGTCAGCTATCCCAACTTTTGACTATTAGGGCGTCCCGCTGACTATTGCGCGGGCCCCTGATGGAAAGTTGTATAAAACTATCCGTGTCCAGCCCTGATGGCCAACGAACGGGATAGTTATCAAGAATCTCCCACCAATGATCAGGGGCAAGTACTCTTACTACCCCCACACCAGAGAGCAGACAGGATGCCAACACACTCATGTGATCGGGACTCCCGCGCCCAAAAAATGAGTGACTTATGCAACGTAATTCTTCACAAACACAAGAAAAGAGAAGAAAACTTGGTGTGCAGAAAATCCTTTCATGGGCATCACTGTACTCAAGTCGTTGTCAAATGCTGCTGTAGCAAGGCGGCCACACAAGTGGACCGGCGATCCGTCTTCCAATGACTGCAACACCCAAACTCAGAAGATGAGACGCTTCTCGTCGCCTCTTGAAATTCTACTCAGAAGATCCCTGGCAGCGGAAGAGGAAAGAAAACAAACGTCTCTAGCCCGAAAATATCGACCAAGAAACTCTCTTCTAAGCGGTTGTCCATGACCGGTACGAGAGGAGTTTTCCAAGGTACTCGCTCAAAGACGAAATCTACTACTCTTAGAGATTCGTCGTCCACATCTCTGGAAGGCGCTGGAGCCGGGGTAGCACTCCTCCAAACATCCACGATAATCCGGTGTTCCAAGAAGATAATCCAGGGGAAACGGTTCCCCCCAACAGATGCAGCAAGTTTCGACGTCCCCGAGGACGTCCACAACTCTCAAGACGAGGCAAGCTCTGAAGCTGGGGGTACCACTCCTTCTGAGTCCGAACTAGAGAAGAACATTCCTATATACCCTGATGACTTCTTTGTACAAGGGTATAACTCAGAGGGCGCGTCCTCCACCATTCCTTCCATCTCTTCTCATGTAAGGACGGTGTTCATGACGGACAGCAACCAAGATGGTCCCAGTGATCACCAACGCATCGACACTCTGGAGGCCATATTTCATACCTTGGTCAAATCCGTGGACGAGATCAAATCGGCCCTTCCAACTCTGCAAGAAATAACACTTGGCCAAACAAACGTGGGACCCGCGGTCAATGTGGACTCAAACTCAGCCGCACCAAACCCGGGTGATAATTCTCCTGAAATATCGGCCCCTACCGCTGCAGACGAGGCCAGAGAGGCAAGATGAGAGGTCCAGGAGCTCCGGGCCATGTTCTACGCCAGAGAAAACTGCCAGGTGTCACGACCCGCACCCTAGAGTAAGGGCACGAGACGTGGGTACGTCCAGCCTACGTCGTACTATCGGCAGTAGAACGTTGTCCTAGGTCAACATCTAACAATATAAAGGTACCTGTACAGTATATACTCTTCGAATGGTGGTGACATAGCAAATACAGTCTCAATCACATCTAAGGCAGAATGATAAAATAGAAGATAGATAGATATTGCTGAAACGAAAAGGAATCCACATAAGTACAACTAGAGAGTCTAAGTGTCTAAAAGATATAACAAATCCACAGAATCCAAATATCATAATACAATCATGCAGAATAAAAACATAAGAAAAACATCCTAGTCTAGTGGAGTGTCGTCCACAGCTAAAGGTCGGGTTTTGTGAGCCATGCTTAACCATTCTAACATGATAAAAATTAGTTTAATTAACTAACTTAAATGTTGGGTTTTGTGAGCCATGCTTAACTTAATATTGGGTCCCATCTAGAGTTTAAGCTACCCGTGTCACAATACAAGTCGATACGAGACGAAACTCAAACCTGACAAAACAAATCCAATAAAATAATATTAAAAATATTAAACTTTTCCAAACTATTAAAATATAAAAAATGACCAAAATCACAATACATTAATTTAGATATTATTAAAATAATCTAAAATTCACCAATTAATCAAAATCTTAAATAATTCAAAAGTCACAAAATGACCAAAATATCTTTAGCCTAAAAAGTTGTAAATAGTCATTCTAATCACATGCTTAGGTCCCCATGGTCATGGTTAGTCTCTAGGCTCAACAGTTCTAGAGTTCACTAGCTAACACATCAAAATTATAATTCAACAATTTTAAATAGTATTAAATTAATTAAAAATTTCCATAAATCATAAATTCTATTGTTAAATAATAAACTTTTACAAAAGTTTAAAATTACCCTTATTTTAGAAAAGTGGGTGTTACAAGTCTACCCTCCTCAGAAAATTTCGTCCTTGAAATTAAGATGGTCGTACTTCTTCTAGAGCCTCGTCCCCAACAATCAAAGTCCCAGAACTTACCTAAATCATACAATTTAAAAGAATGGCATACATGGTCATGGCATACGGTGGTAGTGTAAGTCTCATCTAGGTATACTAGTTACACTAGAACAAAACAATCATAGGGTATCAAAACTTACAAGCAATCAGGGGTGTTAAACTGGAAAAGATACAGAAATAACAAATCATCAAGGCTTTAAGGCATAATCAAAATCAAAATTTAAAGCACAAATATCGAGCATTAAAATTCAATCACAATATATATATATATATATATATATATATATATATATATATATATATATATATATATATATATATATATATATATAATGTTAGATGGAGAAAAGCTAGCATTATGTAAAGGTTATGTGGTTAATGTGTGTATGGGTGTATGTGGACATGTTTATAGGGTTAGATAGTAGACATGTGTGTGTGTGTGTATGAAATATACATGAAAGTGTATAGGAGGATTTAGGTTTCAAAATAATAGCTATCAAGTTACACTACTCATGGCATATTGGTTAAACAATCTACAATACACAACCTATTTACTCATAACATGCATGTCTAACCATATATATACGTATATCTATATGTATAGAGAGGTAGAGATTTAGTTATGTATCTATATACATTATAACATGTATGCATAAACTATATATATATATATATAAAATATATATATATATATATATATATATATATATATATATATATATATATATACCTATATAGATATATGAACATAACATAGAGATGAAGGGTTAGGTTTACATGGCAGTTGTGAACATTAGTGTACATTAGTGTAGAGTGTCAAGAGTACACGGGTTATAACATAAAATGAAGGGTTCAATCATTCAGTTCAGTTTAACATTATATATTAAATCTGAAATTGAACTAAACATTTAAAATCAATGTGAAAAATGTTAACATGTATTCAGTTTCAGGATTTTGGAGAAATTCGAACATCAAAACCAACCCAATGTTTACCACAACCACAACCTAACATGTAAGAGTATGAAATCTAACATTATATCCCTAGATACAATAATGTATATGGATCAAAATATTATATTTAAAAACTGCAAATTGAACTAATCACTTAGAATCCAGTGTTAAAGGGGTAATATGCACACAGTCTCAGATTTGACAAATTCTAACACCAAACTTAACCAATTTCTTTAAGAATTGAAACCCTGTATATAACATACATGTGCAATGATGTAAACAGCAACTAATAATATAAAATTTATATTTAAATTACGAATTTAAACTGAAAAAAATAGAGAACTAGTCTCTGATATTGTATTGTGTTAGAGATATTAGGGTTTTGAGAATTTAACATCAAAAATACATTAATGTGCATTTAGATAGGTTGCTAATCAAAGTGTAGCATGTATACGTATCATGCAAAGTGTCTGTGTCCACTATATATATATATATATTAAAAGATGATACAAGAATGATGGCAAGAAGAAAATAATGATAAAATCTGTTCTGCTCATCTGTTTAAAAGAAGGAACCATTCTGAAACCAGAGCTATAATATCAAATCCAGATAAGGTCTAGCAAAATTATCAATTTATTGTATTATGAAGAAATTCATAACAAGAAGTTACATAAAGGTTCATAATAATAGCTAAAGCTACTCATACTCCTAAGTTAAATAATGAGAAGCAAAACAAATAAACAACAATTTTTTAAACTAATACAAGTAATAATGGCAAGAAGAAAATAATGATAAAATCTTTTCTTGCTCAATCTGTTAAAAAGGGTACCATTTGAGATCAGAGCTATACAAACAAGTCTAAGATAAGGCCTAAGACAATTCGTCAATTCATTACATTAGGAAGGAATTATATCCAATAAAGTTATACAAGGGATTATATCAACAATTAAAACTATTTTTTTTACTCCTATGTTAAGTGATGAAACAATTTTTTAAGGCTGAAATACAAGGTATAGATGATTGTTTTTTTTTAAAAAGCTTTAGAGATATAATCTGATAATCATATGCGTCTTCCTGAAATTATGTTGTCAGAATTCTGCCACGCCAATAAGCATAGCTGCAATAAACGATAGAGTCCATAATAAGGCATACACCCTATAATCATGTTATCTAAAATTCTTACCACGCCACCCGGTATGGCTGCAAGAAAATCAAGATTTCATAACTAAGATAAGTATAGCTATATCATGCTCTACGTCCTTGTCATGCTAGCAAATATGACTGGAATAAATTCTAAATTCTATAATAAAGTAGACTTTTACCTTTCTCACTGTCCTTATCAAGTATGTTATCAGGTTATACCTTAATTCCAAAAAAATGTATATACATATAAATACAAACTCAAATTCAACAACTAACATCAATATTCAAAATTTAAAAATAATCCATCAAAAATCATATAAATACAGACTCAAATTCAACCACTAACATCAAGATTCAAAATTCAACAATAATCCATCAAAAATCTTATAAATACAAACTCAAATTCAACCACTAACATTAAGATTCAAAATTCAACAATAATCCATCAAAATCAAGTTCAATAACAGGAAGTAAAGGTAAATTAAATCAGGGAAAAAATATATTTTAAATCGAAGTTAAAATAAGATTCTCAAGGGTTGTCCCAGGAATCTCTCAAGGAGGCCTAACTGTGATTGAGTACCTTCAAAAATATATCATAATCCAACTGCAGGCTGTAGTGATACTCTAGTTCGAATACCACTACATAAACTCGACCTGCATGGGCCACCACTAAAAATGTGTCACGACCCGTACCCTAGAGTAAGGGCACGAGACATGGGTACGTCCAGCCAACGCCGCAGTGTCGGCGGTAGAACGCTGTCCTAGGTCAACATCTAACAATATAAGGGTACCTGTACAGTATATACTTTCCGAATGGAGGTGACATAGCAGATACAGCCTCAATCACATCTAAGGCAGAATGATAAAATAGAAGATAGATAGATAGATATTGCTGAAACGAAAAGGAATCCATATAAGTACAACTAGAGAGTCTAAGTGTCTAAAAGATATAACAAATCCACAGAATCCAAATATCATAATACAATCATCCAGAATAAAAATATAAGGAAAACATCCTAGTCTAGTGGAGTGTCGTCCACAGCTAAAGGATCTTGCTACTGGTCCAAGTCTGTACTGTCATCTAGGGTTGGCCCATAATAAGTGGGATAACACGCCTCGTCCTCATCCTCGGTAATATTTTAACAGGTCCAGTCAGGACAGGAGCGAGCACAATACATCTCAACAAGTCATAGTAGGAAAGGAAATATAATCATGCTACAGAATAAAATACAGAAAACTGAAGAATAGCATAATATAAAAGTGAGACTGTAAGTAAATATCTATGATATATAAAGAGAGACAATGCTAGTGATTCAGACTACAGGATAAACATGTGAATGGCTAGGGACTGATTCATAATTACACTACGAAATTGATTCATGATTAGACTACTTGGAATTATCCACATGTTCATTTATACTCCCCCATCCCCAATCAATACACAAGGATCCAGTCAAGTTACGTTAAGATTCATGATTATACTACATTGCCCATAAAGGGTGATTAAGGAATTGATTCGTGAAGGCTCGGTGATCATGAGAGTACATGAGTAACTAACTGATTCCCGAAGATTCATGATAATAGAAGCATAAAATACGTGATGTAAGTAAAACACACGAGACAAGATTATCTGATGCTTCCGAGAGGGATAACATCTCATGAAGGAATCCATATAGTACTAATCTGTGTTACCAACGTGTCAGCATCAAGTAAGATAATCTAAAGCAGGAAATATAATCCTAAACAAGATATGAAATGATCAGCGAATGTACTCGCCTGATAACCTGAATAGCTGATAGGTATAGAGGTCCAAACTGAAGCCACAGAGTCCTATTTAGAGCAACACAGGCCAAGATGTATATGAGAGATGATAAATGAAATGTACAATGCATTTGCATGCTGTCTATGTCAAACTAGACTAAAGTCAACACTTGGTCAACTCTAGTCGACCACACTAGTCAAATTAGGTCAACTAGGTCAAGTCCTAGCCCAAACAAGTCTAACAAGTTTTACTAGGCCTAACCAAGCCTAGGCTAGCATTCACACAATCACAAGGCAATGTGAACCATAACAATGCATAATATAAAATAGATAATATATATAAATATATACCTTCATACATACATACATATCCACATTACATACATATTTATATATATAGGCATATGTTACATCATGCATATTTACATAGTTATATAGATATATACATTCATGCACATTTACATACATACTTTTATACATTATATATGTTAACATTCATTACAATGTATTATATTTTACTTATACCTTTGATTGATTCATTTATTCATATATGACATTCATTCATGCATATTACATACTTACATGCATCTATACATTATATACATTGTATACAACATGTAAAAATAGAAGAGAAAAAAAGGAAGAAAAACTGAAATGGAAAGGGAAGGGAAGGAAAATATAAGGAAAAAGAAAAACAGTGGACATATACATGCTTGCATCATATATTCTACATTACCATACATGCTATCATTATATATTGCATTATATTATTTATATATTATGCATTCATATCTATTATTACATGTATACCTTACATTCATATCTAGCATTTATTATATACTTTCATGCATACATTGTATATCATTCTTTTATTCATGCATTTATGCATTGCTTACATACATTATATTAATTGCATTCCTACATGCTTGCTTTCAACCATATATATACATTAATGTAAAGAGGATATATATCATATATATGATTTCATTCATCTAACATATCATGTATTACATACTCTATATTCATTTAATATCCATACTACATAGGCTCATAGGTTACACAAAATGCATATATCGTATAGTCACTCTTTGTCCTGACCCGTACCCTTTTTTTTTAAAAACGGGTACGAGACGTGTCCAAGCCAGCCTACGACGCAGTGTCGGCGGTAGAACGTTGTCACGGCCATGAAGATCAAAATCACAAATAATGCTCATTCACATATTTAATTTAACTTACAACATTTACAAGTTTTACATTTGCAGAAAAATATAAAATTGTACAAATATTTGATTGACTACAACTCCACTATCTAGCTAGTCTCTAAGATTTTGTCTGCAAGTACCCCCGTATCTTCCATACTAAGTGAATCCTCAACTAACCTGAAAAATGTTGGTTTCCAATCAGGAATGGAACGAGCATAATTCACTGAATGTAATTTCAAATAAAGAAATTGACTATAAAACAAAGGTTAGACATCAATCATGAGTTTTGAAAATAAACAGTAAATACGGAAAACCAATAGCAATAAATAAACACAAAATACTTTTCCCAACTGTTAGAAGTACCTATGATATGTGATCAGTCTGGGCCACTACACCGCACGGTCTACGATGTCTAATTGCAGAAAAATAAATACGATCTACAATGTCTACTTGCAGAAAATAAACACGGTCTACAATGTCTACTTGCAGAAAATAAACACGGTCTACAATGTCTACTTACAGAATATAAACACGGTCTATAATGCCTACTTGCAGAAAATAAATACGGTCTACGATGTCTACTGTATGAAAATAAACACGGTCTACGGTCGGATCACACATCTTTGGTACTTCTCATTCCCGACTCAACAATTTATAATAGTGTATAAAAATCACATAACCAATGACTAATCAATGAAATATAGTAAAGATCAATATCCAAATGCAAACAATAAATTGTACTCGCCTTTGGTCCTCTACTGGTGAAACCGACAGTCTGAACTACTCAATGTGCCACCTAGTCAAAACACGTACAACACTCTCCGAAAGCTAAAATAAACATTACCATTGTTTTCAGAATAGTCAAATTAGCTAGGATTGCCTGTCCTTAAGTCCAATTCTGGACACCGGGGCAAAAACGGTAATTTCGGATGAAAACGGTATCCACCGTTGGACCAGCATTGCACCGAAAAGTGTGCCAGAGTCAACGGTCTCTAAAGTCGTCAAACTACATGTGTACGAATCTAGTTTTCCGATACGAACCCAACCATATGTCAAAAGTTGGATTTCGACGGGCCGTGCACAAAATCGCCCATTAAGTGGGACCGTGGGGCCCGCAAAATGACGTACGATTCAACTATATCCGAATTGGACCAAACATGGCATACAGGACCAGAAAAATGATACGGTCCTATTGGCATAAGTTTTGTCTCGATCCGACGAGCGTGCACAAAGTAATTGTGAAATTTGCACAGAGACCGATACGGTGAATTTCGATGGATACGTATCAAATTCGTCGCGCACACGCGACCAATTTGAATTCCGCCAAAGCCCACACGACCACGAAGCTGTTATGCAGCTTTTGATGCTTTCGGTTCGCGACCACATTGCCAGGAATGGCAGGACGCACGTCGTATCAGGGAGATTTCTCAATTTTTCAGTTTTCGAAAACATGTTTTTCCTAAACTTTACAACCAAAAATATTTCTGCTTACTGGATCAAAAGTAATTTCACAACAAGGGTTTCACAGTCCTATATGTGGTCTAAACTCGTGTTCAAATATTTTTCTAAGGTTTCTACTGGGTTGATGGGAAACAGCCTTCCAATACAGGTACCTAGAGCAATACGATGTCCTATTTCGAGACTGGTTTTTGGTCGACTTTGTGTCGATTTCCAACTCGATTATGGTTCGATTTAAACCTAACCTAATACATGAATATGAAGGGGTATAGGTTAGCTTCGTACCCGAAGAATACGTTCGTGAAACAGATGAGGGTGGAGGTCGTGGTTGCCTCGCGAAATAGGCCCCGCAAGGCTGCTGCTGCGCTGTTCCTTGCGCTTTCTGTGCGCGCTCGGCCACGCTGTCGGCGGCCGGTGGCGGCCCAGGGCGGCGCATGCGCGTGGTTGATCACCAGTGTCAGGGAGGAGGTGTCGTGGGGTTTTACTTTAGGGTTTCGTGAGAAACTCCCTCCTCCCTATATACGATTCCGCGGGGGGGGGGGGGGGGGGGGGGGGAGGGGGGAGATCGGGTTTCCTGTGCGCGCTGAGCAGCTCGGGTTTGTGGGCCGGGCTGCTGATAAGTTTTTTTGGTTTTCTTTTTTTTTGTTTTTTTCATCAATAAATACATATATATATATATATATATATATATATATATATATATATATATATATATATATGTTTGTATACATATACACACACACGTATATCTATATATATTTATATATAAACATACATGTATGCACATACATATTTTACATACATACACACAGCTATATATATTTAGAATTTATATATCTATATATCTAATACTATATATATATATATATATATATATCCATATGCATGTACATCTATATGTATATATTTATATATACACATCTACGCATACATACATATTCCAATAAAATCCTAAATTTCCTATATACCTTTTCTCTAGTGTAGGACATAATCATGTAAATATATATATATATATATATATATATATATATATATATATATATATATATATATATATATATATATACATTTGACTATCTATAATAATATTTAATTGATGAAAAATAATATAACTAATAATAAAATAATATTACATAATAATAACCTCCATAAAATAATTATAAATATAACAAAATTCAATAAAAACAACAATGGTGTATATATACCATTATGCGCAATCTAATAATCCTAAAATGCACAAGGACCCATTTATACAAGTGTCATAGAATATCAACTAATAATAATACTTTATAATATTAAATTATGAATACTTAGGAATATTCATTAAGTCATTAAAACGGAAAACAACACAATCCTACCAAAATACGTTAACACGAATGTCATTGAACGTCCCGCATGACTACATGGGCTTGGGCTTAGTTCGGGTCCAGTCCGGCTAAAATGGTATAACCGATTTTTCTAAAACTAAAATCCTATAAATAGTAAATAAATAGACCTTCGGTAAGGGCTAAGTCGCAACTTAGCCTGGATTTTCTAATTAGGACATCAATATGGCTCGCCCTTCCCTATTAGGGCTAATACATTAGTCTAAGCACGCTATTGCACTACCCGTGCCACGATTTCTAGTCACATTGTACTCCAAAACTCCATCATGGCTAAAATCATCTACTGTAATAATTAGCTAAATAATTATTTATCAAAAACTCTAAAAATCACTATTGAGTTCAAATAAATAAATATTATTAAAATTTCGGGAAGAGGGGTTACAAATCTACCCACCTTAAAAATAATTTTGTCCTCGAAATTCTAATTCATAACTATTTTTTAAATTCAAAAAAAAATCTATTATTACCTTAATCTCCTCGAATTTAATTCCTCAAAAATAGTTTATATCCTTCTCCTTGGCCATTTTGGCAACTATAAAAATCTCGAGGATTTCTATCCACCTTTGATCACACTACTCCCGCAAAGCTATGTCACTAAAACCTTATAATCCTCCAACCAATTGCTAAAAATTGCTACCAGTATATATATATATATATATATATATATATATATATATATATATATATATCTACTGTATGTGGCATCTATAATCCTCTCTTATTTATCCAGCAACCAAAAATTTAACAAGCAACAAATCTGTAACAAATAACAAATTTGTACAAGTAGCTGAGAATATCAATAATTTACAATAAACATGACCATTCATCACTCTACAATAGGAATGATAGGAAGATAAGAAAAAAATAATCGAGGGCGAATATGGAGTTTCCAGAGTGGTAGAGAGTATCAATGATACAGCCCGAAGGAAAGTTTATAAACCATTGACTTATTTGCTAGATTGGGCTACTGTAGTCCAGTCACTTGTTAAATCAAGAACCCTTCATTTCTTAAAGGGGCTTGCAAAACGTGAAATACAGAAGTTCTGTTCTCGAAATTCTGAACAGGTTCCGTAATAGAACGAAATTTGAGAAATCAAGATTGTGATCTTTTCTGTGGTTATTTAAACACACAAGCAAGGAATATAAATGCAATACAAAATTGTATCGCGACTTCCAGGTAGGTAGAATAATGGTTACGGATGACCCTGCATTCTAAGCGGTGGAGACTACGTAATAGGTATAGGGACCTCTTTCAAGTAGTCCGGTTTTATAGTCTAATTATGGTGGTATATATAGAGGAGTTTTACTGGGTCTTAAAGGGTTCCTTGATTGTACATCAATCGTTGGTTGCATGATCCTTGGATTCTAATCTATATGGACTGGACAAGATCCCTATGTTAAAACTATTTCTACTAGGTTAGGCTAACCTAGAATAGGATTCCTCCCAAGTGATTGAACTAGTTGCCAGTCAGGTTGGTTAGTTAGGTTCATTATCCCCAAAATGTGCCTTCGGTGACTTTTGTGTTTAAGTAGCACAAGAGGTATCTATCAAGTGGCACAATAGTAGCATGTGCGTAGTGGGCTTCGAGTAGGTCACCACCATATATTCGGTCAAAAGAACTGAGTCGAGGTTGAGTCTCTATTTTTGGTCGAAAAGTATACTCGTATCATGGTAAGGGTTATATCTTGTCCCTTTTTGTCCTGAAAGTCGTGCTATAAAAATATAGTACAAGGGGACAGGTTTGAGTGGGACATGATATACCTAGATGAAGGTGGACTCGTCTAGATCTTGCATATAAAATTTGTTGGAAGGTAACAGCTGGTCTCGTGCTACGAATATTAATGACACGGCCGGGGACACAAAATGATCTTAATGAAAAGTGGGCGTCCATGGGGCACTAATTATCATCCTAATGGAAATTATCATAACCGATCGGCGATCCCTGTATATCCTAAAATTTTTAGAAGGCTTACTGTCTACCCGTCTTAGAAACTAGGACATGGTTTTAGGAATAATGAGGTTAGAAGGATTCCAAAGTCCGGATATTGTACCCCGACACTTGTTAATGAAGAATAAGGCACGGTGTAACGGGATACGGTAGATATAAGTCAAACCAAGGATCGTTTATCACTAAATGGAAAACGAGTGTGTACAATGACACATGGTCGATAAAATAGAATGATATGCTTGTCCACCGTATACAAGAGTTTTCGATGGGGTAACCAACCAGACACAACATAAGGAAAGATTTCTAACAATTGAGTCAAGAAACTCTATTTGTGTCAAACCCGCAAGACTATGGTCACAAGGGTTGTAGTGATCAGGTATTGCTGTTGACCACTGGTAGATCATAATATGATAGGACTTTTAAGCTATGGTATTGGCTAAACTAGTGACGGTGGTGTTCCAACACTAGTTAGGTCTTAATAATAAAATTTACATAGCTAGGACAATACTTGTTGGAAACCAATCTCGGAATGAGTGTCTACTATAGTCACGGTAAATGATTAGAGACTCACGACATTTGGTTTCTTGAGAATAGATAATCTCCTAGGTTGGCATTCTGACTAAGGGTAAACTATACTCATTCTCAAATTCAGCTGGCTAGAAGGTCCCAATAGTAGTTCGAGATCGAGAGGAGAACGAGTAACTCAATCACATGGCTGGCTGACGATAACTACCCTTGTGTATACAACTACCATAGCCATGGGGATACCCGGTATCTCTCTACCAATTATGAGCTTCTGTCTTTCCAAATCAGTGAAAGATAAAAACAATAAAGAGTTCAAGAAAGATGTTACTGAATACAATCACGTGATCCAAAAGCGAACGTATAATTCAAGAGGAATTGTCAAAGCAGTCACGAATGAGATCCTAGATACCTATATATCTCCATCCATGTAGTGTAATTAAACGAAGAGCAAACCAAATGCATCATGGTTGATCAGACCATAATACACAGATTCTGATTTAGACAATATGTTAGTAGGCATCCCCACTAAACATATGCCTCGAATCAAGCTCGAGAACAGAGTGAGCTTGCAAAACTAAGCTGTAACAACAGCGTTCGTTAATATAGTTGAATACAATTATGCGAGATTTTTGAAAGAAGGCACGAGTAATTCGAGTTTTGTGAGAATCAAACCTTACTCGGTGTTCTTGCTTATACAGTCTTCCTACTATCTTCTGATCCACAAGGACTTGGTCGACTAATGGGTTATGGATATTCTAAATTCCATATTCTAGGTAAACCTATTAGTGTCAGTCGATATCCTCGTCAATAGGTCACAAGGACCACGGAATGCTAGATCGAAAGATGTGCTATACAACTTACAAAACTTCCACCAATATTGGCTTCGGATCTTATGGAACACACAGGGCACTGTCCTATCCTCTATAGTATCCTTAACTTGTAATCATGTCTGAAGTCATTTCACCGAGGACTACGCCTCGCCCATAAAATCGGGCTGTGGTAAACCCTTGGTTTCGTGATTTAGATGTGACATGCTATCCGATACTCTACTTTATATTGACACCAGTGTGACTATGGTCAAAGAGGACCACTAGCCATAGTTTTTAATAGCATTCTATAACCTATATTTCTTAAACAATTTCCAACTCTAGGGGTCGTGTCTCGTAGTGCGCTGCTGGCTGCAGTGATTCCATAGTCTCCATATTTTAAATAAATGGCGACAGTGCGCTGCTGTCCTGCCATTATAGTTAACTAACCTTGTTTTAACTATATATGTAAAAACTCATGAGCTTCTAGAGATCCAAGCAAGTAGACTATGTAACAAGGCATAAATATTTGTCCTATCAGTCACAATCTTTAAAATAACCGATTGCACAGGGAGGAACAAACTTAAGACAAAGAACTACAAACATTCTGGTATCTCTTTTATGTGTATTCGAACCATGGAAATTTTTTTTTGGATCATTCTACCTCGAGATTCGCATTTGAATAACCGAATCAGGAATTATAAACTATTCCCTTACGGCAAAATAGGATTTTAAATGGACAATTCAGACTAAGATATGGTGACGATATCCAAAGAGGCAAGAGAATGAATTGAATAATCTATCAAGGTTAGATTATTAATTCTATGAAGCCCTGCCTTACCAAGGGAATAATCTTTCAAAATTAGATTACATCATCATATCAAGAGATAATAATGTACCTATGGGGATCTGATAAACAATCAAAATTAATAACTCCTTATCTACATTGCATGGCGTAGACTATCTATCGGTAAATTTGTATAAGGGACTCCTAGTCCTAGTCATACTCGTAAATTAAATTAATTTCTAATTCGTGAATGAGCATTTCTAGTCGCAGGCTCACAATAGTACGACTATCTTAAGTACTATCACGAGTTTGCATGATTTGCAAAGACTGACCTGCGTGGGCCACCACAAAAACTCGTCACGAACCGCACCCATTTTTTTTTAAAACGAGTACGAGACGTGTCCAAGCCAGCCTACGCCGCAGTGTCGACGGTAGAACGCTGTGACGGCCATAAAGATCAAAATCACAAATAATGCTCATTCACATATTTAATTTAACTTACAATGTTTACAAGTTTTACATTTGCAGAAAAATATAAACTTGTACAAATATTTGATTGACTACAACTCCACTATCTAGCTAGTCTCTAGGCTTTTGTCTGCAAGTACCGCCGTATCTTCTATGCTAAGTGAATCCTCAGCTAACCTGAAAAATGTTGGTTTTCAGAGAGGAATGGAACGAGCACAATTCACTGAATGCAATTTCAAATAAAGAAATTGACTATAAAACAAAGGTTAGACATCAATCATGAGTTTTGAAAATAAACAGTATATACGCAAAACCAATAGCAATAAATAGACACAAAATACTTTTCCCAATTGTTAGAAGTACCTTTGATATGTGATCAGTCTGGGCCACTACACCGCACGGTCTACGATGTCTACTTGCAGAAAAATAAACACGGTCTACAATGTCTACTTGCAGAAAATAAACACGGTCTACATTGTCTACTTGTAGAAAATAAACACGATCTACAATGTCTACTTACAGAAAATAAACACGGTCTACAATGTCTACTTGCAGAAAATAAACACGGTCTACGATGTCTACTGCATAAAAATAAATACGATCTATGGTCGGATCACACATCCTTGGTACTTCTCATTCCCGACTCAAGAATTTAAAATAGAGTATAAAAATCACATTGTAGAAGCATGGAAAATATCAGAATGATGGTCTATGCGGTTCGGAACAGGAGAACCCCATGCGGCTCATACAGGGGCAGTCCCATGCGGTTCAGAGAGACTCTCAGTCTCATGCTGCTCGGGGCAGAAGAATCCATACGGTTCAAAGAGTCTTCCAGCCTCATGCGGCTCGGAAGTACATACGGCTCACAAACGACCAACAGAGATATGCGGCTCGATCAACACTACGTCTCCCCGTAGGATCCCTTCACACAGCTGGCCATCGAGTAATGGCCTTATTTAATGCTCTGCCATGATTTGACAGCTGACGGCTCTGACATAAAGTGCCATGATGGTCCTGTCATAATGACAGACCCTCCGGAAACAGAAGAAAATTACTGATACGATCCGAGATTGCCACATGGCAGACTCCCCTGCGGCTCAATCGAAGAACAGCTTCATGCGGTTGGCAGGAATCATCTTCCAGCGGCTCACCATGAAACCATCCCATGCGGCTCGCAAGTACTATACCTATGCGGCTCACGGAGACGCTGTCTTATGCAGTTTATGGATATCATTCGGCTTTGGCAGGGTCCACCATTAAGATACGTGGCAGAGATTCAATTGCCCCCATGACTTGACAGATGGTATCAGGGTGATTATGGGATGCGTGGTATTAAATCAATCAAAGATTTATCAGATCGCAATACCCATATTTAACGTTATCCTCATAATTAATGAGATCAGGTCATATCATTCATGATCAAGCCAATGGGACACGTGGTGAGAGATCCAAGCTTGACACAACCAATTATGAAGATTTAAAGCAATCAGCATTAATCACTCACAGGATTCAATACTATCCACATTTATGGCCCAGATCCTTCACGCTTAAGACTAATGGTCCAGATTGATTAAACATCAGGCCGCCGCCACTTTGAGAATGGGCAATCATCCAAACCCTAATGATGCCCCCACTCCTATAAATAAGCAAGGTGCCATTCCCTTGCAAAAAAAAGATAGACAGAGAGCTCCCCCTAATAATCAGAGAAAAAAATACACAGAGAGAGAGAGAGAAGTCAGAAGAGCAATACGAGGAGAGCAAGAAGAGCATTTCTTCATCAACGCCAACCATCTCGTCACAGGAGGCAAGGCTGCATACCGATCGTCCAAGGAGTAAGGCAGGGCTGCCGTCGCCTTTCCGAGCCTCTATCGTCACCCGCAGAATCTAAAATAAACAATTGTACTTAGATTGTTGTACCTAGGTTTTCGTACCTAGGCTTTCTTTGTACAAGCGAGTTTGTAACGTGAAGTAAAAGTCCGGTCCTCCGATAATTGTTCTGTTCTTTTATATTTCATGGCAAACACGATGGCGACTCTGCTGGAGATAAACTTCTCCATGGCTGAGGAGTTGGTGACGCAGTCGGATGCAGCCAAACTTGGCTCCACGCAACAAAAGATGGTCGTCCGCTTCGACCAACAGGCGTTTGAAGAGATGCTCTCCGAAGGAAGCGCTGGCCCGGTCCAGAAGTACACCCGCATGACGAAGGCTCGCAAAGAGTGGAGGCCAAAATCATTTGCTCCTTCCCAAGCCCTCGATGGGATACCCTCTATTGCTCAAGACGGCGAGAAGGACTCTCCTGCGGCCCCACTTCAGATCGTAGACAACTCTGCTGTCCCCAAGTCTGGCAGAAGAAAACACTATGATGCTGGACTTGCAGGGGCAGAGAGAAACTCTATGCGATCCGAGCCGCATAAGGGTATTAGTCGCAGGGAGAAAGCTCATACGGCTGCATCCGCCAGCCGCATGAAGAAAACTCATGTGGCCACATCTGTCGGTCGCATAGCTTATGCGGCTACAGTTGCCGATCGCATGGATGAGGCTCATGCGGTCACTGAAGTCAATCGCTTGCAGAAAACCCATGCGGCCACAGTTGCCAACCGCATGCGGCCAGCATGCACGGTCGTGACTCCCAGTCGCACAAGAATAACTCATCCGACAGCAGAAGACAACCGCATGCAGACAACCTGCACGGTTTCCAATCTTAGACGCATAGCGTCCGTTCTACGCTCCTCTCGATCAGTCTTCGACTGTCTCTCATACGATCCTGACCCTGATGGTTCTCTGGATGATAAGCCAGACTCTGTGGTATTCAACTTAGACTCTTCCTATTACGCACCAGCAAGTGCTAAAAAGAAGAAGTCTAGGGCAGCACTAGCTCATCGAGCCCAGTCAGCTGCCCCAAACTCTGACTATCGGGGCTTCCGTTGACTATCATGCGGGCCTCTGATGGGAAGTTGTATAGAACCGTTCGAGTCTAGCCCCCGGCGGCAAAAGGACAAAGTGGTTCCTCTGACCTGCGTGAGGCGACCCTCCATAAGCACAAGAAAAGAGAAGGGGCTTCGGTGTGCAAAGAGTCATCGCTTGGACGTCACTGCACCCAAATCATCGTCAATTGCTGTTGTAACAATGCGACAGTGATGGAAGACCGGCCGTCAGTCTTCCAAAGACTACATCATCCGAGCTCAGAGGACGAGGCACCTCCTATTGTCTCCTGCAATTCCACTCCGAAAGTCCCCGCCGAGGGGAGAGGGAAGAAGACAAGCATCTCCAGCCCCAAGATATCAACCACTACAGCTAAGAAACTGTCGTCTAAATGGTTGTCCTCCACCGGAGTATTCCAACACACCCGTTTAAAGACGAAATCTGCTGTAATGGGAAATTCATCATCCATATCACTGGGGGTCGTGGGAACTGAGGGTAGCACTCCTCCGAATATCCATAACAATACGATATTTCAAGGAGACGAGCCCGGGGAAACAACTCTCCCATCAGGTACAACAGACGCTGATGTCCCCTAGGACATCCATGACTCTCAAGGCGAAGGAAGCTCTGAGGCTGGGGGTACCGTTTGTTGACACAAAGTCACAGTCAACCAAATATTGACTACATTGACTAAATAATGTCTGTATTAATTCAATACGACACACGACGTCTGCATTCCGTTCAAGACAAACGACCGCTCAGTCTCTGGTTTTCAGTGTATTTTCGAGTCTGTATTTTATATTTTCATTGAGTCTAGACTTGTGTACTCTGAGTCATGCTGAGCTCTTGACACTTAGTCTACAGCCTACCCAAAATCCTAAGCTCTACTGAACCAAACACTGCCCAAAAATCCCCTTTGAACCACTCTGTGCTCTAGAGACAGAGTTCGGGCCGAACTCTGCCTCCACACAGAGTTCGGGCCGAACTCTGTCCCCTAGAAATCAGAAACCCTAATTTTAGGGTTAGCTGGTTGCTAGTTGTCCAACGGCCAAATATTTGAATTTTCCTACCCGAATTCTGGCCGAATTCTGCCTATAAAAACACTATAAATAGGGCATGAATTTTCTCATTCAAAACAATCCAATCTTCTCTTCTCTTCTCTCTTATAGCTGAAATAAGCCATACCCTTCCCATCTACTAGCCACAAGCCTCCTAAGTCTCGAGTGCTCAGCATCTCTCAGTTAGGATTCTTGTGCAAGAGTCGAAGAAGTCGCTTGGACAATTCCAAGCAAATCGCCACTGCAATCCTCTGTTAGAAGTTGACGTGCTCTTCTGAAGTAAAGGCACGGTTGTAAACTACTATTTCACAAATAGTGGATTTGAATCCTGAGCTAGAGTTCTCAGGCCTGGACTAGTCCTCCACGAGGGAAACCAGGTTAAAATTGCTGTATTTGCGTATGCTCTTTTAATCTCCTTTTATTTTCCGCACTTTACTCTGATTAATTTTTATTGGTGAAAGAGTTATTTTTAATTGGTCATTTTTCTATATATACTCTATTCACCCCCCTCTAGAGTTGCCAAATTGTTCTTCAATTGGTATCAGAGCTCTGTTCTCTTTTTAAGGATTAACATCCTAAGAGCTGATCCATGGCAACCACACAATCCTTGATTTCCAATCATAGTGAAGGTCAATCCACTCATAGGCCTCCCCTATTTGATGGAACTAACTATACATATTGGAAAACAAGGATGAGCTTCTATCTTAAGTCTCTAGACTTTGACCTGTGGACTGTCGTCACTGACGGTTACAAAAAGCCCGTCAGGATAGTTGTCGATGGTGACCTCATTGAGAAACCACACGACAAATATTCTGTCGAGGAGAAGAAACAGGCAAGTCTAGATGCTAGGGCTATTAATGCTTTATTCTGTGCTATAGACAGGAATGAATTCAACAGGGTCTCCAGATGCACCACTGCTCATGAAGTATGGAGACTTCTAGAAGTGACGCATGAGGGAACCACACAAGTCAAGAAATCTAAAATAAGCCGTCTCACTCAAGAATACGAAGCCTTAATGATGAAGCCAAATGAGACGATCACTCAAATGATTACAAGATTCCTCGACATCATCAATCCTCTATCCTCGCTTGGTAAGCAGTACTCAAACCACGAGAAGATTCGTAAGTTACTCAGAGGGTTGCCAAAGATTTGGAACTCTAAGGTGACGGCCATCATAGAAGGAAACGATCTCACATCAATGTCAATGGAGACCTTGATGGGTAAGCTCATGACTCACGAGCTTTACCTCAAGGACTTCGAAGAGCCTGCTCCGAAGACCAGGGAGATCGCACTCAAAGCTCATCGACGAAGGGCTGATCACGATGAGACCGAAGACGATAACTCGGATGATGAAGACCAAGCTCTCATGGTTCGCAACTTCAGAAAATTCCTTCGCTTCAATCGAAGGAAGAAGGATTCACAAGAAGATGATGAAGAAGAGCCAACCTGTTACGGTTGCAAGAAGACTGGACATGTCCGAAAAGACTGCCCATTCTTGAAGAAGAGCAACTGCTATGAGAAGCCATACAAAAGAACTCATCAAAGAAATATGCCAACACAGGAATTTGGCATGAAAGTGAAGCGAGTGACTCCGAGGAAGAAAAAGGCTCTCCTCAAGATACAGCAAATGTGTGCCTAATGGCAACTTCCAACAAGGTATCTAACGAAACTCTTGATGACTTCTCCTTTGATGAACTTGGCGATGCTTTCGCTGATTTACTCGATGATCACAAAAAGGTCATCGGTAAATACAAACATACCAAGGACAAAATCAAAAGTCTTGAAGATGAGATACAAAGAATTTCCTTACTTCTTGATAATGTTAGAAACACGACACCCACTAATGACCCTGATGAAGTATCCAAGCTTAAATTAAGCTTACATGATGCTGAAGCACGTATTGAGCAACAAACTCAAGAAATTACTACACTCAACACGTTGCTTGCTGAAGAAAAGAGTAGACACAAGATTTTTATGACTAAGATATATGGCTTAAATATTAAGGTTGATGAACTGCAAGCTGTTTCTAAAAGATTAGAAACCAAATTGGGTAAACAGGTTGTTCAACCTCAAACCCAATCACATGGGCACAACACCACTCATGCTAGTCAACTATGTCATTCCCATGCAGCACATAACCATGCATTTATATACACAAACTTTCACAAACCACGTGCACGAAAGAATAATTCTCACTCAGTACACAATTATCATGCACAAAGACACAATCAACATCACTCCACACATAGGAATCATCATGCCATGCCATATAGACAAGATCATCATATGCCATATAGACAAAATCATCATGCCATGCCATATAGACAATATCAGCATGTCATACATCATAGACAATACCATCATGATATGCCTCATAGACATCATCACCATGCCACTCATTCTATGCATAATCATCATCACCATGCTAACTCTTCACATCATGACCATCCTCATCCTGTTGCTTATAGATATTATTCTCATGCTCCTAGTATAAATAAGAATGCTATCTGTACTTACTGTGGATTACATGGACACATCTCTCCACAGTACAAATTTAGAAGACTTGTAGATAAAAAGATATATACTTGGTTTCCAAAGACTAACTTTTTAGGACCCTCAAGAACTCGGGTACCAAAGGTCACATCTACTCTTGATGTAGGTGGACCTTCCCTCTTCAACTGAAAGTAAGTGGATTCTCGATAGTGGATGCTCGCGACATATGACGAGAGACGCAAATCTTTTTGCATCACTATCGATGAAGAGAGAAGGATATGTATCCTTCGGTAACAATCTCAAAGGGCACATAATAGGTAATGGTATCATTGGTCATCCTCCTTCTCCTGTAATAAAGGATGTCTGCCTAGTGACCGAGTTAAAGCATAACCTGCTCAGCATTAGTCATCTTGCTGATCATGGATATGATATTAACTTTGGACAAAACAGTTGCTACATCTATGATAGGTCAACATGAGATATTACTTTTGAAGGGAAAAGAGAGGACAACATATATATTTTCTATCTTTCTATAAATACTAACAATGCAGGTAGATGTCTATATGCCCACAAAGACGAACGACTACTTTGGCACCAGCGTCTTGGTCATGCCAACATGGATGCTATATCCAGGCTGTCTACCAAGAAGCTAGTGAGAGGATTGCCTGATATCACATTCAAAAAGGACACGGTATGTGCCGAATGTGAACTAAACAAGGCAACTAAATCCTCATTTCATTCCATCAACTCTGTAAGTACTACTAGACCCTTGCAACTACTTCATATGGATTTATTTGGTCCTAGTAGAATAGCTAGCCTTGGTGGCAAACTTTATGCATTTGTTATTGTTGATGATTTTTCGAGATTTACTTGGGTTTTCTTTCTCGCTAATAAGAGCGATGCTATTTCGATTTTCAAAGTTTTTGTAAAGAAAGTTCAAAACGAAAAAGGCTACATGATTACTCGAATCCGAAGTGATCATGGAGGCGAATTCGTAAATTAAGATTTTGAAAATTTTTGTAATGCAAATGGTTTTGATCATAAATTTTCTTGTCCTAGAACTCCTCAACAAAATGGTGTTGTGGAGCGGAAGAATAGAACTCTTGGCAATATGGCCAGAGTCATGTTGAATAAATTTTTACTTCCGAAATACTTTTGGGCAGAAGCTGTCAGTACAGCATGCCACATTTTAAATAGGGTGCTGATTCGTCCCATTACGAAGAAAACACCCTATGAGCTTTGGTTTGGGAGAACCCCCAATGTTTCTTATTTTAAAGTTTTTGGTTGTAGATGTTTTATCCTTAACACCAAAGACAACTTAGGCAAATTTGATGCCAAAGCTGACGATGGTATCTTTCTTGGTTATGCCGCCAAGAGTAAGGGATATAGAGTTTTTAATAAACGCTCACTTATTGTGGAAGAGTCAACAAATGTGACTTTTGATGAAGATAACAGTGCAGTAAGTACTCTTGATGATGACGTTGAGCCATCAACTTCTACTCTAATGAATACTTCAACCGAAACTGATTCTCTGGAGGGTTTGCCTAAGAAATTCTCTTTCAGACCTTCTCATCCAGAAAATTTAGAAATAGGAGAAGTTTCACATGGAGTAACTACTAGATCATCACTAAGAGACTCCGTTGCTAGCACTGCCTTCATTTCACAAGTAGAGCCTAAAAACATTTCTGAAGCCTTTAATGATGAATTTTGGATTTCTGCTATGCAAGAAGAACTCAACCAATTCGAGAGAAGCCAAGTATGGGAACTCGTTCCTAAACCGGTTAATCACTCGATAATTGGTACTAAATGGGTTTTTAGAAACAAAGTAAATAAAGATGGTTCAGTCACACGTAACAAAGCTCGTCTAGTAGCTCAAGGATACAACCAAGAGGAAGGTATCGACTACGATGAGACGTACGCTCCTGTTGCTAGACTAGAATCTATTCGGATGCTTTGTGCTTTTGCTAATTTTTAAAACTTTAAATTATTTCAAATGGATGTGAAGAGTGCTTTCTAGAATGGTTTTATTAAGGAGGAAGTTTATGTAAAACAACCTCCTGGCTTTGAAAATCACAAATTTCCCGACCACGTGTTCAAGCTAAAGAAAGCGCTTTATGGCCTCAAACAAGCCCCCAGAGCTTGGTATGAAAGGCTAAGTAGCTTATTACTTGAGAAAGGTTTTTCAAAAGGGAAAATTGACACTACACTGTTTATAAAATCTTTTAAAGACACTATTCTGTTGATTCAAATCTATGTTGATGATATCATTTTTGGGTCTACTGATGAAACCCTCTGTCAAGAATTTGCCAAGTGTATGCAGACGGAATTTGAGATGAGCATGATGGGAGTGCTCAACTACTTTCTTGGCCTACAAGTGAAACAAATGGCTAATGGAACTTTCATCTGTCAATCGAAGTATACCAAGGACATGCTGAAGAAGTTCGATCTTGACAACGTCAAACCAATCAGCACTCCAATGGCTACTTCAACCAAACTCGAACCAGATGAGAGCGACAAACCTGTTGATCAACGTAAGTATCGAGGTATGATAGGCAGCTTACTTTATTTAACTGCTAGTCGTCCCGATATCATGTTCAGTGTTTGCCTATGTGCTAGATATCAAGCTAATCATAAGGAATCACACATGACCGCGGTTAAGCGTATCTTTCGATACCTTAAGGGTACGGTTACAGTGGGCCTATGGTATCCCAAGTCTACATCATTTGACCTTATTGGTTACTCTGATGCTGACTTCGCTGGATGCAAGGTCGACCATAAAAGTACGAGCGGCACGTGTCATTTATTAGGAAAGGCTTTAGTCTCCTGGTTTAGCAAGAAGCAGAACTCTGTCGCACTATCCACAACAGAAGCTGAATATATAGCAGCTGGGCGTTGTTGTGCACAAATTCTGTGGATGAAGCAAACCCTTGAAGACTATAAGTTATCTTTCATGCATATTCCTATATTCTGTGACAACACTAGTGCCATTAATTTGACTAAGAACCCTGTTTGTCACTCACGCACTAAATACATTGAGATCAGACACCACTTTTTGCGTGATCATCAACAAAATGGCACGATTAACTTAGAGTTTATTGACACTGATCATCGGCTAGCAGATTTCTTTACTAAGCCATTATCCGAAGAGCGCTTCAATTTCCTTTGTCGTGAACTCGGAATTTTGGATGAAGCAGTTATAAGTTGAGACTCACCTGCGTAAATATCGAGTATATTTTGATTCTTTTACGACGAATTTGGTATGGGTACAAGCCGAAAGGGTCCTTCTGACAACAAGGCGTAAAAGTCTAAACGACACGGTGCACTAGTCCTCAGGACTACCGTTAGCTGGGATCCGGCCCCTGCAGCTAACCTATGGCAAATTCGAAATATTGAATTTCAATATATTTTCTTGTTTATTATATGGTTTGTTTCGATTTAATATTGCCTAATTTATTTTTCTAAGAGTTCATTCTGACTTTTGTGTACCTCTCTATGTACTTCATTGAATTCTTCAAACTTTTAAATCCTCTCAATTTTTTTCTTCAACACTTAACCAATTTTTCATCTTTTCAGCCTGTTTTCTGTTCTGGACCACTAATCCAGAACTCGGGCCGAACTCTGCCCCTAACAGAGTTCGGGCCGAGTTCGGTCCATATTGGTCCAGCGTCGGGATCAGCCTCTGCCGTTGGATCAGTTTAGATCATACGGTCATAATTTCTTCCGACCAACGAAAACCCTCTCTTATATTTCGGGTTTTCATCTCTCTCCTTCACTATTACCTTCTTCCTCACCTCTCTAAACTCTTTCCTTCAAACCCTAACCCTAGTTTTTGATCTAGAAGGCTCTATTACTTCTCAAAATCAAGGGAAAGGGGTTTCTTATCTTTCTCTTCCACTGTTTGTTGTTGATTTCAGGTATATTCCCTTCTTTCTCTCCATTTCAAGTTCTCTATTTTCTTGCAAATGGCTCCTCGCTTGCCCAATCATGGGAAAAGGACTCGAACTGAGGGAGCTTCCTCTTCGAATCCTCCTCCTCCAATTGAGCAAGTAGTTGAACAACAACCCATTCATCCGTTGTTCAACCCGCCTCGTCCCCATGATCCGAATACATATGACGAGCGATTATTTGTGTCGCTAGACGCGTCTAATGCATGGTTTAGCGACTTTCGGACTCGTCCGGTGTTCGGGGGACATCCGATAAATTTTACAATCTTTTCTCAATATGAATCATTGTTTCGTGATCTATGTTTGGATGCGTTAGTTGCCTCAAACTTTGTCATTTACCGTAGCGCAATCCAAATGTTTTATTGCAATTTAACTTTCGATGCAACCCACATCTATTCCCGGGTTGCCGGTATTGACATTGCTTTCAATGATTCTGAGTTGGGGGATTTTCTTGATCTTTTTAATCTCGATGCTTGGGATAAACTTGTGGAAGCTCGTCAACTTCAATTTGTTGGCGATACTTCTCTTGAAGGTTTCAAGGAGGAATTATGTGCTCCTAACATAAGTCCTCGCAAACTTATGGCCAAGCACCTCAACCCATATTTCTATGAACTTCATCGAATCATTTTTAACACTATCTTGCCAAAAGCTGGCTCCACTGATGAAGTTACCTACTTTGAGATCTCTGCTTTGTATCACCTTCATTATCGTATCCCCTTTAATCTTTCTAGGACAATGATGGACTGGATGATAAATTGTAGGAAGAAACCACGAGCATTGGTTTATCATTTATATCTTCCTATGGTTTTTCGTGCGTTCATTATTCCTATTCATGACTGTCAGTTCTTGCCTGCTCCTGCTTTCCTGTCTAAGGCACGACGTTCTCAGGCAGTCGTCGCCTCTTCTGAGACTTCTGAGCAGTCTGCTGATGAGGATCCTGACGCCCCTCCACTCGGTCAGGATGCACCACTTCCATCTGCCACTCTTGAGTCTATTCAGACTATGCTCCGGGAGCGTTTTGACCTTGAGGACGAGCGCTGGACTCAACTGGATTATCGTACTACTCTACAGATGAGTGCCCTCGGCAACTCCCTGCATGATATACGGTACTCCATATCTCATCATCTGCACATTCCCATGGAGCGGGATCCTGAGCGCGCGGGCCATCGCATTGATGATCCATGGGTCATGCGTTACATGGATCCGGATGCTGCATTTCTGGACCCCCGTCGCTCCTTCCCTGGTCCTTCAGACCCTCCAGGACCTTCTCGTGCTCCGTGATGGAGATTGGCTCGATCTGCTGCTGCTACTGCTGATGATCTTAGTTGATGCTTTTTGATTTCAGTTATTTAGTTTCTTATGGTTTTATGTCCTTGGTTTTATGTACTCAAAACTCTGGTTGTGTGTTTGACACTTGGTTTTGTGGATGACATTTTATCATAGTTTTACTTTATGCTAGTGACTCATTTTGTTTAGTCATACACTGTTTCTTCTCTGCTTGGTGTGGTTGCATCACTCATAATTGTCTATACTGCAGTTTCTATGTTCTATCATTCATATGCAGTCTATATTGCTAGCTGCCAAAAGGGGGAGAACTATGTATATTTTCGTATATCTGTTTCGTATAGTATATCTGTTTCGTATATCTGTGCTTGTTTTTGCTTTTGGGAGATATTATCTATCAGGCCACAGGTTCTATGCATTATTTACGGGGGAGAGCTATTACTTCTAGCTCGGCACCGTTCACTGATCACGGGGGAGCTCTTCTTTCTAGCTCAGCATCGATTATGGGGGAGCTGTGTTACAATCAACTGTGTCCAGGTATTAATATTGAAATATACATATATTATTTTGTCAATTATCAATATGGGGGAGATTGTTGACACAAAGTCACAGTCAACCAAATATTGACTACATTGACTAAATAATGTCTGTATTAATTCAATACGACACACGACGTCTGCATTCCGTTCAAGACAGACGACAGCTCAGTCTCCGGTTCTCAGTATATTTTCGAGTCTGTATTTTATATTTTCATTGAGTCTAGACTTGTGTACTCTGAGTCATGCTGAGCTCTTGACACTTAGTCTACAGCCTACCCAAAATCCCAAGCTCCACTGAACCAAACACTGCCCAAAAATCCCCTTTGAACCACTCTGTGCTCTGGAGACAGAGTTCGGGCCGAACTCTGCCTCCACACAGAGTTCGGGCCGAACTCTGTCCCCTAGAAATCAGGAACCCTAATTTTAGGGTTAGCTGGTTGCTAGTTGTCCAACGGCCAAATATTTGAATTTTCCTACCCGAATTCTGGCCGAATTCTGCCTATAAAAACACTATAAATAGGGCATAAATTTTCTCATTCAAAACAATCCAATCTTCTTTTCTCTTCTCTCTTATAGCTGAAATAAGCCATACCCTTCCCATCTACTAGCCACAAGCCTCCTAAGTCTCGAGTGCTCAGCATCTCTCAGTTAGGATTCTTGTGCAAGAGTCGAAGAAGTCGCTTGGACAATTCCAAGTAAATCGCCACTGCGATCCTCTGTTAGAAGTTGACGGGCTCTTCTGAAGTAAAGGCACGGTTGTAAACTACTATTTCACAAATAGTGGATTTGAATCCTGAGCTAGAGTTCTCAGGCCTGGACTAGTCCTCCACGAGGGAAACCAGGTTAAAATTGCTGTGTTTGCGTATGCTCTTTTAATCTCCTTTTATTTTCCGCACTTTACTCTGATTAATTTTTATTGGTGAAAGAGTTATTTTTAATTGGTCATTTTTCTATATATACTCTATTCACCCCCCTCTAGAGTTGCCAAATTGTTCTTCACCGTTCCCTCCGAGTCCGAACCCGAAGCGAACATTCCTACCTACCCCGATGACTTTTCGGTGCATGGGTATGACTCGGAGGGCACATCCTCCACCGTTCCTTCCATCACTCCTCGTGTAAGGACGGTGTTCATGATGGACAGCAATCAAGGTGGTTCCAGCGATCGCCAACGCATGGACACTTTGGAGGCTATAATACAGGCCTTGGTCAAGTCTGTAGATAAAATCAAAGCCCCTCTTCCAACTCTGCAAATAGGGACGCCTGGCCAAACAAGCACGGGTCCCACGGTCAATGCGAACTCAAACTCAGCGGCATCGAACCCGGGCAATAATCCTCCCAAAATAACAGCCCCTACCACGACAGATGAGGCTCGAGAAGTAAGAAGAGAGGTTCAGGAGCTCCGAGCCATGTTTCATGCCCGAGAAAATGCTCAAGACCTCGGAATGCGGCAACCATACCCTGCTGAATGGAGGGATGTTCCAATCCCACCAAGATATAAGCCGTTCAATATCAACCCGTATGATGGCAAGACCTCAGCAAGTCGGTACATCACTTACTTCGAGGTCACCACCGACCATCTGCCCCATGATGATGCTATCCTCATACGATTATTCATTGGGGCATTGGAAGGAGTCACCTTCGACTGGTACGGCAACCTGCCAGACAACTGCATCCACTCCTTCGCTGGCTTCAAGCGCTTGTTCTTGGAGAGATTCTATGAGGTAGGACAGGACGTCACAATGTCTACCCTCATGGACGTCGTCGAGGGAGAGAAAGAGTTGACGAGGAATTATATTGAGCGGTTTCGTCAAACTGCAATGAAGTTACCGTCTGGTAATCCGGATTCTTCCTTGATTAAAATTTACCAAAAGAGATTACTTCCAACAATTAGTCTCTGGATGGGCGAGAGTCAATTCAAGGACTGGAAGGCATTTATAATCAGTGCCACAAGTGCTGAAGAACGGTTGAAAAAGGCTCGCCAACTGGGGTTGCACATTTCGGAGGGAGAGAACAAGGGCAAGCGTCCCAACACCAACAACGACAATGGGAGTAGCCCCTCCAATAATCGGGACAACAGAGGCAAGCAGGCCATGGTGGCCGATACAGCCCAGAAGCCTGAGTCACAACAAACAGACAAACAATGGCCTCAAATCACTTATTCTTTCGAAGACGGCCACGTCAAGCCTATCTTGGACATGCTCATACAAGGAGACAGAATTCAGCTTCCTCTACCGAGACGGGAGCCTCGGCCGGCAGATCTGGAGAATCCAAAATTCTGCCACTACCACCGCTACATCTACCATGCTACACACGACTGCTACCAACTGAAACGATACATCCAAAACCTCATCGATTGGAACGCTCTGGCCATCGATTTCGAGGAGGTAACCGTAGCAGCCAACATGGTGTACGTATAATTCGGCAGCTTTTCTCCAATGGAGACTCAAGACGATGTCATACCTATCCCTCTGGAGATGATGGAAATTGCTAATCTTTCGCCTGCTCGAGATCTAGCAGCTAGTCTAGTACCCCTCACCACATCGCAAGGAGAAATCATGTGGGTCCATCCAGACCTGGTCCACGAGGTGACTCAGTCCATGTCGCCTCCCATTCACAAGAAGATAAGTAGAAAAGTCAGTTCCTGCCGTACCATCTCGGCAGATGTGGAAGAAGTCACGGCCGTCGTTACTCGATCTGGAGCACAATCCCAACCTGTGGCTGAGAACTCGACTGATGATCATCCTCCATCTACCACTGACGCTCCAGGGCCCCCTCAGCCTCCGACGACCGACAAGCCTAGGCCGAAGGAGACTCGCTTCGACAAATACCTCCGGAAAGAGATACCTCAGGGGCTGGAGAGGCCCTACAACTTCGATATACTAGCACAATTGGCCAATACACCGGCCAAATTGTCCTTATAAGAACTCGTAAGGCTCTCGAAGGATATCCGCGCAGCCTTGAGCGACGCACTCCAAAATGCCGACGCATACTTGGCTCAGGTCAACCTCACGGGAGATAATCAACCTGCGGATCTCCAAGACAGTACGCGTACGGGAGCGATGCCCAATATCGTCTTTTCTCTGCAGGACATGCTCATCAAAACCAACCTGGACGATCGCCCGTTATACTACATCGGATACATCGGCGACGTAAAAGTGGACCGGATGCACATTGATCCTGGGTCGTCCATAAGAATCATTTCGAAGGGTCTGCTACATCATCTTCGCATTCCAATGCATCGCCTGACGCCTACAAGCACCGCCATCAGCAGTTTCAATTCGGACAGGAGCTACCCAATTGGGAAGATTCGCTTGAAGTGTCAGATTGGCGATCTCCAATCAGAAGTCACCTGCTACGTCATAGATGCCGACACTTCTTACAACATCCTCCAGGGGCGCCCTTGGATACACGATTATATGATCGTGCCCTCCACGCTGTACCAATGCTTCAAATATGTCGATAAGCATGGCTTCGTAAGGACAGAATTTGCCGATATCGATCCCTTCAAGGGAGTCGAATCTTATTACTCAGACTCCTGCATGTACAAAAAATCAAAGAAGCACCTGGGTGAACAAGATGTGCAAGCTCATGCCAAGACAGCCACAGGATCAGAGGAACTTCTGACGATCCACCTCCAGGGTCGCAAGCCAGGCAAGTCCGTACCCCTTACGGCCACTTTGCGTAAGGACGCGATCAGTCTCTCGACACAAGAAGAACAGATGATAATCCAACTGCCGAGGTTGGGCCAAGTGCCGAGACCTACAACGGGGCCACTAACAATCAGGCTGCCAAAAATCGGTCAGCCACAAAAGGAGAAGCTCAATCCCTCAGACAAGCCAATGACGATACGTCTTTCCAAGAAGAGTCATCACCCTGATGCAAGGCCTGGGACTTCTAGCGAACCAACCACTCCCCGCCCAGCATCGAGTACCAAATTGGGGGTTGCTAGTCTGCCGACAACTCCACGTTCTGCTCCACCAGTTGAACCTCTGAAGATCAAGTTGACCAGGTCGTCCTCTCAGTCTTCATTTATATAGGGGGTCGCCGAAGAAGAACCAGAGCTAGCCAAGTATGTGGCTGCCCACACTGATGTTCCCTCCGCGGATGATGTAATCCCCCTAGAAAAGATACCTTATTTTATCAATAAAGGGCTATCTTTGAACTATATCGAGCTTAATATATTTTGTACAATGTACGCTATAGAACATGGTATAGGCACCCACCTACACACACAGGTGACAAATGTGTACACCACAATCCAGCTTATTCCAGCAGAAGATGCGTACCGTATAATCGAGGGAGGAGATCATCCGATCATCTTCGGCCGGAAAGACGATCCGCGTTCCTTCACCATAAAAGAAGTCGATCTTGGGTCAAATGCAGGGTGACTGCCTCTGTATCATTATAGTCCCTAGGCCAAATATCTCATGCAAAAACAGGGATATGATCTGGAGACTACACCAGGCTTGAACTAGGGCACCGGACGGC
Organism: Iris pallida; assembly: GCA_029216955.1. Taxonomy (NCBI): domain Eukaryota; kingdom Viridiplantae; phylum Streptophyta; class Magnoliopsida; order Asparagales; family Iridaceae; genus Iris; species Iris pallida. Next base: position 122,613 of record JANAVB010038968.1, read on the forward strand.
GACTACCTTTGAAGCCTCCAGTCCCGGCTGGCAAGCCACGGGACTACTATAGCAAAACTCGATGTGGACTAGGGTATGTAACTCCCACGACAACACCTGAGAGTTCGGATGAAGAGTGTGATTGGCAGTCACATTCAACTGGGTCACCAACCTCCGACTCGGATATCACCATCGGAGACATATTTAGACAAGTCCTGTCAGTCAATATGACATTCGCCGACGCTTACGAAGAAGACGAAGACATTCCTGAAATCCTCGAACTAGAGCCGTGGGCCCAACAGCTAGATGCACAATAGAAAAAGCGGTTCGAGCAGAGAGAACCTCCTACCGAAGATGAGGTTATGCAGGTCGACCTTGGCAGCGAATCCTCTCCAAAGCCAATCTTTGTCAATAAAAGCTTAACAGACGAAGAGAGAGAATCGCTACTGGAACTTATCAGAGAATATATTGATGTGTTCACATGGAGTTATGAAGACATGTCGGGGTTAGATCCCGATATTGCTCTTCACAAGCTCAACATACGGCCAGATGCAAAGCCAGTCAAGCAGCAACAACGACGCTTCCGCCCAGGTATCATGGACGCGATCGAAGCAAATGTCAACAAACTGATAGACAGCGGCTTTATTCGTGAGGAGCAATATCCCGATTGGGTCGCCAATATAGTCCCGGTCCTCAAGAAGAATGGAAAAATCCGAATCTGCATCGACTTCCGCAATCTGAATGAGGCATGCCCGAAAGACGAATTCCTCCTCCATATCGCAGATATCATGATCGACAACACATGCGCCTTCGAACGTATGTCGTTCATGGGTGGATTCTCGGGGTACAACCAAATCAAGATGTCTCTTGACGATGAAAAGCACACATCATTTCGAACATCGATTGGCACATACTGTTACACAATCATGCCTTTCGGTTCACGTATCAACGAGCCATGAGTATCATCTTCAGAGAATACCTGTGCAAGACGGTGGAATGCTATGTCGATGACATCGCCGTCAAGAGTCGCTGTAAGGGAGATCATCTGTAAGACCTGAGGACGGTATTGTATTCGACCTGATACGAGCCCGCAATCTGAAAATAAACCCTACAAAATCTTTCTTGGGCGTATCCAGCAGAAAATTCTTGGGATTCATCATCACCGCTCAGGGCATTCATATAGACCTTGAGAAAACGAATTCAATCATAGAGATGGGTCCCCCGAGAAATCTTCGCGAACTCAAAGGCCTCCAAGGGAGGCTAGCTTACATCAGGAGGTTCATTTCTAACCTTTCCGGGCAATGCCGACCGTTCACGCACCTCATGAAGAAAGGAGTCTCATTCGTATAGGACGAAGAATGTCAGCGTGCCTTCGACAGCATCAAAGAATATTTATCAAATCCTCCAGTCTTGGTGGCCCCGGTTGCCGGAAAACTATTTCTGCTATGCGTACGAGCAATGGAACACTCTCTTGGTGCTCTGTTGGCACAAAACAATGATGCAGGCCACGAATAAGCCATATACTACCTTAGTCAAATGATGGTTGGACCGGAGCACCGATATACTGCGGTAGAGAAGGAATGCCTCGCCTTGGTGTTCGCTATTCAGAAGATGCGGTATTATGTCACAGGACAAACCATACATGTGATCTCATGAATCAACCCTCTCAGAGTCCTCATGACTAAGCCAGGGGCACTCAGCTCTCGCCTCGCTACATGGGCAATATTGCTGTCCCCCTATCATATGGTCTTTATCCCGCAGAAGGCTGTCAAAGGTCAAGCCCTGGCAGACTTCTTGGCAGCCCACCCAGGATCGGAGTTGTCCAGAATATATAAAAAGATCCCAGATGAGGTCGCCGACTCGAATACAACCACTCACGATAACATATGGCGAATGTTCTTCGACGGCGCTTCAAGAACTGGACCCAAGGGAAACATCGTCGTTGGAGTCGGGGTTGTATTGATTTCTCCTACCGGGCTCGTGATCAATCGTGCCTACTCTCTCACGAAACCCTTCTCTAACAACGTGGCCGAGTACAACGCTCTAGTCATCGGTCTCCAACTTGCAAAAGAGCTGGGTGTAGAATATCTTGAAGCATACGGCAATTCGCAATTAATCGTCAATCAGATTCGGGGATCATACGAAGTTCGCCATGAAGACATGATCCCCTACCACCAAATAGCGATCAACATCATCTCATCATTTGAGGGATTCTTTATCGAGCACGTCCCCAGACTCCAAAATATCAAAGCCGACGACTTAGCGGGCCTTGCCGCTTCCTTAGCAGTACCAAACCATACTCATCATTCGGTTGACGTGATAGGCCACGAATTGGTCTGCCCCAAGAACAACGTTCAATTCGTGGCAAGCTATTCCGCCCAGGCGGTCGACGAAGCACCATACTGGAGACAACCATTCATCGACTTCGTCGTCTACGACATCCTCCCAGAGAATCCAAAGGAAGCCACCTCCATCAGACGACGTTCTCTCAGATTCTTCTACGACATAGAGACAAAAATGCTGTATCGACGATCCTATGACGGGTTGTTGCTTCGGTGCTTGTCAAACGCAGAAGCCAAAGAAGCCGTACGAGAAGCTCATGACGGTGTCTGCGGGGCCCATCAGCCCGGTCCTAAATTGCAAGACCGTCTTCGACGAATGGGCTACTATTGGCCCACGATGGTTGCAGATGTGATAGATTATGCTAGAAAGTACAAAGCTTGCCAAGTCCATGCGGACTTCATTCACCAACCATCCGAATTTCTATATCTGACAGTGGCGTCCTGGCCATTCGAAGCATGGAGAATGGATATCATTGGTCCAATCACCCCACCTTCCTCCCGAGGACATCGCTTCATACTTGCGATCACTGATTACTTCTCCAAATGGGTGGAAGCTGTCCCACTCACAGAAGTCAAGACTTCAAACGTGATCAGCTTCCTTAAGCATCACGTCTTCTACCGCTTTGGACTACCCCGAAGGATCATCCATGATAATGGTCCGCAGTTTGCAAGCCACGCATTCTATCAGTTTTGCGATAAGCACCATATTCAGAATGTCGCTTTGACACCGTACAACACGGCAGCGAATGGGTTGGCAGAGGCATTCAACAAAACAATCATCAAACTTCTTAAGAAGTTTGTCTCCTCCAACAAACGCGAGTGGAACGAGAAGCTCGGCGAATGCTTATGGGCTTATCGCACCAAAGTTCGAATAGCCACCAAGAATACACCATTCTCCCTGGTGTATGGGAGTGAAGCAGTCCTCCCATTGGAGACTCAGATCCCCTCAATATGCGTCGCCCTCACACATCAATTGACGACAGACGAAAACCACCATCGTCGGCTACAGGAATTGGAGGCACTAGATAAAAAGTGTCTCTTGGCTCAGCAACAAATTGAGCTATACCAAGCACGCATCTCTGGAGCCTTCAACAAGAAGGTCAAAATCAGAACATTCTAAGTGGACGATCTCGTTCTTGCAGTCCGGAGGCCGATGGTCATGACTCACAAGACCGCCGGCAAATTCCAGCCAAAGTGGGAAGGCCCATTTATCATTGAGGTAGTATTCTCCAACGGTGCTTACCGCCTTGCAAAACAAAATGGAGACTTGCTCATGTTGCCCGTCAATGGCAAGTTCCTGAAGAAAAATTATGTCTAAACGACATTCTCTCCAGATCATCGAGTCATATACCTGCTGGTACCGCTGAACTCACATCAAAAATATTTCAGATTATCGAGTCATGTACCTGCTGGTGCCGCTGAACTCACCTCCATATTTCCTTCAGATTATCGAGTCATGTACCCGCTGGAACCGCTGAACTCACACCCACATGTGTCTCAGAATACTGAGTCATATACCCGCTGGTACTGCTGAACTCACACTTTCTCAATATTCTAAATTACCGAGTTATGTGCCCGCTGGTGCCTCTGAACTCACATTCCGGTCACTCTTTCAGATAGTAAGTCACGTATGATTATACCTCTGAACTTTCTTCCTGGAAGAGATCCTCCCTCATAATCCACTACCCGTACTCCCAGTGCACAAAAGGGTAATCGATCCACAAATTTCCGAAACGGCCATGTCCTCATTACCTCTGAGTCGTTTTCACTTCCACCAAAAACAAACCGCCCCCTCGCATAGAACTTCCACGTTCTCCTACCTCTGAGTCGTTCTATGTACCCCCTCTTCATTGAGCCCACTCCTGCCATGTCCTCATTACCTCTGAGTGGGAAGGCTCCGTCGAAGAAACCTTCATGCTTGCCATGTCCCCATTACCTCTGAGTAAGTATGTCGGTTCCCTTTTAACCTATTATCTGTACCCACAACCGGAGTACGACAAGGATAATAGGTCCACAAATGTCCTCTGTTGACCACAAATGTCCTCTGTTGACAACAAATGTCTTCTGTTGACCACAAACATCCTTTGTTGACCAAAAATGTCCTCTGTTGACCACAAATGTCCTCAGTCGACCACAGATGCTGTACTGGATCTCCAATACACGCCCATCCCTTCCCTATCATGCCTGAGAGCCCAACTGCTCCTTGGCATTCTCCTGAATACCAAAAACTCTTATAGCTGTCTTATCGTGAAGTTGTTCTAGGTATTCTTCTTCAAAACTTGTTACTCGTACCTAAAACCAAGGTACGTCCAGGGTGAGAGGTCCACAAATAATCCCCCGCAGGATTTACTAACAGATTCACTGAAGAAAGACAAAAGAAACAAGGTCAAAAAGATAGCCGAAACACAACTACTCGATGCTTATGCGGCTCAGTTTGAAAGAGCTCATGTGGTTCAATTCGAATGAGCTTATGCGGTCTGGTTCAAAATAAGTGTATACGGTTCAGTACGGATGAGCTTATGCGGTCTAGTTCAAATGTTCTTATGCGGTTCAGTTCGAAATAGGCTTATACGGCTCAGTTTGAAAGAGCTCATGCGGTCCAGCCCTGATGAGCTTATGCGGCCCTGATGGTGATGTAATTATGCGGCTGCAAACAACAACTTTCATGCGGCTCAGGCCTGGGTCATATCCCATGCGGCTCAAACATGAGTCGGACATGCAGCACACTTCAAAATACAGGCTCGCGCATAAGATATGCGGCGTAGCCATGACAGTTCATGTTGATGGTCCTACCAGCAATAGGCGGGTGAACGTCGGGGTGAAAAATAGGCACGTCAGCCGGCGGAGGAGTCGCCACGTTCGCCGCCGCAGTCGATGAAGACGCGACCTTCTTACCCTTCGCTGCCGCAGACGATGACGCAGTCTTCTTGCCCGTAGCAACGGTAGTCTTCTTGGAAGCCATTGCCGATCGTTGATAGAAGAAGACGAAGAGGAAGTCGGCAACAAGGAGTTCAAGCAAAGAGAGAAGGTAAAAAACCCTCAAAGAATAAATTACTCCTATTTATAGGCGACGGAGGCTCGTAAATCAACAAACGCCTCGATCCACACGCCGCCTAAAAGAATAAAGGCAAAACGCTTCGGTCAAAGCAAAACTGATCCTTGGGATCCTCCCCCAAAAGGCGGCGTTAATCAAGGGCATTTAATGCAGAAGACTTGCACACGTGGTTGGGACACATGGCAAAAAGTCTATGCGACCTAACAGCTCATGCGGCCAGATAAATCCATGCGGCTGAACCATCTATGCGGTTAGCAAAGGCCATGCTTCTTATTCAAAGTATTTCAATTTTGCAAATTGAAAAACTTTGAAGGGGGTCTTGTAGAAGTATGAAAAATATCAGAATGATGGTCTATGCGGCTTGGAATAGGAGAACCCCATGCGGCTCGTACAGGGGCAGTCCTATGCGGTTCAGAGAGACTCTCAGTCTCATGCGGCTCGGGACAGAAGAATCCATGTGGCTTACATGGGGACAGTCCCATGTGGTTCAAAGAGTCTTCCAGCCTCATGCGGCTCGGAAGTATATGCGACTCACAAACGACCAACAGAGATATGCGGCTCGATCAACACCACGTATCCCCGTGGGATCCCTTCACACAACTGGCCATCGAGTAGTGGCCTTATTTAATGCTTTGCCATGATTTGACAGCTGACGGCTCTGACATAAAGTGCCATGATGGTCCTGTCATAATGACAGACCCTTCGGGAATAGAAGAAAATCTCTGATACGATCCGAGATTGCCACATGGCAGACTCCCATGCGGCTTAATCGAACAACAGCTTCATACGGTTGACAGGAATCATTTTCCTACGGCTCACCACGAAACCATCCCATACGGCTCGCAAGTACTATACCAATGCGGCTCACGGAGACGCTGTCTTATGCGGTTTATGGATATCATGCGGCTCTGACAGGGTCCACCATTAAGACACGTGGCAGAGATTCAATTGCCTCCATGACTTGACAGCTGGTAGCAGGGTGATTATAGGATGCGTGGTATTAAATCAATCAGAGATTTACCAGATCCCAATAACCATCTTTAACGTTATCCTCATAATTAATGAGATCAGGTCATATCATTCATGATCAAGCCAATGGGACACGTGGTGAGAGATCCAAGCTTGACACAACCAATCATGAATATTTAAAGCAATCAGTATTAATCACTCACATGATTCAATACTATCCATATTTATGGCACAGATCCTTCACGCTTAAGACTAATGGTCCAGATTGATTAAACATCAGGCCACCGCCACTTTGAGAATGGGCAATCATCCAAACCCTAATGATGCCCCCACTCCTATAAATAAGCAAGGTGCCATTCCCTTGCGAAAAAAAGATAGACATAGAGCTCCCCCTAATAATCAGAAAGAAATACACAGAGAGAGAAGTCAGAAGAGCAATACGAGGAGAGCAAGAAGAGCATTTCTTCATCAATGTCAACCATCTCGTCACAGGAGTCAAGGCTGCATACCGATCGTCCAAGGAGTAAGGCAGGGCTGCCGTCGCCTTCCCGAGCCTCTATTGTCACCCCCCAGAATCTAAAATAAACAATTGTACTTAGATTGTTGTACCTAGGTTTTCGTCCCTAGGCTTTCTTTGTACAAGCGAGTTTGTAACGTGAAGTAAAAGTCCGATCCTCCGATAATTGTTCTGTTCTTTTATATTTCATGGCAAACACACATAACCAATGACTAATCAATGAAATATAGTAAAGATCAATAGCGAAATGCAAATAATAAACTGTACTCGCCTGTGGTCCTCTGCTGGTGAAACCGACAGTCTGAACTACTCAATGTGCCATAATAGTCAAAATTCGTACAACACTCCCCGAAAGCAAAAATAAACTTTACCAATGTTTTTAGAATAGTAAAATTAGCTAGGATTGTCTGTCCTTAAGTCCAATTCTGGACACAGGGGCTAAAACGATAATTTTGGGTCAAAATGGTGTCCGTCGTTGGACCCGCTTTGCACCGAAAAGCGTGCCAGAGTCAACGGTCTCTAAAGTCATCAAACTACATGTCTACGGATACAATTTTCCGATACGAACCCAACCATATGTCCAAAGTTGGATTTCGGCGGGCCGTGCACAAAATCGCCCGTTGAGTGGGACCGTGGGGCCCACAAAACGACGTACGATTCAACTGTCTCCGAATTGGACCAAACTTGGAATACAGGACCAGAAAAATGATACGGTCCTGTTGGCACAAGTTTCGTTTCGATCCGACGAGCGTGCACAAAGTAATTGGGAAATTTGCATAGAGGCCGATACGGTAAATTTCGACGGATACACATCAAATTCGTCGCGCACACGCGACCAATTTGAAATCCGCCAAATCCCACACGACCACGAAGCTATTACGCAGCTTTCGATGCTTTTGGTTCGTGACCACATCGTCCGAAATGGCGGGACGCACGTCGTATCGGGGAGATTTTTTAATTTTTCAGTTTTCGAAAACATGTTTTTCCTAAACTTTACAACCAAAAATATTTCTGCTCAGTGGATTAAAAGTAATTTCATAACAAGGGTTTCACAGTCCTATATGTGGTCTAAATTCGTGTTCAAATAGTTTTCTAATATTTCTACTGGGTTGATGGGAAACAGCCTTCCAATACAGGTACCTAGAGAAATACGATGTCCTATTTCGGGACTGGTTTTTGGTCGACTTTGTGTCGATTTCCAACTCGATTATGGTTCGATTTAAACCTAACCTAATACATGAATATGAAGGGGTATAGGTTTTCTTCGTACCCTAAGAATCCGTTCGTAAAACAGACGAGGGTGGAGGTCGTGGTTGCCTCGCAAAATAGGCCCCGCAAAGCTGCTGCTGCGCTGTTCCTTGCGCTTCCTGTGCGCGCTCGGCCACGCTGCCGGCGGCCGGTGGCGGCCCAGGGTGGCGCGCTCGCCATTGTCAGGGAGGAGGGGGAGATCGGGTTTCCTGTGCGCGGAGCAGCTCGGGTTTGTGGGCCGGGCTGCTCATAAGTTTTTTTGGTTTTCTTTTGTTTTTTATTTTTTTCATCAATAAATACACACACACACACACACACACACACACACACACACACACATATATATATATATATGTATATATATATATATATATATATATATATATATGTATACATATTTTTTTTATACATATACACACACGTATATCTATATATATTTATATATAAACATACACGTATGCACATACGTATTTTACATACATACACACACCTATATATATTTAGAATTTATATATCTATATATCTAATACTATATATATATATCCATACGCATGTACATCTATATGTATATATTTATATATACACATCTACGTATATATACATATTCCAATAAAATCCTAAATTTCCTATATACCTTTTCTCTAGTGTAGGACATAATCATGTAAATATATATATATATTTGACTATCTATAATAATATTTAATTGATAAAAATAATATAACTAATAATAAAATAATATTACATAATAATAACCACCATAAAATAATAATAAATATAACAAAATTCAATAAAACAATAATGGTGTATATATACCATTATGCACAATCTAATAATCCCAAAATGCACAAGGACCCATTTATACAAGTGTCATAGAATATCAACTAATAATAATACTTTATAATATTAAATTGTGAATACTTAGGAATATTCATTAAGTCATTAAAACGGAAACCAATACAATCCCACCAAAATACGTTAACACGAATGTCATTGAACGTCCCGCATGACTATATGGGCTTGGGCTCAGTTCGGGTCCAGTCCGGCTAAAATGGTATAATCGATTTCCCTAAAACTCAATACTATAAATAGTAAATAAATACACCTTCGGTAAGGGCTAAGTTGTAACTTAGCCTGGTTTTCCTAGTTAGGACATCAATATGGCTCGGTCTTCCCTATTAGGGCTAATACACTAGTCTAAGCACGCTATTGCACTACCCGTGCCACGATTTCTAGTCACCTTGTACTCCAAAACTCCATCATTGCTAAAATCATCTACCGTAATAATTAGCTAAATTATTATTTATCAAAAACTCTAAAAATCACTATTGAGTTCAAATAAATAAAAAAATAAATATTATCAAAATTTTGGGAAGAGGGGTTACACTCTTCTACTTAAAACCAATATTATACCAATTGGGCCTCTACTAAATTCTAGGATTAAAGTATGTTGTAGCCCTTCGTGTTAGCTTTCCAAAACTTTAAACAGATCGCATTTTTGTGTCCGAAAGCTCCCGAAATCACAAAAATACCGAAACACGTTCGTCTTTCGTACAGCTGACACTCAAATAATTCTACAGAAAGTTACAGATAGAATTTGGCTTAATAAAATATATATTTGGAAAGCTAACTTCGATACGGTTCTTTTAAAAAACGGAAGATAAATCAGAGTTCTAAGCTAAAAGTTATGACATTTCTAAGTTGCTTTGGTTAATAAAAACGTGGATGAATATTATGACGAATTTGAGTTGTTTTGGACAAAAAAATACATATAGGCCAAGATACTTGGATACAAACATAGGTATCCAAACGAAACTCATTCTAACTATCCTAACTAAGATCAATCCACTCTCTCACCATTCTAAAACTGAATTTAAATATCTATTTAAACTATTATCATACATACATACACATGGGGTGTCCTAATTTGGGATCTATCAAGTAGGACACAAGACACATATCTAAAATCCTCAAGAGAGCTCCAAATGGCCTCAAATTTAAATCTAAATGGGGCACATGCATGAAGATGGATCCTATGGATTCAAAACTAATTTATATGCAAAGAAAATCGATATAGAGGATGGGTTTTACCTATTGGGAGTGGAATCCCAATGAAATCTTTTAGGATACGGCTCCGATACGAAGATCCCTCAAAGTGGACACTCCTCCTTGCACTCCTCTTCCAATCTTTGGTAGCACCCTACCCTTGGAGAATGGGAATGATTGAGGGAAGGTTTGGTGAAGGAATGATTTGATTTGGAGATCAAATCAATGGGAAGGCTCTCTAAAATTAGGGAAGAACAAAAGGAAAATAAAAGAGACAAGATTATAATGAATGAAATGAATCATTCTCTCCTAAAGGTGGCTGCCATAAAGAGTCCATTAGGGCTAGTGGAACATGTCTTAATTGCCCCTCTCTAGTCTCATATGGTTAAGTCTAGACTAGGTTCAAGTTTGGGGTCAAAATGATCTACTTTTGAGTCTCTAACTTAACCATTCTAACATGATAAAAATTAGTTTAATTAACTAACTTAAATGTTGGGTTTTGTGAGCCATGCTTAACTTAATATTGGGTCCCATCTAGAGTTTAAGCTACCCGAGTCATAATACAAGTCGAAACGAGAAGAAACTCAAACCCGACTAAACAAATCCAATAAAATAATATTAAAAATATAAAATTTTCCCAAAATATTAAAATATAAAAAAAGACCAAAATCATAATATATTAATTTAAATATTATTAAAATAATCTAAAATTCACCAATTAATCAAAATCTTAAATAATTCAAAAGTCACAAAATGACCAAAATACCCTTAGCCTAAAAAGTTATAAATAGTCATTCTAATCACATGGTTAGGTCCCCATAGTCATGGTTAGTCTCTAGCTAACACATCAAAATTATAATTCACCAATTTTAAATAGTATTAAATTAATTTAAAAATTCTATAAATCATAAATTCTATTATTAAATAATAAAGTTTTACAAAAGTTCAAAATTACCCTCATTTTAGAAAAGTGGGTGTTACACCAGGACCTCAGGATACGACAACCGTATCCTTCTGCATGAAGAGATGTGCCCTTCCCACCAAGATATAAACTATTCAACATCAATCCGTATGATGGGAAGACATCTGCAAGCAGGTACATCACCTACTTCAAAGTCACAACTGACCATCTACCTCATGACGATGCCATCCTTACACGGTTGTTCATTGGAGCGTTGGAAGGTTGGAGGGGGTCGCCTTCGACTGGTACCGTAACTTGCCAGACAACTACATCCATTCCTTTGCTGGTTTCAAACTTATATTCCTGGAGAGGTTCTACGAAGTAGGACAAGACGTGACAATATCGACCCTCATGGACGTTGTTCTGGAAGAAAAGGAGCTGACCAGGAACTATATCGAGCGGTTTCGCCAAACCGCGATGAAGTTGCCTTCCTGTAACCCGGATTCCTTCTTAATTAAAATTTGCCAAAAGAGGCTGCTTCCTACGATCAGCCTCTGGAGGGGCGAAAGTCAGTTTAAGGATTGGAAGACTTTCATTATCAGCACCACTAGCACAGAATACAAGTTGAAGAAAGCTCGCCAACTGGGATTGCACGTATCGGAAGGAGAGGACATGGGCAAACGCTCTAACACCAACAACAACAATGGTGGTAACCCCTCCAATAATCGAGACAACAAGGGTGGCCTCAGATAACCTACTCCTTCGAGGACGGCCATGTCAAGCCTATCATTGAGATGCTCATACAAGAAGGTCGAATTCAGCTCCCTAGTCCAAGGTGTGAACCTCGTCCTACAGAAATGGAGAGCCCCAAGTACTGCCACTACCATTACTATGTCCACCATGCTACACAAGACTGCTACCAACTGAAGCGATATATCCAGCATCTCATCGACTCTAAGGCCTTGGCCATTGATTTCGAAGAGGTGACCGTAGCAGCCAACATGGTGTCAGTACAATTTGGCAGCTTCCCTCCGATAAAGAATCAAGATGGAGTAGTGCCCGTCCCCAGAGTAAGGATGGAGGTCGCTAACCTTCCACGTCCCCGAAACCAGGCTGCTGGTCTAGTGCCCCTTACCATATCACGAAGGTAGGTCATATGGGTTCATTCGGACCTGGTATCTGAAGTGACTCAGTCCGCACCTCCCTCCACCAGCAAGAAGAAGAGTGGAAAAGTCAAATCATGTCGCACAATCTCGACAGAGGTCGAAGAAGCTACAGCTATTATTACCCGATCCGGCGAACAAACCCAACCTCTACCGTATAACTCGGCTGAAGACCGTCAGCCGGCTATTGCTGATGCTCCGGGACCTCCTCAGCCTTCGACGACCGACAAGCCTAGGCCGAAGGAGACTTGCTTCGACAAACTGCTCCGAAGAGAGAAACCTCACGGGCTGGAGAGGCCCTACAACTTTGACAAACTGCTCCTGAGGCTCTCCAAAGATGTTTGCATCGCACTGAGCAAGGCACTCCAGAATGTCGACGCATATCTGGCTCAGTCCAATCTCACTGGGGAGAGCTCGCCTGCAGATTTCCAGGACAGTGCTTGTACATGCACAATGCCCAATATTGTCTTCACTCCGCAGGATATGCTAATCAAGACCAACCTGCACGATCGCCCTCCGTATTATACTGCGTACATTGGCGATATCAAGGTTGATCGGATGAATATTAATCTCGATTCTTCCATAAGCATCATTCCGAAGAGCCTGCTACACCATCTACGCGTCCCAATGTATCGTCTGACGCCGACGAGCACTGCTATTAGTGGTTTCATTTCAGACAAAAGCTATCTGATCGGGAAGATTCGCCTGAAGTGCCAAATCGACGACCTTCAGTCAAAAGTGACCTGTTATGTCATAGATACGGACACTTCCTACAATATTCTCCTGGGACGTCATTAGATACACGACTGCATGATCGTGCCTTCCATACTGCACCAGTGCTTCAAGTACGTTGACAAGCACGGCTTCATGAGGACAGAATTTATCGACATCGATCCGTTTAAAGGAGTTGAATCCTACTACTCAGATTTATGCTTGTACGAAAAGTCGAAAAAACACCTTGCCGAAGGAGATACCCAAGCTCAAACTGAGGCGGTGACCAGATCGGAAGAACCTCTGATGATCCACCTCCAAGTCCATAAACCTGGCAGAACTGCACCCCTTACAGCCACTCTGCGTAAAGATGCAATCAGCCTCTTTGCACAAGAGGGGCAGATAATAATCCGACTGCTAAGGTCTGGCCAAGCGCCAAGACCCACGACAGAGCCACTGAAAATCAGGCTGCCTATAGCTAGCCAGCAACAAACAGAGGAGCTCAATCCCTCTTTCAAGTCGATGACGATTCGTCTTATCAGAATGAATCAGCAGCCGAATGCTAAGCTGGGGACTGCTAGCCAGCCGACAACTCCCCGTCCAGCGCCGAGCACCAAACTGGGGGTTGTTAGTATGCCAACGACTCCACGCTCTGCTCCACCCATGGAGCCCCTGATGATTAAGCTGCCCAAGTCATCCTCTCAGTCTTTATTTACATAGGAGGTGGCTGAAGAAGAGCCAGAACTAACCAAGTATGTGGCTGCTCACACCAATGTTCCATCCACAGATGATGAAATCCCACTAGAAAAGATACCTTATTTCATCAATAAAGGGCTATCTTTGAACTACCTCAAGCTTAATAAGCTTTGGACAATGTATGCTATGGAACACGGTATAGGCACCTATTTGCCATAAAATATAAAAGAACAGAACAATTATCGGAGGACTGGACTTTTACTTCATAATACAAATTCGCTTGTACAAAGAAAGCCTAGGGACGAAAACCTAGGTACAGCAATCTAAGTATAATTTTTTATTTTAGATTCTGGGGGGTAACGATAGAGGCTCGGGAAAGCGACGGCCGCTCTGCCTTACTCCTTGGACGATCGGGTGCAGCTTTTTGGCTCTGTGGAAGAACTGCTGGGCATTGATGAAGAAATGCTCTCTCTTCAGGCTCTCTGGCTCTCTATGTACGTATGTCTCTGTATCTCTCTCTGTATCTGTCTCTGTGTATATGTGTCTCTCCGTATCTCTGTGTGTCTTCGTAAGGGAATGGCACCCTGCTATTTATGAGAGTGGGGGGCATCATTAGGGTTTACAATGATTGCCCATCCATAAAAGTCGGCGGCTAAGGATTACTGAATCTGGGCCGTTCATCGAGATTTGAGCAATAAATGTGATTGCATCAAATCTTTTGTAAATAATTAATGTTGATTGACATAAATCCTCCTGATTTGTTATGTCGACCTCAGATTCCTCGACACGTGTCTTTACTTGGCTTATTTGCGAATGATCTGATTTGATCCCAATATTTTATTAGGATTTACTGAGAGATTTCGATCAATCTGATGCCACGTGTCCTGCTATCATGTCACGTGTCTGAGCTGCAGGAAAGTTGGGCCACATAAAGCTGGCCATATGTCCAGGCTGCCTAAGAGTGCCCCCCCAAAATATTTGGACCACATGGTAATGACTTGAGCCATATAAGTATGAGTGAACCGCATGGAGATGGCCTTTGTGAGCCGCATGGGGATGGTCTTTGTGAGCCGCATGGGGCTGGTCTTCATGAGCCGCATGGGGCTGGCCTTCATGAGCCGCATGAAGCTAGTCTTCGTGAGCCACATGGGGCTGTCCATGTGTCAAGGCTGCATGACAATTTTTGACTCTCAGAGGATTATGTCAGAGATTTTCTTCGGTTCCCAAGGAGTCCGTCATTATGAGGGAGTCATAATGATATCTTCGTGTCAGAACTATCACTTCGTCAAAGCTGTCGGCCGTCAAGGCATTAAATGCAAACACGAGAGAGCTGTTTGTAGGCCACGTGGCTCCTCTTTGAGCCGCATAGGACTTGTTTGAGCCACATAGTCACTCGAGCCGTATGAACTCTTTGAGCCGCATGAACTGTCTGAGCCGCAGGGGGCTCTCTGGCCGCATGGATCCTTCTTTATTCTTTTCCATGCTTCTACAAGACCCCCTTTAAAGTTTTCAATTTGTAAAATTGAAATACTTTGAATAAGAAGCATGGCCATGTATTCCTCTGGCCGTATATGATGTCTCGGCCGCATGGATATTTCGGCCGCATGGATGACTCGACCGCATTGAGTCAATCAGCCACAGGGACTTTAGGGCCGCATAGCTCCTTGCCACGTGTGTGTGTCATTAATTGCCTCGAATTCGTTTTAGTGCCGTCTTTAGGGAAGATCCCAAGGGTCGGCTCATTAAATCTTTTGGATTTTATGCTCTGGGTGAATCTCCTTTATGAGAGAGGGGACGAAATCTGAGGAGTCGATTTCATCTTTTTCGAGGCGGTTATCAATCTACATGTTCCCCCTTCTCTTGTCTTCCTATAAATAGGAGGAGTTTGAGAGAGAAAACCTCTTTACTTTCTCCTTCACTTCGAAATTTCCTTACTCCATTGTCATGCTCTTCTTTAATTGCCAATGACTCCCAAGAAGACCGTTGCTGCTAAGGGCAAGAAGGCGGCATCTTCGTCGAAGAAGACTGTCTCTACTTCAACCGCGACCGTTCCTCCGCCGGCCGTCGTGCCCGCAGCTCACCCTAATGTCCATCCTTCCATTGCTGGTAAGGACTTTATGTGGTTTTGAAGAACCCTAACTGCTATGGCTACGTCGCATGCTTTATGTACGAACCTTTTTTTTATGTGAATCGCATGTTCGTCCTATGGTCGAGCCGCGAGCCGCATAAGAATAGCCACAGTGGCCGCATACGCACTTTGTCAACAATACCGCATAAGCTATACTGGGCCGCATAGATTTGCACACATATGTTTTCTATGTGGTCCGTACGAACTTATCCGATCCATGCGGGCCTTGTGAAAGTACCACTGCATGACCCTTCGTTAAATGGCCGCATGAATGTTCTGCTGAGCTTGGTTTCTGTAATTGGAGCCGCATAAGCGTTCTCCTGACCCGCATGAGGCTTTAGTGAGCTGGATCCACATAAGTGTTCTCCTGAGCCGCATGAAGCTCTGTTAAGTTAGAGCCGCATGAGCTCGAAAGCACCCATTAGTTCCTTTTTGTCCATCCTTCTAATTTATCTCTTTCTGTCTTCTCCTTAGTGAATTTGTCGGTTAATACTGCTGGAGAGCTCCTGGTAGGCAGCGCCCAAGCTGCTCTGGGCTATAGGTACGGCAATATAGTCCAATACATGGCTGACAAGTTTCCGAGTGACGAGCCCCCGGCGAGATCAAATGCCCTCAAGAATCAGCCTTTCTATTTTCTTAATGCTATGATGAACTCGCGAAAATTGGAAAGAAAATACTTGAAGCCCGCATTCTTCTTTAGAGACGCCTCGACTGTGAAGAACAGTCAGATTCTAGAGGTGTCAGAGAACTGGAGTTTTGATTCTAATGGGATGGCGATCCGCATTCCCCAGATGGAGCGTCACTTCCCTTCATCCTGGTACAATATGCTCCTACTGGACCGGAAGATGGAAGATTCTCTAACTCCTACCCGAAGTGGGATGTTTGTGGGAGACATCTATTATAACAACAGCCTAAAATCGGTGTGTGCGGGCACGGTGCACACCAGCTATTCTGTAATAGGGTTGGCCCCGGATACGTTCTTGAATGTGCCGGGTCCCAATTTTACATTTTTTACAGCCGACACTTTTATAAACCAACTTGCTCGAAAAGGATCCTATCCCATTGGTCGGTTGATGCTTCCCAGCTAGATACATTCGATTCCCTCGTGAACCAATCTGTCTGCGTGGATTTTACAAAAGTATGAGGCCTTTATGTGCGAGATTGGTCTTTACCATGCTATTCGGGGCACCAGTCATGGCTTGCCCATAAACAAAAGATTATTTATATCTCTGCTGGAGATGTATAACCGCCGGACAGGGACCTTCTATACACCCGTGGAGGAGATGGGACTTGTGCTCCACGAAATGCACGCGGTCTCCAAGCTTCCTTGGGGGGACGAAGCTTTTGAGGCGTATACTCCTACGAACGAGGAGTTTGAAGATTTGGAAAGACAGTATCCAAGCTTCGCGGCTCTTTACCAAAAGATATCATGCCACTATAGCACATGTCATCAGATAGCCAAAAAGGAAAGCAGCTCGGAAGGGCATACTTCCCACACCAAGGACTGGGTGCGCTATCTCTTCCCGACAGATGCCTCAGGTCAAATTACTTCCCGGCGTCCTCGGTCCCGGGATGCGGTCAAAGCCTTAGTGTCGTCAGCTAAGAGGATGACTACCACTAGTGATATATTCGGGAGCAAGACCGACTCTTTTGGCTATTTTATCATGACACTCAAGAGTTGTCGGAGAAGGCACTTCTGGCGGGATTCTTAATAATATGGCTGCGAAACCGTGTAGTCTCGGACGGAGCAAGTTCCATCGAGAGGATCAGTCACAATTTCATCCTTCCGACTATAAAGTTAGTTTTGGGAGTCCGGCTAGCTCTCCTTCCGGCCATGGTGTGCAGCATACACCATGGCCTTCGTACTTTCACATCAAAGGTAATTGCTCATGAGGTGACGAAAGATTTTAAACGGACCGAGCTGCCATTTCATTATTTGATGGGGTGGCTGTTGTTGCATTATCCGTCTTTGATGAGACCGGGCTCTGAAGACAGCATTACTGATGATGACGCCTTTATCTTTTGCTATCGTAATGTGTCTTGGGAATTCGAGACCATGCGTGCTTGCCGGATGGCACTGGCGAGGGCATTCATGTACAACATTTTTGCGTTCGTCCCTCATTTAACTTATGAGGAAGTGGCGGCTGTCCATCTTGACGGTATTGGGCCCCCTCAACTTCTGGACGGCCAGATGCTTCTGTGGCTGCGAAATATCCGCTCCGCTCATCTGGTGTATCGCAATCTTAATACTGTCTTTCTGGAACCCTATTTGCCTTGCAGGTTCGCACGACAATTTGGGTATAGTCAGCTTATTCTAGACAGCCCCAGCTCATGTCTGGGCTTTGAAGGTAGCCTTCTAGACGGTATCCGAGCCTGGAATTACTATGACACATTCCACACCCGTACCGTTTTCTCAGTTCCCGCTATCAAGGCATCAGTAGATATCTTGTATATGGCAGCTTTGTACCACGTCATGGCGAATAAGCCCCCTGTCGGTTTTAACCCATATACCAGTTTTATTGTTGGTACCGGCCTAGATGAGGGTTCCCAGGGGGCCAAGATAAGAAAGAGGAAGAACATAGTCGAGGTGCCGGATTCAGACTCTGATGGTACAGATGACAAAGACGACGAGCCTGATGGAGATGACCCTTCCCTTCCGGCGGCAAATGTAGGGACGGATTAGCCACCTATTTTGCCAGATAAGGTAGTGGTTGATCCGTCATCCGTTGCACCCGGTCTTACACGAAAGCGTAGCAGGCGACTTTCTCCTGTCGGCGGCATTCTTCGCTCTCGGAAACTGGCTGCAACCAGACACCGAGGGCTAACTATAAAGGAAAGAGGCGAAGAAATCGATGATGCCTCAGAGGTAAATAAGTTACTACCGGTCCTTCCTTTCTTTTAGCTTTGATTTTAATCACCTTTCTTCCCTCTTGTAGGTGTCAGAAGAAGAGGACTCTCGAGTGGTCGAGATCGTGACTCGTGATGACGGGGGCTCCGATGAGCCTGCCCCTAAAATTACTGAATTTTGTCCAGATGATGCTGATCAGGTTGTCTCTCTCTCTGAGGTGGCCGGGTCAGGGAAGCTGGCCAGATTTAATTTAGAGATCGCGGGTGAGAGGACCCTGCCAGCTGCGAACGAGCTACAGCCTCAATGCTCCTCACTAGGTAAGATAAGCCGAATCTTAACTTGCGATGAGGCCTATCTGCTCTATGATCACATCCTTCGGGTCTCATCGATTGATCATTGTCGTGGACATGCAGGTCCTGCCCCTTCCGTGCCGAGGACGAACCTTGTTGAGACAAGCTCTGTCGAAGGGGCACTTGGGGAGAGGGGCGTACCTCCTCTTCCTCCGGCTTGTCTTGATGATTCTCTTGTGGGCTCGAGTTCGGCAAGTCCGGTGATAGGACAATCGGGATAGGGGACAATGGTCCTCGTGTCTTCCTCTGCTCGGGCGGCCTAGAGAGTCGACCTCTCTGCCCTACCAAGCGTCCAAGCTCTTCGGGTGGCAGAGGAAGAGTTGGCCGCTATCCGTGCATCGTTCTATTCGGAAATCGCCCCCCTGATGGCTAGTTCTAGCACCACTCCTTCGATGCTGCCGGCCACGCTCCCTCTAACACCGTCCTCGACAGAGGTCCTGGACGAATCTTTACAGGACGTGGTCGATAGCTTTTATCGTCACCTGAAAAGGGGGATAGAAGCTGCCATGGACAGAGGGACCTCTTTCGTCTTGGCCCGGCAATGTGTCCAGGGTCAAATCGATATCCTTAAGGCCCTTCCTAGTGGGGCAGGGGTGGCTGCACTTCTGGAATCGAAATTGCTGGAGACTGATCAACTGGTGGCCCAGCTTCAGGTATTGCGGCAGGTTGATCTTTCTGCTGCTATTGATCAGGAGCACGGCTCCCTCGCAGCTGCTATAGAGAAGGCGAAGGCTGCTCAAGATAAAATTAGGCCAGCCATACTGAAGGATCTCCGTACCTTGTCTGATCGATATGATCAATTGAGCCATAAGAGTGAAGACGTTACGGCTCGGGAAGCAACTGCCTCTAGCGGGATTACTGACACGTGGGAACAGATCCTTGAGTTTAAGAGGAAGTTAACTTTCTTTGAGTTTGAGCTCGAGGCTGTCCGGATCGACAAAGGGCTGATTATCCAGGAAGCTGATAATGTCAATAAAGCTTCAGCTGACTTGGAAGCGGCTCTGAAGAAGTTGGATGGCGACTGTCGGGCACTCATGGACCTAGATAATGGGGAGCAGTTGTCTCAGGAGGCTGAGCGCCGAGCTAGACAGAGGCTTGAGGGGGGTACTGCCTTGGTGAGATACTGCCTCTTGGAGTTGTGTAATGCTGAGCTATAGTCGGCCTTTTCTTCTTGTTTTGTTCCTGTTTTCTTTTCCTTCTCTTTTTGAGAGGGACGGGGTCCCAAAACATGTAACACTTTTTTCGTCTTTCAAATAAAGAGTACCTTCCATTCTACCCTTCATTTGTATTGCTTGTTGTGCCTATTGTAGTGATGTTTGCCCCGCCTTGGGGGCTTGTTTGTGGACCTGTTACCTATGGCATACCTTGGTTTTAGGTACAGGTAACAAGTTTGACTGGGGATACTTAGAACAGTTCCACGGCAAGGTGGTCGTGGACGTTCCAAATATCGGGATATAGAATGTCATGGAGCTGCTGGGCTCCCGGGGCATGATGAGGGATGACGGGACTGTACTAAAAGACTTTAGCAAAGGACATTTGTGGGCCTATTACCCTTGGCGTACCCCATCTTAGGATACAGATAATAGGATGAAGGGGAACCAACATACTTACTCAGAGGTAATGAGGACATGTCAAGTATGAAGGTTTTACCGTAGAGTCTTCTTACTCAGAGGTATTGAGGACATGGCAGGAGTGGACTCAACGGAGGATATTTGTGGTCGACAGAGGACATTTGTGGGCCTATTACCCTTGGCGTTCCCTGGTTTAGGATACGGGTAATAAGACGAGGGAGGACTGACGTACTTACTCAGAGGTAATGAGGACATGGTAAGTACGGAGGTTTTACCGTGGAGTCTTCCTGCTCAGAGGTAATGAGGACATGGCGGGAGCAGACTCAGCGAAGAATATTTGTGGACCTATTATCCTTGGTGTACTCCGGTTGTGGGTATAGATAATAAGTCGAAAGGGAATTATCATACTTACTCAGAGGTAATGAGGACATGGCAAGTATGAAGGTTTCTTCGACGGAGCCTTCCCATTCAGAGGTATGAGGATATGACAGGAGTGGGCTCAATAAAGGAGGGTACATAGAACGACTCAGAGGTAATGAGGACATGGAAGTTCTATGCAAGGGGTGATTTGTTTTTGGCGGAAGTGAAACGACTCAGAGGTAATGAGGACATGGCCATTTTGGAAATTTGTAGATCGGTTACCCTTTTTGTGCACTGGGAGTACGGGTAGTGGATCATGAAGGAGGATCTCTTTCAGGAAGAAAGTTCAGGGGTATGATCATACATGACTTACTATCTGAGAGAGTGACCGGAATGTGAGTTCAGAGGCACCAGCGGGTACATGACTCGATAATCTGGAATATTGAAATATGAGTTCTGTAATGCCCCAGTCCCAAAATACGTAGGACTAGGAACTTAAACATGCCAGCTGTATTCATACGAAGTATACTCCAATATATGGAAACCTCGTATGGATACATAAGCTGTAAAATGCAGTAGAACCATAACTAATCTCATCCACGCCAAATAAATGAATTTATATAATCAACTATGAATTTGTCTTGATACAATATGTTGGGCGGAGACAAATCCACTACCAACAAGTTAAGGAAATAAAATACATGGAAAAATAAAATGAGCGGCGAGCGAAGCGAAGACGATCCAAGTGCAATCATCCTCGATAAGTAGCAATGAACACGGCTAGAGCTAAAGCACCTGCGAAAGACAATAGCACACACCTGGCAAGACAACCAGGTCCTCAGAGGGACGTAACAAGACACATAATAGCATGCCATATAAACTGAATAAATATTGCTCAATAAATAATCAATCGAATTTATAACATGGTCCAATATGCACCTACTGAACGAGCGTACCATCCTCCCAACCAAACAAGGACAGAAGATGGTAAACTAATTCACGGCGACGTATCTTTCCATGCTAAGAATCTGATATGGTATCCGGACCCCAACAAGGTTCAATACCTTCTCATCGAAGTAGTAAGTCACACCTACAACCAAACAAGGATAAGATGTGACGAACTAATCCGCGACAAGTTATTGTCCCAAGCCACGGTCAGATACAAGTCCCCAAACCAAAAGTACTCGTACCTAACGGATAAAGGTGCCTATCCATTCTAAGTGATATGTAGTAAGAACAATCCTTCCTACGCATGGGCCCTGGCTAAATAGGATCGGCGTAGTCCCCCTTGGGCACCAGAGGCCCCATCAGGAAGAGCATGAATAATCATGGGTCATCAACCCCGTATCTCCAGCGGAGAGTCCGGGTCACAAGGAAAGTGCATTGAAGCCCATACGCTAAGGAATTGTCCTCCCCGCCCAATGCCTACTACGTTGTATCCACAACACAAACCACTATAACCGCTAAGTCAAACTAGCATGCAACTTCTATTAGCGGTTATTCCTATCGCACGGCTTGTACGTACTGGTGGCCATCCAATCACGCACTTCCGTATTCTACATGCGATACACAACTTCGTGTTTACAACGTGTCAAGGCCAATGGATGCGACCCACAAGGTGGTCCCTTAAATCTTGGTTTAATTTGTAAGAAAAATAATACACAGCAGAAAATATAAATGAACAGTTATGCCATGTGTCACAGTTTATTTTGCATAAAGAAAATAGTAATGCATAAAATATGAGCTAAAATAATTAAACAGCTAATGGCAAGGTGTCTTGCCTGGTAGAGCGCCTGGTGTGCTGCGATAATCATGATGGCATGAACTGCGACTTCGGTACAACAACTATGCAAGGGGACCTCTGATGGTGGCACAGATCGTGTCATTGAGTCCAGAAGGGTCAAATCGATAGGGTGGACATAAGGTAGTTCGAATTTGGTGACATGATAGGAATAAGAGGATTTAGTCACGGACAGGAGAAATATCAGAAAGAAATTGGATAGAACTAATATATAAAATTTTAGGAAATTATTTATAATACTTAATAACTAGTTTTCACACGTCAAAATATTCATTAAAAAAAAAACTTAAAGTCAAGAAAAATATCTTCTTCTTCTTTTTGCAAAAAGCTTTAAGTCGTAAAAATACGATTTTTAGATAAAAACTATATTAGTAAAAAAAAAGAATAAAATTTTGGAGAAACATATATATACTTTTTATTAACTCTTTGACGATCGAAAAATATTTATAAAATATTTAAAACTATATTTTTACTTATTAAGATATATATACAAAAATAATTTAAGTCAAAACTCATTCACAGTAAGCTAGGGATATATAATAATACCTATAATAATAATAATTATAAAAATGATGATGAGGATAATAATAATGAAAATATATTAAGTATGATGTTAGTAATAATACCAAAATAAAAATAGCAAATAATAATTAATAATAATATTAATAACCCCAATAATAATAATAATAATAATAATAATAATAATAATAATACTAATGATAATAATAATAATAATAATAATAATAATAATAATACTTTAATCAGATGGAAGTAACACCACAGCAGCAAAAGACAAACAAATTTACAAAAATAAAAAGAAAAAAATTAATAAATAAAAGCAAACTAGTACAGACTTCAGCAGCTTATAATAGCTGTATTCCTTTCGAGTAGGGAGAGAGTGCGTTCAGAAGAAAGGGGGAGGACGAGAACAGGAAAAGGAAAAGGAAACAAAAATGAAGTAACATAACAGCTGTCTCTTCTTCTCTTTGTTCGAGACGGAAGAGTCACCTCTTGGGTTATAAAATTTTTTAAAAGGAAGAAGTGAAGTTAAGAAGGAGAAGGAGGGGAAAAGCAAAAAAATGTGAACTGGAGAGTCCGGGAGAGATGAGATAGGGAGTAGAGAAGGGACGAGAGAGAGGGGACTGAGCGGTCGGGCTCCGGCGGTGCACAGAGGCGGATGGGGGTTCTCGGTCTGCGTGCGGCGGGAAGGCGGAGCTCACGGCCGGGCGCGCTGGCCGGGCGGCCAGAGGCGGTGAGGCGCGGCTGCGGTGCGGTCCTGCGCGCGACGGCGCACACGGCGGCGGATGGCTGGGCTAGGTCGGCGTTTGGGCGCTCCGTGGAGGAGAGATGGGGGTTCCAGCGGCGGCGCGCGACCACGGCGGAGGCGGTCGCGACAGAGGTTAGGGTTAGGGTTTTCTTATTATTATTTTTTTTTTCTCTGTGGATGTTTATGGTTGTGTTTTCCGGCCAGTGGCCGTGGTCGGTGTTGTAATGACGGGGAATGGTGGAGGTGGTGTTATGGGTTGGCGGCGTGACGATGACGATGATGGTGGTTGCGGTGGTGTTCTGGTCTGGTGGGTGAAGTCGGAGGACGGTGGTGAACTCCGGCGGTAGCCGTGAGGGCGGAACGGTGGTTGTGTTAGAACGGGGTGGTGGTTGTGGTTGGTGGTGTCACTGGGGCGTGGTCGAGACTGGCCAGAAGGGATTTAGGAGGAGAACGACGCGGGTGGCTATGGTTATGAATGGTGGTGGTACGGTTGCGGGTTTTGGCGAGGGGCTGCTGGGTTTGTGGTATTAGGGTGGTTGACGGTAGTGGAGACGGGAAGAAGAAGGGAGACGACGTTGATGAGGCGAGGGTGACGACTGGGTTAGGTTAGGGTTTTCATTGACGTCGGGGTATGTCCGACATGAGGAAATTGTAGATGTAAACATGGAATAAGAATATGGATGGTGGAACACGGACACGGTGCACACACTTTTGTGGTGGAAAATTATTTGTGGAATAATTTGGTGGATGAAAAAAAATTTGGAGGAGTACCTGCCTATATTTATAGGATGTGGAAATTCCCAATTAGATATGGACTAGGATATTTAAAACCCAAATTTAGATATTCATAATTTAATTTAAACGCAATCAAATCCAAAACCAAATCAAATCCAAATTTAAATCTAATTTAAATTCTTTTATCTTAAAATCAATTGAGAAAATTCAAATTCCAAATATCTAATCTATTTAAATAATTCCAAAGATCAAATCGTGATTTAAATGGCCAAAATAACTTTCAAATATATTTTCTAAAATACCAATAATATTAATTTCGAAAATAATAAATATTTTTTAAATATCTAAAATATTAATATTAGTAAATCTCGAAAATTACTTTTTTTATTTAAAATAAACTAGCAACATATTTAAGAAATATGTGTATGCCTATGAATATTATTTATTATAAATAACTGCTATAAACGAAAAGGTTTTCATAAATAAAAATCGTAAGCTTGAAAATAATAGCTAGTAATAATTATTATCTACATTTCTTTGAAACTATAAAAATAATAAAAAATAATGTTTTTCAAAAATATGTACGCTCGCACATATTCGCACTCGTCGAGCAGAAATAAAATTTCGTGCGCGACGTAAAATCATGACTACGCGACGTACAATACGAAATTTTAAATCTGTACAAATATTAAAAAAATAATTAGTAGAAATTTAGGGGTTTTACATTCTACCCAACTTAAAAGAATTTCGTCCTCGAAATTGAGAATTAGTAGGGGGGTGAGAGGCTACAAGGGATGACGTTTAATGAAAACATGCAATAGAGTCGCGATTTCAATCATTGCGAAGATAATCATGGATTAACGTAAGAAGATAAATGGTTAAGAAGAATACGCGCAATAAAGATTAGTATGGGTTCAAAAATAAATCAGAGGCCTTAAAGTTATGGTCTCTTGATGGCACGATTTTAGAGAACGAATTAGATTTCACTTCTATATTAAGTGAATTGGAAGGTCATGATAGGGCCGAGAAAGGACGAGTAGCAACATAGAGTGATAATGGTCATTATCGATAGAAAGGCTAGAGGAGATCCTAGTATAACGCGTTCGTCCTTCTAGAATCGGTGAAGGCGAAAGCATTAAGGGGTTCCAAAGACGATCTTATCGAATACGAGTACGTGATTCAAAGACGACCGAAAAGAATTTCAAAGGAATTATCAAGGCAGTCGTGGATGGATTGTAAGGGCCACGTTTAATTATGTTTCCATTCACGTAGAGTAATAGACAAAAGCGAACCAAAGTGCACTTGGTTGATCAGACCATCATGCACCGGTTCTGATAGGCAATATGTTAGTGGGGTACCTCCATTAACATATATGTCACGAACAAGCTTGGTAAAAGGCTAAGCTTGCAAAAACTAGGCTACATTAGCATCATTAGTCTAGATAGTAAAAATATAGGCACGATAATAGATGAATAAAAACAATTATGAATGGTCCAAGAGTCATAAAGATCTAAGTCTTCTTTATTCCTATACCATCATTCTACGATTTTATTGACCAAGGCTTGGCTGACCAAATGGGTTAACTTCCTCTAGTCTCTATGGTCTAGATACTACCATTTGTATTCCCTTAATGGTCAAGGGTGTATGGGGTATTCTACCCAACTTAAAGAATTAAGCTAACGGTGTTTGGAAACATCTAACTTGTAGGGTCAATATCTAGCAAGCACGAAGGGGAGATAAGAATAGGGATGGAGGAAAACAAGCAAGATGCAATTGATGAGTCAAGCGGTAGATAAAAATCAAGGAAAGAGGTCAAGTATGTGGATGAGGTCCTAGACTTCTAATCCTATACGCATGCTTGCTTGGTACGGTAAAGTAACCAAATAATTTATCTTGACCTGCATGAGCCACCACAAAAATATGTAACGCCCCAGTCCCAAAATACGTAGGACTAGGAACTTAAACATGCCAACTGTATTCATACGAAGTATACTCCAATATATGGAAACCTCGTATGGATACATAAGCTGTAAAATGCAGTAGAACCATAACTAATCTCATCCACGCCAAATAAATGAATTTATATAATCAACTATGAATTTGTCTTGATACAATATGTTGGGCGGAGACAAATCCACTACCAACAAGTTAAGGAAATAAAATACATGGAAAATAAAATGAGCGGCGAGCGAAGCGAAGACGATCCAAGTGCAATCATCCTCGAGAAATTGCAATGAACACGGCTAGAGCTAAAGCACCTGTGAAAGACAATAGCACACACCTGGCAAGACAACCAGGTCCTCAGAGGGACGTAACAAGACACATAATAGCATGCCATATAAACGGAATAAATATTGCTCAATAAATAAGTCAATCAAATATATAACATGGACCAATACGCACCTACTGAACGAGCGTACCATCCTCCCAACCAAACAAGGACAGAAGATGGTAACTAATTCACGGCGACGTATCTTTCCATGCTAAGAATCCGATATGGTATCCGGACCCCAACAAGGTTCAATACCTTCTCATCGAAGTAGTAAGTCACACCTACAACCAAACAAGGACAAGATGTGACGAACTAATCCGCGACAAGTTATTGTCCCAAGCCACGGTCAGATACAAGTACCCAAACCAAAAGTACTCGTACCTAACGGATAAAGGTGCCTATCCATTCTAAGTGATATGTAGTTAAGAACAATCCTTCCTACGCATGGGTCCTGGCTAAATAGGATCGGCGTAGTCCCCTTTGGGCACCAGAGGCCCCATCAGGAAGAGCATGAATAATCATGGGTCATCAATCCCGTATCTCCAGCGGAGAGTCCGGGTCACAAGGGAAGTGCATCGAAGCCCATACGCTAAGGAATTGTCCTCCCCGCCCAATGCCTACTGCGTTGTATCCACAACACAAACCACTATAACCGCTAAGTCAAACTAACATGCAACTTCTATTAGCGGTTATTCATATCGCACGGCTTGTACGTACTGGTGGTCAGCCAATCACGCACTTTCGTGTTCTACATGCGACACACAACTTCATGTTTACAATGTGTCAAGGCCAATGGATGCGACCCACAAGGTGGTCCCTTAAATCTAGGTTTAATTTGTAAGAAAAATAATACACAGCAGAAAATATAAATGAACAGTTATGCCATGTGTCACAGTTTATTTGTATAAAGAAAATAGTAATGCATGAAATATGAGCTAAAATAATTAAACAGCTAATGGCAAGGTGTCTTGCCTAGTAGAGCGCCTGGTGTGCTGCGATAATCATGATGGCATGAACTGCGACTTCGGTACAACAACTATGCAAGGGGACCTCTGATGGTGGCACGGATCGTGTCATTGAGTCCAGAAGGGTCAAATCGGTTAGTGTGGACATAAGGTAGTTCGAATTTGGTGACATGATAGGAATAAGAGGATTTAGTCACGGACAGGAGAAATATCAGAAAGAAATTGTATAGAACTAATATATAAAATTTTAGGAAATTATTTATAATACTTAATAACTAGTTTTCACACGTCAAAATATTCATTGAAAAGAAATACTTAAAGTCAAGAAAAATATCTTCTTCTTCTTTTGCAAAAAGCTCTAAGTCGTAAAAATACGATTTTTAGATAAAAACTATATTAGTAAAAAAAAGAATAAAATTTTGGAGAAACATATATATACTTTTTATTAACTCTTTGACGATCGAAAAATATTTATAAAATATTTAAAACTATATTTTTACTTATTAAGATATATATACAAAAATAATTTAAATCAAAACTCATTCACAGTAAGCTAGGGATATATAATAATACCTATAATAATAATAATTATAAAAATGATGATGAGCATAATAATAATGAAAATATATTAAGTATGATGTTAGTAATAATACCAAAATAAAAATAGCAAATAATAATTAATAATAATATTAATAACCCCAAAAATAATAATAATAATAATAATAATAATACTAATGATAATAATAATAATAATAATAATAATAATAATAATAATAATAGTAATACTTTAATCAGATGGAAGTAACACCACAGCAGCAAAAGACAAACAAATTTACAAAAATAAAAAGAAAAAAATTAATAAATAAAAGCAAACTAGTACAGACTTCAGCACCTTATAATAGCTGTATTCCTTTCGAGTAGGGAGAGAGTGCATTCAGAAGAAAGGGGGAGGACGAGAACAGGAAAAGGAAAAAGAAACAAAAATGAAGTAACATAACAGCTGTCTCTTCTTCTCTTTGTTCGAGACGGAAGAGTCACCTCTTGGGTTATGAAATTTTTTAAAAGGAAGAAGTGAAGTTAAGAAGGAGAAGGAGGGGGAAAGCAAAAAAATGTGAACTGGAGAGACCGGGAGAGATGTGATAGGGAGTAGAGAAGGGACGAGAGAGAGGGGACTGAGCGGTCGGGCTCCGGCGGTGCACAGAGGCGGATGGGGGTTCTCGGTCTACGTGCGACGGGAAGGCGGAGCTCACGGTCAGGCGCGCTGGACGGGCGGCAAGAGGCGGTGAGGCGCGGCTGCGGTGCGGTCCTGCGTGCGGCGGCGCGCACGACGGCGGATGGCTGGGCTATGTCGGCGTTTGGACGGTCCGTGGAGGAGAGATGGGGGTTCCAGCGGCGGCGCACGACCACGGCGGAGGCGGTCGCCGACAGAGGTTAGGGTTAGGGTTTTCTTATTATTATTATTTTTTTCTTTGTGGATGTTTGTGGTTGTGTTTTCCGGCCAGTGGCCGTGGTCGGTGTTGTAATGACGGGGAATGGTGGAGGTGGTGTTATGGGTTGGCGGCGTGACGATGACGACGATGGTGGTTGCGGTGGTGTTCTGGTCTGGTGGGTGAAGTCGGAGGACGGTGGTGAACTCCGGCGGTAGCCGTGAGGGCGGAACGGTGGTTGTGTTAGAACGGGGTGGTGGTTGTGGTTGGTGGTGTCACTGGGGCGTGGTCGAGACTGGCTAGGAGGGGGTTAGGAGGAGAATGACGCGGGTGGCTATGGTTATGAATGGTGGTGGTACGGTTGCGAGTTTTGGCGAGGGGCTGCTGGGTTTGTGGTATTAGGGTGGTTGATGGTGGTGGAGACGGGAAGAAGAAGGGAGACGACGTCGATGAGGCGAGGGTGACGACTGGGTTAGGTTAGGGTTTTCATTGACGTCGGGTATGTCCGACACGAGGAAATTGTAGATGTAAACATGGAATAAGAATATGGATGGTGGAACACGGACACGGTGCACACACTTTTTGGTGGAAAATTATTTGTGGAATAATTTGGTGGATGAAAAAAAAATTTGGAGGAGTACCTGCCTATATTTATAGGATGTGGGAATTCCCAATTAGATATGGACTAGGATATTTAAAAACCCAAATTTAGATATTCATAATTTAATTTAAAAGCAATCAAATCCAAAACCAAATCAAATCCAAATTTAAATCTAATTTAAATTCTTTGTCTTAAAATCAATTGAGAAAATTCAAATTCCAAATATCTAATCTATTTAAATAATTCCAAAGATTAAATCGTGATTTAAATGGCGAAAATGACTTTCAAATATATTTTCTAAAATACCAATAATATTAATTTCGAAAATAATAAATATTTTTTAAATATCTAAAATATTAATATTAGTAAATCTCGAAAATTACTTTTTTATTTAAAATAAACTAGCAACATATTTAAGAAATATGTGTATGCCTATGAATATTATTTATTATAAATACTGCTATAAACGAAAGGTTTTCATAAATAAAAATCGTAAGCTTGAAAATAATAGCTAGTAATAATTATTATCTACATTTCATTGAACTATAAATAATAAAAAATGTTTTTCAAAATATGTACGCTCGCACATATTCGCACTCGTCGCAGAAATAAAATTTCGTGCGCGACGTAAATCGACTACGCGACGTACAATACGAAATTTTTAAATCCGTACAAATATTAAAAAAATTAGTAGAAATTTAGGGTTTTACATTCTATCCAACTTAAAAGAATTTCGTCCGAAATTGAGAAGTAGGGGGGTGAGAGGCTACAAGGGATGACGTTTAATGAAAAACATGCAATAGAGTCGCGATTTCAATCATTACGAAGATAATGATGGATTAACGTAAGAAGATAAATAGTTAAGAAGAATACGCGCAATAAAGATTAGTATGGTTCAAAATAAATCAGTGGCCTTAAAGTTATGGTCTCTTGATGGCACGATTTAGAGAACGAATTAGATTTCACTTCTATATTAAGTAAATTGGAAGGTCATGATAGGCCGAGAAAGGACGAGTAGCAACATAGAGTGATAATGGTCATTATCGATAGAAAGGCTAGAGGAGATACTAGTATAACACGTTCGTCCTTCTAGAATAGGTGAAGGGCGAAAGCATTAAGGGGTTCCAAAGACGATCTTATCGAATACGAGTACGTGATTCAAAGACGCCGAAAAGAATTTCAAAGGAATTGTCAAGCAGTCGTGGATGGATGTAAGGGCCACGTTTAATTATGTCCATCCCGTAGAGTAATAGACAAAAGCGAACCAAAGTGCACTTGGTTGACAAGACCATCATGCACCGGTTCTGATAGACAATATGTTAGTTGGGGGTACCCCATTAACATATATGTCCGAACAAGCTTGGTAAAAGGCTAAGCTTGCAAAACTAGGCTACATTAGCATCATTAGTCGAGATAGTAAAATATGGCACGAATAGATGAATAAAAACAATTATGAGGTCCAAGAGTCATAAGATCTAAGCCTTGTTTTATTCCTATACCATCATTCGACGGTTTTAGTTGACCAAGGCTTGGCTGACCAAATTGGTTAACTTCCTCT
>JANAVB010038969.1:0-141957 GCA_029216955.1 Iris pallida
ACCCTCCGCTACCGGCGCCATCTCCGCCTTGCCGTAGATAACCCGCGCCGCTCTCCCCCTCGAAGTCCCCTCCGCCGCGCCGGGAGAACCCCCGCCCAGATCTGGGCCGGCGTCCGCGTCGGACCACCGATCTCGGCCTCCGCGTTCTCCTCTCACCGTCGACTTCCCGCTCTCTCACTCCATCACAGCTCCTCACTCTCTCCCTCCCTTGCTCTTCCTCTCTCCCTGATTCTATCCACTCCCTTCTTTTCTTTGTATGTTGTGTTTCTTTATTTTTTTTTGCTGTGACTCCCGAGAGAGAACCACCTACGGCTACAGTTAATTGTTATTATTTCATTTTTTTTGTTTTTTTTTGTTTTTTTTGTTTTGTTATTATTATATTAATATTAATCATTATTATTATCTTCTGATCACCAGTATAATAGTTAGACTAAGTTAATTTTATTATTATTGTTATTATTATTTATTCTTATTATTATCATCATATTAAAAAGGTTGTCTTATAGAAGGATATTATCATCATCATCATCATTATTATTATTATTATTATTTTTATGGTATTTTGCTATGAATTATCATTATTATTTTTATTAGTTTCACTAATACCAAATTGTTATTTTGTTCTAGGTATGTTAAAATATTTTTAGATATATTGTCCTATTATTTTGTGGTAATCAAAATAGCATAGAAATTTTCTAGTACTATAAAGTATTTTAAATACAGTTTTTTTTTTTTCTTTTTATACAAAAATCCTAGTTATGCTAGTCAAGGATATTTTGATAAATTAAGGAATTGCCTTAAATAAGTTACTAGATTTTCAAAAGATATTTTTCTAACAATATTAGCTAAATATATATATAGCGTTTTACCAGCATTATAAATAGTTTTCTATATCTTATTGTTTATCAATTATTTCTTTGATTTTCTCTTGTTCGTAACCAATCTTCCTATTCCTTTACAAATTCTTCCCTTCCACCTATTGACCCTAACTAAATTGACCGTCCTGGACCCGATGGCACTGTCCGTGCCACCATCAGAAGTCACCTTGCATAGTGGTTGTACCGAAGTTGCAGTTCGTGCTATATTGATTATTGCAGCACACCAGACGCTCTACCAGGCAAGACACCTTGCCATTCGCTGTTTAATTATTTTAGCTCATATTTCATGCATTATTTATTTTCTTTATGCAAAATAAACTGTGATACATGGCATAACTGTTAGAACTTACTGTTCATTTATTTTTCCTGCTATGTATTATTTTTCTCATATTAAACCTAGATTTAAGGGACCACCTTGTGTGTTGCATTCATTGGCCTTGACACGTTGTAACACGAAGTTGTGTGTCGTATGTAGAACACGGAAGTGCGTGATTGGCTGGCCACCAGTACGTACAAGCCGTGCGATAGGAATAACCGCTAATAAAGGTTGCATGCTAGTTTGACTTAGCGGTTATAGTGATTTTGTGTTGTGGATACAACATAGTAGGCATTGGGCGGGGAGGACAATTCCTTAGCGTATGGGGTTCGATGCACTTTCCTTGTGACCCGGACTCTCCGCTGGAGATACGGGGTTGATGACCCATGATTACTGACGGCCACTGACGATTCTGCGGAACGTCATGCTCTTCCTGCTGGGGCCTCTGGTGCCCAAGGGGGACTACGCCGATCCTATTCAGCCAGGGCCCATGCGTAGGAAGGATTGTTCTTAACAACATTTTACTTAGAATGGTAGGCTACCCTATCCGTTAGATACGAGTACTTTTGGTTTGGGTACTTGTATCTGACCGTGACTTGGAACAATAACTTGTCGCGGATTAGTTCGTCACATCTTGTCCTTGTTTGGTTGTAGGTGTGACTTACTACTTCGATGAGAAGGTATTGAACCTTGTTGGGATCCGGATACCATATTGGATTCATAGCATGGGAAGGTACGTTACCGTGAATTAGTTTACCATCTCCTGTCTTGTTTGGTTGGGGGGAAGGTACGCTCGTTCAGTAGGTGCGTATTGGAACATGTTATAATTCGATTTACTTATTATTTGAGCAATATTTATTCAGTTTATATGGCATGCTATTATGTGTCTTGTTACGTCCCTTTGAGGACCTGGTTATCTCTCCAGGTGTGTGATATTGTCTTTCGCAGGTGTTCTAGCTCTAGCCGTGATCATTGCTTCTTCTACGAGGATGATTGCATTTGGATCGTCTTCGCTTCGCTCGCCACTCATTTTATTTTCTATGTACTTTTTCTTATTTTGTTGGTAGTGGATTTGTCTCCGCCCAACATATTGTATCAAGACAAATTCATTCTCATTATATGATCTTTTATTCATTTATTCTGTGTGGATAAGATTAGTTATGGTTCTACTGTATTTTACAGCTTATGTATTTATACGAGGCTTCCATATATTGGAGTATACTTCGTATGAATACAGCTGGCATGTCTACGTTCCTAGTCCTACGTATTTTGGGACTGGGGTGTTACAGAGGTGTAGGCTCCGGACTTGATTGGGGAGGTGGGGTATGATAAGGTGAAGATACCCCATCGCCAGCAGGATTGGTCTTGTTAGTGGCCATTCTTTGGAAGGTTTAGGATATAAACGTCAGCAAGGTAGCCTACCAATCTATAATCAAACAAAAATATATATATATATAATTCGGACCTATTATTGTGACAAATCAATGTTCTAGTGTTCTAATTGTCTCTAGATAGGTTTTCCTAAGTTGTTGAATCGACCTGCATGGGCCACCACAAAAAACATGTCACGACCCGGTCCCAATTACTTGGGTCGAATCGGATCATGCCCAGCCTGCACCGCTGTTGAGGCGGTGGCAGTAAGCTATATCTTCCATATGCAGGTAATCAACAACTCAATCTAATTTGCCACAACCTTTATTATTCGATAAATTAAAACTTAAAACTTGTCTAGTACAAAGTACAATCATAAAACCACCAACTGAAATAACATTATTTTTAAACAAAACTATTAAATTGGAAAGTAGCATCTAAAAAGAAGCAACATCATCATCAGGTACGCCATCCTCAGGAAGCACAGCAGGGTATAGCTCAGGGTCATTGTAACTACTAATCAGTAGCTCTGCATCCTCAACAGGACCTAAAAATATAGTCTCCAGTCAGGAGGGAGCAAAGTACAAATTCATGATATTTTAACAATTAAAATTAATAATGGAATTATGCACTTTTAAACAATTTGAAATAAATGATTTTCCAACAGTTAAAACAGTGTGATATGAATAGGCAATGAATATGACCGGATTGGGTTTGTTACAGTAATATCCTAGTGATATGGTATGGCTTATCCCTGTGTGTTTAAGGGGTAAGCTAATACATTCAGTTATACTATTGGATGTGGTCATATCCACTACACTACTCCCCCAGTCCCCAATAGTTACAGTAGTTACAGTCAATGCTCTCAAAGAGAGTTCTGTGTTGTATCGTGGTTTAAACTTGTATTAAAACAATTATTAACTAATTGTAATCTACCACAAAAATGTACTTGCCTCAAATTGATTTGACTGGACGGGTCGATACGTCGGGATGGGAATTCAGGTTCTTCTTTGAAATCCTACATTCGAAAACTTGTCTCAGAAAAACCAAAGTCGCCAATGATGCTATACTCGTTGCAATCTCTAGTTGTGTCCTATTAAATTTTATTTTTTATTTAGCTAACACAACCAAAATGCGATTATTAGTGCGTTGCAATTAAGAAACATCAATTTATATTTAATTTTGGGAAAACTTGCATTTATCAGTTTATTCGGAAAACTTGGTATTTATATTTATATATAAAAATACAATTTTCTTATTAAATGAGAATAACGTGAATTTCTAAAATTTCTATAATTATTTACCCTAAATTACGCGTCTGAACAATAACCAGAAAAATCCAAAACTGTAATTACTAATTATTACAAATTTACAGAAAAGTAAATGGGCTTATGCCCTTACAAGCCAATGAATTAAAATAAGAAGAAAACTTGTTAGTCCTGTAATCTTCCTACAAATTAATTATAAATAAACTAATAATTTAAATTAAAAATAATTATAATAGTGAGTCTCAGATTTTTGGTCCAATCGTCATATAGCTAATGTCTCAACGTCCGGGCGAAACTGGTTTCGTTTGCACTTAGCCAGGGCCCATTGACCAATTACGGTCGTCGCCCAAAAGTCCAAAAAAATATTCTTTTCCGAAAACCATTTTAAAACTATATAATTAAATTTTATAGAAAATTTCGGCAGCATTCCCTCTATTTTTGGGATAACCCAAAATTGGGAAAATGCGCCAACAATATCCCAAACCAGGGAAATAACCCGTAAATTAATTCCATCACCATATATATATATAAAATCAAATTTACTGATCATGTTCGAAAATATTCGGAAAACCCGAAATAGAAACCGGAATTCAAACACCACAAAAAATGAATATGGTACCAGAAAATAGTTCTCAAAAAAATCCGAAACTAAACAATCATCAAAAATTCCCAGAACCTTTCCGAAGAAATGTTCGAGAATTCCGAGAAACCACAACCTCGGAATTTCCAAAACCAAACTGTACAGAACCCTTCCGAAAAATGTTCAAAAATTCCGAAATCAAAATTTATAAGAAAATCACAGGACCTTCTTCCAGAAGAAATCCACAGAACTCTTTCCGAAGAGTTTTCGGAAAACCGAAACCAACAAACCATTCGCAGAACCAAATATCACAGAACAAATAGTTTCAAATTTTCCGAAACAAAAAACGTAGCCGAAAACTAAATTTTCGAAGAAATTCGTGGACCAAATTATCATCACAGACCAAGACAGGGGACGAACTACTGTGATTACCAGAGGTTACCCAAGTTGACGAAATCCGAAGGGTTGCCTCGGACTCGGAACACGCCTCGCCGGAGTTCGGCTGTGTGTACAGCACCCAAACTTAGAAAAGACCACAGCGGGGTTCCGCGGAACAGCACCAGAGAAGAGTCCAGAAGAGGATCCAGAAACTCGGAGAAGCGTCGCGGAGCTCGGAAACGCGGAGGGACAGCGACGAAGGGGGTCGCCGAGGCTGGCGTCGGAGGCGTGTGCGCAGTCGACGGTCGGCCTAGGGAGGCTGGCCGGAGAGATCACAGACGGGGGTGTCGCGAGGAGGCCACGCGGGGTCGGGGAACGCCGAAGCTGGTGCTCGGGCGGAGGGCGGCACTAGGGCACGTTCTTGGAAGTGGTGGAGAGAAATGGTGATGGGGATGGTAATGGTGGTGAAGGGGGTTTAAATAGGAGTAGGGAAGAAGAGGTTACATGAGAGGGATAGGAGGAGGCCGACGATTTTGGGAGGGCAAAGGTCGGCGACGGTAGTGGCCATTCGGGAACGGAGAGATCGGGTGTTCCAGAAAGAGAACAAGAGAGAGAGATTAAATGAGTTATTTAAAGAAAGGTTTTATTTAATACAAATGTTTTTCTTTCTTTTTCTTATAAATGATTAATAAATATTATATTAAAATATTTCTGATTTCGAAAACCAATTTTTTTCTTGGATTCGAACTAGGGTTCGGGAACATGTCCGGGACTCGGGAACGGCTCAGGATAGACTAAGGATTCGGGTCAGACCAAAAGTCTATTAATTTTTTTTAAAAATTGATTTATGAGACAGGTCAGGGCCAACAGTCAAAATCCAGAAAAATAATTTTTTTTATTTTCTAAAAATATGGTTTTCATAACTAACAGGTTTAACTAAATATTAAATATTATTTAACCTAATTAGAATAAATTATAAACACAATATTTAATTAATTAGAAAAAATACGACTTTTGACAAAAATTTCTAGAATTAATTAATTAACTAAATCAAATAATTAACTAATAATTACGGGTTTCACAACCTTCCCTCCTTAAGAAATTTTGTCCTCAAAATTAAAATATAGGGAAGGAAAAATATCTCAGGTCTCAAACAAGTACAGGTACTGCTCCTGCATCTCATCCTCTCGTTTCCAGGTAGACTCACCTGGGGAATTGTGCCTCCACATAACTCTGACTATGGGAGTCACTGAAGTCCTGGTCCTCTTCTCGCCTCTGTCCAAAATCGCCACTGACTTCTCTGGTACTGTAAGACTCGGTCCAATCTCCAGCTCTGAATGATCCAAGATATGACTCAGATCTGGAATGTAGCGTCTGAGCTGCGAAACGTGGAAGACGTTGTACACGCCCTCAAGATTAGCTGGTAGAGCTAACCGATACGCTATTTCACCAATTCGGCTCAAAACTTCAAATGGTCCGATATATCTGGGACTCAGCTTTCCAGCTCTGCCAAATTGGATAGTTCCTCTGGTAGAAGAAATCTTCACAAAGACACTATCTCCTTCTTCAAATTCCAGTGGTCGACGACTGCTATCTGCCCAATGCTTCTGCCTGTCTTGGGCGATCCTGAGCTTGTCTCTAATTACCTTCACCTTCTCTGCTGCGTCAGTCACCGTCTCTGGCCCCAGCAGTACTCTTTCTCCTACGTCGCCCCATGCAAGTGGAGTGTGGCAACGACGTCCATAAAGAACTTCAAATGGGGTCATACCAATGCTAGCTTGGTAACTGTTGTTGTAGGAGAATTCTACTAAATGCAAGTGGTCCTCCCAAGACCCTCCAAATTTCAAGACGCAAGATCTCAGCATATCTTCTAGCGTCTGGATGGTCCTCTCAGATTGTCCGTCAGTTTGGGGATGATAGGCTGTGCTGAACTTCAATTTTGTTCCCAAGTTGTCATGCAAACTCTTCCAAAAATGTGAGGTAAATCTAGTATCTCGGTCAGATACAATACTTACCGGTACTCCATGAATTCGGTAGATGTGTCGCATGTACAGTGCCGCCAACTTCTCGGTGGAAAAATAATTTTTTTTTATTTTCTAAAAATATGGTTTTCATAATTAACAGGTTTAACTAAATATTAAATATTATTTAACCTAACTAGAATAAATTATAAACATAATATTTAATTAATTAGAAAAAATACGACTTTTGACAAAAATTTCCAGAATTAATTAATTAACTAAATCAAATAATTAACTAAAAATTACGGGTTTCACACCCTTGGAGGATGCAGAACCTGAGGCCGATGAGCCGACTGCCTAGCTAGTTGTTTCCAGTTTTTTAGTTTTATTGTTTTGGAGTTTGTTAATTTGAATTCAGTTCTTTATTTCAGTTCTTCTATTTCCAGTTGTACTTTTCAATTGTTGAATAAAAGTTTTAAAAATTTCGTATATTCAAGTTATGACAAATGTATAGATGTTGTTTTGAATACCTGCATATAGAAAAGCTTACTACCGCCGTCTCACAACGGTACAGGCTGGGCATGATCCGGTTCGACCCAAACAATTTTGGGATCGGGTCGTGACAGCTTGTGACCTAAGTCTAGGCACCCGAGTGACTTGGTCGTTCAAGTCGAATGCGTGCATGGCACGATCCATTAAGGCAAAGCTTGACGCAGCCTTTGCTCGTTAAGTTGTTGCGAAGTTAAATTAGACAAAGTTATGCCAGTCGACCTAAAACGTTACAAGTACCGTCCAGCTCTTTCGCGGTTTGTCAAAGTTAAGTAGTTCCACGATCTCAAGGCCCGTCGACTTGGGCAGGAGTGTCGCGTAGAGCACGATGGGCCTAAGGCATGGTGCACGGACTTAGTATTTAAGGCAAGGACCACAATTGATTCAAAATGAGTTTTAAGAAAGGACTATCAAATAGGCGTTCATGAGTTGAACCAAATGATAGGGTAACAAGGAAACAATACTCGACCGTGGGTCGTCGAGGGGTCTCAAGGAAAGAATGCTCGTGATCGTGGGTCATCGAGGGGTCTCAAGGATAGAAGTCTTGAACTTGGTTTTGAAAAAGATGGTAACACTGAAAGAAGAATGACTGTGTGAGATGTCAGTTTGAGTCGAGTCTTGCATGGTCATGGATAACTTGTACAAGGTAAAAAGGAAAGGTTTTCTTGGATCGACAACCTGGGGCCACAGGACCGATCTGGCCTAGGAGGAAACGGGTATAGCTCTGCCAGGTAGAGGCAACAGGTATTCGGTGGACGGTCATTGGGGCTCGCTACTTGCTTTGACCGAACCATCCTATATGCCAACTATGAGTCCAGGATGGCTTGTTCTGCCAGTGACCCGTGTTCATATAGATGTCGGCAAAATGGCGGCTATCCGCGCGTATGCCTTTGGAATTGAGTCGAGTCGAAGGTGTATACAAGTTAAAACATGATGCTTAGGGCCTAAGATGTGGCTTCAACATAGGCGACATGCTTGGCACAGGGTGTGGCGTCGAGTCGTAAGTCTTGGCATATAAGTTGTATTTGTTGGACCTGAGTTGTCTGGAGTTTAAGTCAGGAACCGTCGCAAGGTAAAGTCGGTCGACACAAGTTCAGAAGTCTTGATTGGGTCAGTTGGTGAGAAAAATAGCAAGGGCTATGAGGCGGCGACATGGTTAAGTCAGATTGAGTGGCGAGACACGACCTCCGTACGGACTTGTAGCAGGGTCACACGGAAATAGAGTCTATCGTGTAGTTGTGTCTCTGATTTTGGGCCGTAAGGTAAGCACGACTTGATAGGTTAACGTTATTGGCACGAGAAGGGTGTAGTGCTCCGTCCCTACAACGTGCCCCATTTTCGTCTATGGGGTGCGCGAGAAAGGAACACTGTCGCTATCGATTCGGTCGGGACCGATAGGTCGAAATCGGTCGAGTCGATCGAACGGGAACGGTTGAATTAAGATCCATTCCACGTTATGGAAAGGCTTCTTCGGAACCAAGTCCCATATTCAGCGGGTTGTGCCTCGAGGATTGGCTCTGTGGTTGAGTCGGAAGAGACCTCCCGTTGCTCTGGTTTTCATGCCGCACTTGATTTAGCTTTGGCTGTCACCCCCAGTTTTCAGAAACAGGGGTATTTTGGTCATTTTATATTTTTGAATATTTTTGAAATTTATTTTATTATTTATGATATTATTTTGGGGTTGAAATTTATTTTATTATTTATGATATTGTTTTGGGGTTATTTGAGTCAGGTTCGAATTTCAACTCAATCCGACTTGAAACGGGGACCCGGGGGTAGTTTGACTCTAGTGGGACCCACACACTAGTTAGACATGGCCCACATGATATTAATTTTAGTCCACATGATATTAATTTTAGTTAGTAGTTAGACTAATTATTTATGGATAGGTTTAGTTTAATTAGAGACTTAAAACTAGACTAAATTGACCTCAACCTTTAACCCATTCCTAATTTAAATCAAATAGATTAGTGGAGGGCATTTTGGACATTCAAATAAGGGACACCTCACCCTTTTTGGGCAGCCACCTATGGGGGGATAAGGAGTGAGTCACTCCTTCATTCATTTGTTTTCATCCACTTTCTCTCTCTTGTTCTTCCCCAAATTAATTTAGAGATGAACCTCCATTGATTTCATCTCCAAATCAACCCTTTCTTCCACCAAATCTTATTCATTTCTCCTCTACTCCATGGTTAGAGGGTGCTAGCCAAGTTTGGGAGGATTCGGAGCTCGTTCGTGTCCTTTTAGAATCTCTACGTGTCGATGTCGTGTCGAAAGGATTTTCCTTTGAATCTCTCCTGGAAGGTATAATCTCTCCTCTAATCCATTCCTACATGCATATAAAAATATTTTGAACCCATAGGAATGACCCCCATGGTTGTATCTCTATTTGTGTCTATTTCGTGTCCATTTGGAGGTCATAGGAGTGTCCTTTGTGTTGTGGTTGTGTCCATGTGGGAAAATCCCAAATTTGGACACACTATGTGTTGTTGTTATGTATGAATGAATTATTACATGTTTAATCTCATATTTTTGTATTGGAGATGTGTTCTATTGTGTCGCATATATATATATTAGTGTAGAGAGTGAGTTCTTGATATATTATGTTATATACTTGTGTTTCTTTTGTCTCAAACTACCTAAATTTGTCATAATATTTATCCATGTTTTTAGTAGCAATAGCAACTTAGAAATGTCATAACTTTTAGTTCAAAACTCTAATTTATCTCCCGTTTTTTTAAAAGAACTGTATCAAAGTTAGCTTTCCAAATATATATATTTTAATAAGCCAAATTCGTTCTAAAACTTTCTCTAAAATTATTTGAGTGTCAGCTGTACGAAAGACAAACGTGTTTCGGTGTCTTTGCGATTCCGGAAGTTTCCAGACATGAAAATACGATCCGTTTAAAGTTTTCGAAAGCTAACACAAAGATCTATAACATAATTTAACCCTAGAATTTAATGAATGGTTAATTTGTACAGTATTGATTTTAAGTAGAAGATTACTATACGATATATGCATTTTGTGTATCCTTGTATGTACAAATATGTATGTATACATATGCATATATATATGTGTGTGTCTGTGTTAAGAGAATGTAATATAATATAGAGTATGCATAAATGATATAATGTATGAAAGTATATAATGTATTCAAATATGTATGTATAGGTGCATGAATAAATGAATGAATGAATGAATGAATGAATGCAATGCATGAATAAATGGATGAAATGCAAGCATATGGGTAATGCAAGGTATTGAAACATGTATGCAAGTATCCATATGTAATTAAGTAACGTAATCAAGTATGAATGTATGCTATATATGAATGCCAACACGATAGGAATGAATAATGCCATATTAGCACTTAGCACCATGTTCATATGTTAAAACCCCCTTCTACATGTTGACAGTAACCCCAAGCATGAATACACATAAAATCTACTTACTGTTATGAGTAAACCCTTTGATGTATAAATAAACCCTTTTGTTATGATTAACACCCACACACACATGCTAAACCTATGCTTTACATGTTATTTCATCTATGTGACACAATGAACCCTTGCTAAATGTTATCCTTCTAACATAATACCCTCACACTTGAACACATTGTACTGCTATGTACACATTGCCATATCCACATTCATGTATCACTCACTCCTTGTCTTTATGCACCTTGCTTGTAATAAAAATATATATGAATATATATGTAATGTGTGTTTGATAACTTGTGTAGCTTTGTAATTTTGTGTGAGTGTTAGTCTAGGCTTGGTTAGGCCTAATGAGACTTGTTAGTCTAGGTTTAGACCTAGTACTGCCTAGTTAACCTAATTTGACTAGTATGGTTGACAAGAGTTGACCAAGAGTTGACTTTGACCTAGAATGACCTAGAATCATGTAGAATGCATAGTAGAGCTTTATTTTACCATTTTGGACTTGTTGTGACTTGTGCTATTCTAAATAGGAGCCAGACACCTGTCCTCGGACAGTACATTTCTTTTGGACATTCAGATAGCAGGCGAGTACATTCTCTGATCATTTTATATCATGTTTAGGATTATATTTCTTGCTTTAGATTATCTTACTTGATGCTGACACATTGGTAACACGAATTAGTACTATATGGATCCCTTCATGAGATGTTATCCTTCTCGGGAGCATCAGATACTTTTGTCCAATGTGTTTCACTTACATCACGTATCTTATGCTTCTATTATTATGAATCTTCGGGAATCAGCTAGTGACTCATGTACTCACATGATCACCGAGCATTCACGAATCAATTCATGAATCACCCTATACGGGTTAGTAGTTTAGTCACGAATCTTAACGTAACTTGACTGGATCCTTGTGTATTGATTGGGGTACGGGGGAGTATGAATGGTCATGTGAATAAATATCCAAAAGTAGTATAGTCATGAATCACTCTTAGTGTAGTCATGAATCAGTCCTAAGCCATTCACATGTTCCTCTGTACTCTAAATCACTAGCATTGTCTCTCT
Organism: Iris pallida; assembly: GCA_029216955.1. Lineage (NCBI taxonomy): Eukaryota > Viridiplantae > Streptophyta > Magnoliopsida > Asparagales > Iridaceae > Iris > Iris pallida. The sequence continues at coordinate 11,811 of JANAVB010038969.1, forward strand.
TTTATATATCATAGATATTTACTTACTGTCTCTCTCTTTCATTATGCTGTTCTTCAGTTTTCTGTATTTTATTCTCTAGCATGATTATATTTCCTTTCCTGTTTTGACTTGTTGAGATGTATTGTGCTCGCTCATGTCCTGGCTGGACCTGTTGATAAATTTTACAGATAGCCTGGAGGTTGCCTGCTAGCCTAGAGGAGACACAGTACAGGTTGTATAGATAGCTAGGGTTTTGCTCCTAGTTTATTTTCAGTTGTCTTGAGTTGTATTTATGGATTACTGTATTTGAGCTTTGAGATATATTTTTGGGTTGTGTATCTTAGAAACTTAGACTTCTATCTACTGTATCCCTTTTGGATTTCATGTTTTATCTATCTTCTATTATGCTCTACCTTAGATGTGATTGAGACTGTATCTGCTATGTCACCCCCATTCGGGGAGTATAAACTGTTTAGCTTTATATTGTTAGATGTTGTGACCTAGGATAGCGTTCTACCGCCGACACTACGGCGTAGGCTGGATGTACCCACTTCTCGTGCCCTTACTCTAGGGTACGGGTTTTTGACATGTTTTTAGTGGTGGCCCATGCAAGTCGAGTTTGTGTAGTGGTATTCGAACTAGAGTACCACTACAGCCTGCAGTAGAATTAGGATATATTTTTGAAGGTACTCAATCACAGTTAGGATTTCTTGAGAGATTCTTGGGACGACCCTTGAGAATCTTATTTTAACTTCGATTTGAAAAACTCTTCTTCCCTTGATTTGATTTATCTTTACTTTCTATTGTTGAACTTGATTTTGATGATGATTGTGGAGTTTTGAATCTTGATGTTAGCTGTTGCATCCGAGTTTGTATTTATATGATTTGATGGATTATTGTTCAGTTTTGAATCTTGATGTTCATTGATAAATTTGATTTTTGGGTATCCGTTGTTGATTTAATTTAATTTTTGTCAAGATGAAATCATATGGGCTAGGTCATCTAAGTTATGGAATCTAGTCTTCTACTGTCACATTAGCCAGCATGGTGAGGACATATAGTCTGATTTTGGATATATTTCTCGAGTGTGAGAATTTAAGGTTTTCGCAGCCAAGCTAGCGGCATCACAAAAATTTTAAATACCATGATTCTAGAGGTATGTGCCTAAGTCGAGGACTCCGTGATTATCGTAGCCATGCTTACTAGTATGACGATGATTTAGACTACCATGATTTTGGATAGACGCATATGATTATCAGATTGTACCTTAAATATTTGTGAACATGTTTTCTCTACTTTTGTTCCAGTCCTTCAAAAAAAATTATTATTATTTGTTTGTTTTGTTTTGCTTCTCATTATTTAACTTAGGAGTAGGTTTAGTTGTTTTTATAAACTCTTGTGTAACTTCTTGCTATGAGTTTCTTCTTAATACAATGAACCGATGATTTTGCTAGACCTTATCTTGTAATTGATATTATAGTTCTGGGTTTCAAAATGGTTCCTTCTTTAAACAGATAAGCAAAACAGATTTTATCGTTATTACTTTCTTGTTATTATTCTTGTATTAAATAATAATAATAATAAAACTGTCTTGATTACGTCAATCACCTACTTTGCAATCTTGGTAGGAATCTAAATGTTGGTCTTGATGTAGAATTTGATTTTTATATTGGGACATAAGAATATATATATAGTGGACACAGACTCTTTGCCTGACACGTATGCATGCTACACTTTGATTTCCAACCTATCTAAATATATATTAATATGTTGTTGATGTTTAAATTTTTAAAACCCCAATATTTTTGATACAGTACAGTAACAGAGATTGGTTCTCTACATTTTCAGTTAAAATTTGTAATTCAAATATAAATTTCATGTTATTAGTTATCTTTACATCACTGCACATGTATGTTATACATAGGATTTCAATTCAAAAAATTGGTTGAGTTTTGTGTTTGAATTTGTCAAATCTAAGACTGTGTGCATATTAACCCTTAATACTGGATTCCAAATGTTTACTTCAATTTGCTGTTTTTTTAAAATATAATATTTTGGAGCTATGTACATTGTTGTATGTAGGGATATGATGTTATGTTTATACTCTTACATGTTAGGTTGTGATAAACATTGGGTTGGTTAATATTATACTGGTTTAAATGTTAGCTTATTTCAGATTCTTGTATGTAAATGCTGAACTAAAACTGGGTCTAACCTTTCATTACTAAAGCTATAACCCTGTATAGTGACACCTACACTCTAACATAGTATACACTGACATGTAACCTAACCCTTCCTCTCTATGTTATGTTCATATATCTATATAGATATATATAGAGTTTATGCATATATGTTATAATGTATATAGATACATAACTAAATCTCTACCTCTTTATATATACATATATACATGGTTAGCCATGCATGTTATGAGTAAATGAGTTGTGTATTGTAGATTGTTTAACCAATATGCCATGATTAGTGTAACTTGATAGTTATTGTTTGAAACCCAAATCCTTCTATGCACTTTCATGTATATTTCACATACATACACGCCTATTATCTAACCATATGAACATGTCCACATACACCCATACACACACGAACTATATAACTTATACATAATGCTAGCTTTTTCCTCTCTAACGCTATATATATAAATATATTATGATTGGATTTCCATGCAATTGGCTTTCATTCTTTAACTTTTGATTTTGATTTTCTTGAATAGTACCCCTTATTAGATAAATGGTAGTTAATTTTATTTTATTTTGATAAGTACCAGTTTTTATATAGGATGGTAGACTGCCTTACAGTCTTGATGATTGTTATTTCTGTATCTTTTTCTAGTTTAGCACCATAGATTGCTTATGTGTTTTGATACCCTATGACCGTTTTGGTTTAGCATGACTAGTATACCTAGATGAGACTTTCACTACCACCGTATGCCATGACCCTGTATGTCATCCTTTTAAATCGTATGATTGTTTAAGTTCTGAGACTTTGATTGTGGGGGGTTTGACCTAGAAGGAGTATGAACATTTTAATTTTGAGGATAAAATTTTTCTATGGTGGGTAGACTTGTAACACCCAGTTTTCTAAAATGAGGATAATTTTGTAATTTTGTAATTTTAATCATTTATTGATTTGACATTTAAATCATGATATGATTTTTGGTAATTTTTAAATCATTTTAAAACTATTTAAAATCATGACTTGTAATTTTGATGTTTTGCTAGTGAAACCCTAGAGACTGTTTGACATAGAGCCTAACCATGTGATTAGGATATTTAAATGTCATTTCTGGCCTAAGGATATTTTGCATTTGACCTCTTTGAATTATTTTGATATTTATTGCGTTGGTGATTGTTGATTTTGACCTTTGATAAGTGTGATTTTGTGATGGTTTTGTGTCCGTAGCGGACACATATCAGTTTTTATTTACAAATGTTTGATGTGCCTCAAAGAGATTTTTTATTGCTGATTTTTTTTTGAAAAGTATTTGAATGAGATTGTTTTCTGCATGTGTTTCCTGTGATTGCTTTGTTTTAATTTCGAGCACGAATTTTTTTAAGGTGGATAGATTTGTCACCCCCAGTTTTCAGAAACAGAGGTATTTTTGTCATTTTACATTTTTGAATATTTTTGAAATTTATTTTATTATTTATGATATTATTTTGGGGTTGAAATTTATTTTATTATTTATGATATTGTTTTGGGGTTATTTGAGTCGGGTTCGAATTTCAACTCAATTCGACTTCAAACGGGGACCCGGGGGGTAGTTTGACTCTAGTGGGACCAACACACTAGTTAGGCATGGCTTACATGATATTAATTTTAGTCCATATGATATTAATTTTAGTTAGTAGTTAGACTAATTATTTATGGATATGTTTAGTTTAATTAGAGACTTAAAACTAGACTAAATTGACCTCAACCTTTAACCCATTCCTAATTTAAATCAAATAGATTAGTGGAGGGCATTTTGGACATTCAAATAGGGGACCCCTCACCCTTTTTGGGCAGTCACCTATGGGGGGATAAGGAGTGAGTCACTCCTTCATTCATTTGTTTTCATCCACTTTCTCTCTCTTGTTCTTCCCCAAATTAATTTAGAGATGAACCTCCATTGATTTCATCTCCAAATCAACCCTTTCTTCCACCAAATCTTCTTCATTTCTCCTCTACTCCATGGTTAGAGGGTGCTTTTCAAGTTTGGGAGGATTTGGAGCTCGTTCGTGTCCTTTTAGAATCTCTACGTGTCGGTGTCGTGTCGAAAGGATTTTCCTTTGAATCTCTCTCCCGGAAGGTATAATCTCTCCTCTAATCCATCCCTACAAGCATATAGAAATATTTTGAACCCATAGGAATGACCTCCATGGTTGTATCTCCATTTGTGTCCATTTCGTGTCCATTTGGAGGTCATAGGAGTGTCCTTTGTGTTGTGGTTGTGTCCATGTGGGAAAATCCCAAATTTGGACACACTATGTGTTGTTATGTATGAATGAATTATTACATGTTTAATCTCATATTTTTGTATTGGAGATGTGTTCTATAGTGTCTCATATATATATATATATATATATATATATTAGTGTAGAGAGTGAGTTCTTGATATATTATGTTATATACTTGTGTTTCTTTTGTCTCAAACTACCTAAATTCGTCATAATATTTATCTACATTTTTAGTAACAATAGCAACTTAGAAATGTCATAACTTTTAGCTTAAAACTCCAATTTATCTCCCAATTTTTTTAAAAGAACCGTATCGAAGTTAGCTTTCCAAATATATATTTTAATAAGCCAAATTCATTCTGAAACTTTCTGTAAAATTATTTGAGTGTCAGCTGTACGAAAGACGAACGCGTTTCGATGTTTTTACGATTCCGGGAGTTTCCGGACATAAAAATGCGATCCGTTTAAAGTTTCGGAAAGCTAACACAAAGATCTATAACATAATTTAATCCTAGAATTTGATGAATGGTTAATTTATACAGTATTGATTTTAAGTAGAAGATTACTATACGACATATGCATTTTGTGTATCCTTGTATGTACAAATATGTATGTATGCATTTGTATATATATATATATGTGTGTGTGTGTGTTAAGAGAATATAATATAATATAGAGTATGCATAAATGCTATAATATATAAAAGTATATAATGTATTCAAATATGTATGTATAGGTGCATGAATGAATGAATGAATGAATGCAATGCAATGCAATGCAATGCATGAATGAATGGATGAAAGCAAGCATGTGGGTAATGCAAGGTATTAAAACATGTTTGCAAGTATCCATATGTAATTAAGTAACGTAATCAAGTATGAATGTATGCTATATATGAATGCTAACATGATAGGAATGAATGATGCCATATTAGCACTTAGCACCATGTTCATATGTTAAAACCCCCTTCTACATGTTGACAGTAACCCCAAGCATGAATACACATAAAACCTACTTACTGTTATGAGTAAACCCTTTGATGTATAAAGAAATCCTTTTGTTATGATTAACACCCACACACACATGCTAAACCTATGCTTTACATGTTATTTCTTCTATGTGACACAATGAACCCTTGCTAAATATTATCCTTCTAATATAATACCCTCACACTTGAACACATTGTACTGCTATGTACACATTGCCATATCCACATTCATGTATCACTCACTCCTTGTCTTTATGCACCTTGCTTGTAATAAAAATATATATGAATATATATGTAATGTGTGTTTGATAACTTGTGTAGCTTTGTGATTTTGTGTGAGTGTTAGTCTAGGCTTGGTTAGGCCTAATGAGACTTGTTAGTCTAGGTTTAGACCTAGTACTTCCTAGTTAACCTAATTTGACTAGTACGGTTGACAAGAGTTGACTTTGACCTAGAATGACCTAGAATCATGTAGAATGCATAATAGAGCTTTATTTTATCATTTTGGACTTGTTGTGACTTGTGCTATTCTAAATAGGAGCCAGACACCTCTCCTCGGACAGTACATTTCCTTTGGACATTCAGATAGCAGGCGAGTACATTCTCTGATCATTTCATATCTTGTTTAGGATTATATTTCCTGCTTTAGATTATCTTACTTGATGCTGACACGTTGGTAACACGAATTAGTACTATATGGATCCCTTCATGAGATGTTATCCTTCTCTGGAGCATCAGATACTTTTGTCCAGTGTGTTTCACTTACATCACGTATCTTATGCTTCTATTATCATGAATCTTCGGGAATCAGCTAGTGACTCATATACTCACATGATCACCGAGCATTCACGAATCAATTCATGAATCACCCTATACGGGTTAGTAGTTTAGTCACGAATCTTAACGTAACTTGACTGGATCCTTGTGTATTGATTGGGGTACGGAGGAGTATGAATGGTCATGTAAATAAATATCCAAAAGTAGTATAGTCATGAATCACTCTTAGTGTAGTCATGAATCAGTCCTAAGCCATTCACATGTTCCTCTGTACTCTAAATCACTAGCATTGTCTCTCTTTTATATATCATAGATATTTACTTACTGTCTCTCTCTTTCATTATGCTATTCTTCAGTTTTCTGTATTTTATTCTCTAGCATGATTATATTTCCTTTCCTGTTTTGACTTGTTGAGATGTATTGTGCTCGCTCATGTCCTGGCTGGACCTGTTGATAAATTTTACAGATAGCCTGGAGGTTGCCTGCTAGCCTAGAGGAGACACAGTACAGGTTGTATAGATAGCTAGGGTTTTGCTCATAGTTTATTTTCAGTTGTCTTGAGTTGTATTTATGGATTACTGTATTTGAGCTTTGAGATGTATTTTTGGGTTGTGTATCTTAGACACTTAGACTTCTATCTGATGTATCCCTTTTGGATTTCATGTTTTATCTATCTTCCATTATGCTCTACCTTAGATGTGATTGAGACTGTATCTGCTATGTCACCCCCATTCGGGGAGTATAAACTGTTTAGCTTTATATTGTTAGATGTTGTGACCTAGGACAGCGTTCTACCGCCGACACTGTGGCGTAGGCTAGACGTACCCACTTCTCGTACCCTTACTCTAGGGTGCGGGTCGTGACACTGGCTTCGGTTTTCGTGAATGCGTTTTTCATAAATGTTTTCGATGGGTTTTCGTGACGCATTTTTGAGCTTCGCATTCATATCGAATATCCTTGAATTATACAGTGTTCTAATCAGTTGCTTATGTGATTGCAGGTGATCGTATAGGCGACGTCAGCGCAGCCAACCGGTCGCTCGCTTGAAGCAAGCCTAAGGTGAGTGGCTGACCTCCTTCGTCTCGTTCCTCTACTTCAAAACTCGATATGTAAAGTAAATGAATGCTTGTCATAATAGTGTAGAATCAAAAAAATCGTGGCACGATTCTTCATGAAACACTTGCTATCAAACTGCCGGTTTTGAAAATAGAAAACGTGTTTCTTACGCAACTCCACTTAGCCTATGCAAAACAATGAATGAATCGATTAACGTTTATCGCAACGATACGGTCAAGTAAGCAAATCAACTAAGTTCAAAGGAAAACGGTCATTGGACAACTTGTCGACAAGGTAAAGTTTCCTCGAACGGTTTCCTAGGCCAAGGGACCGATTCGGCCCGGAAGGAACGAGTGTAGCAGCGGCAACCCTTCAACGGCCCGAGTTATGCGGGCACTTTCGCACAGGGCTCGCTACCCGACGTGAAAGGGGCATCGTCTAACCAATGCTATAGTCCGCGATGGCTTGACATTGCCAGTGGCCTTCATACCCCTTCACTGCTTAACAGGTGCATTGGACACGGGATGAATATGATAGTTGCTTAATGATATCCAGTTTCATATGCTTGCCTCAAAACATATTAACATGCAAATTGAACAGGATGGTTAGAAAGATCATTGAAATAGCTAGCTAACATGTTTACGAAACTTCTTGAATCAAATGTAGAGATTGGATTTAATTAGCCATTCGCCAGTACACGTGTTTCGTGCTGATCGTCGCTCTTTGCAGGTCCCGCGAACTAGGAAGGACGCGCCAACTAGCTCGGCGACGTTCGTGACTTTTGAAGCTTCGGCCGTGCGTCAAAGACTTTCTCTGCGACTCCACTTTTGAAGGCTCTCGACACTCCAAGGAAGATGACTCAGCGTCCCTCTCATCCAGGTTACTGGAATACTTTGTGTATATTGAGGGATGTGTGCAATGTATGGAATGGCTATCTCAACGACACTCTTTTGTAATTGAGTCATGTTGTAGCCCGTGCGGTAATGAGTCTTGTATCGGAGTCTGTAAAAGATATTCATTATCAATAAAGATCAAATTTCCTTTACATATTATGTGAATCAATTTGTCTGCGTGCTCTCTTAGATCTCATGTCTCGGATTACCTTATGAATATGCCTTGCACGAGCACAAATTAGGTTCGTACGGCATCACGCCCAGGGGACGATTATCGACTCGACGGAATCGGGACGTGACAAAGGGTCTAGAGGCAAAGCATGAGTTAACATTATTGACGCAAGCACGTGATGGTCTAACGACACAAAATAGGCCAAGGCGTCTGTCCTAAAACCGATCCTAAGGAAAGAGTAGAAAGACAATCATAAAGGGACTATGTTACACACACAGTAAATTAACGTGTTGGTTTTGTATGGGTGGGCGAGGAGCTCATTCCACCAGTACAGTTGAGTACTGACATCCATATAGTTTACATGTATAGGCACAGGTAGAAGCTCGTGGTACGGAGCTTCCTTGGATGCGTCGAGGCACGGAGTTCCTTGGCGATTCGAAGCATGCGGCCGTATGTATTCAAGACTTACACAGGACATAATGTATGGACGTCGTCTGTAACGCCCCAGTCCCAAAATACGTAGGACTTAGGAACGTAGACATACCAGCTGTATTCATACGAAGTATACTCCAATATATGGAAGCCTCGTATAAATACATAAGCTGTAAAATGCAGTAGAACCAATACTAATCTCATCCACGCAAAATAAATAAATAAAAGATGTCATATAAAAATAATGAATTGTCTTGATACAATATGTTGGGCGGAGACAAATCCACTACCAACAAGTAAGGAAAGAAATACATAAGAAAAAAAATAAATTTGGCAAGCGAAGCGAAGACAATCCAAATGCAATCATCCTCGAAGAAATAGCGAAGATCACGGCTAGAGCTAGAACACCTACGAAAGACAATAGCACACACCTGGAGAGATAACCAGGTCCTCAGAGGGACGTAACAAGACACATAATATCATGCCAAATAAACTGAATAAATATTGCTCAAATAAATAAGTAAATCGAATTATAACATGTTCCAATACGCACCTAATGAACGAGCGTACCATCCCCCCAACCAAACAAGGATAGGAGATGGTAAACTAATTCACGGTAACGTATCTTCCCATGCTATGAATCCAATATGGTATCCGGACCCCAACAAGGTTCAATACCTTCTCATCGAAGTAGTAAGTCACACCTACAACCAAACAAGGACAAGATGTGACGAACTAATCCGCGATAAGCTATTGTTCCAAGCCATGGTCAGATACAAGTACCCAAACCAAAAGTACTCGTACCTAATGGATAAGGTAGCCTAACCGTTCTAAGTGAAATATAGTTAAAAACAATCCTTTCTGCACATGGGCCCTGGCTAAATAGGATCGACGTAGTCCCCCTTGGGCACCAGAGGCCCCATCAGGAAGAGCATGACGTTTCGCAGAATCGTCAGTGGCCGTCAGTAATCATGGGTCATTAATCCCGTATCTCCAGTGGAGAGTCTGGGTCACAAGGAAAGTGTATCGAAGCCTATACGCTAAGGAATTGTCCTTCCCGCCCAATGCCTACTGTGTTGTATCCACAACACAAACTACTATAACCGCTAAGTCAAACTAGCATGCAACCTCTATTAGCGGTTATTCCTATCGCACGGCTTGTACGTACTGGTGGCCAGCCAATCACGCACTTCCGTATTCTACATAAGATACATACTTCGTGGTACTACGTGTCAAGGCCAATGAATGCAACACACAAGGTGGTCCCTTAAATCTAGGTTTAATGTGTAAGAAAAATAATACATAGCAGGAATATAATGAACAGTAAGTTCTAACAGTTATGCCATGTATCACAGTTTATTTTGCATAAAGAAAATAAATAATGCATGATATATGAGCTAAAATAAATAAACAGCAAATGGCAAGGTGTCTTGCCTGGTAGTACGCCTGGTGTGTTGCGATGATCAAGCTGGCACGGATTATAACTTTGATGCAACAACTATGCATGGGGACCTCTGATGGTGGTACGGACAGTTCCATTAGGTTTCGGACGGTTGGAATAGTTAAGGTCAACATAGGGTAGTCTAGAATTGGTGAGGGAATAGGAGTAATAAAAATTATCATAGATAGGAGGATACTCAAAGAACTTGATAAATAATATGCATATACGAGTTTCGAAAACTACTTATAATATTCAAAATTTATAGTCTTTTTATTAGATAATAGTTGAAAATAGCAAGATAAATCTATCTAGATTAAAACCAATGTTTTGTATAAATATGCCTATAGATAATAGCTACACTTTATATACAAATAATATCTTAAATAATATCGTAATTATCTGCAACTTTGTTTAGGTCAAAAGCATATAAAATAATCTTTAAAGATTTACGTATATATAACAATACTTAAAACTAGTGTTATTTATACTAATAATCATCTACTACTATTAAGTAAAAAAAATTTATTCTCTTGTACTGATAATAGAAATAAGTAAAATAATAATAATAGTAATAAGAAAAATTTATAATAATACCACTTATTAATATGGTATTACATAAAATATTACTTATTATCAAGGAAAGAAGTAAAAGTAGAACAAACAAATAAACCACAACACAATCAGCAATTTAAACAAAAGAAGAAAAAAAATTGTAATAAAATAAATGAGCTATAGTGAAGCACTGCTCCCCATTAATCCGAGAGAGAGAGAGAGAGATTGAAAGAAGAAAGGAAAAAAGAATGAAATCGAGAATAGAGGAGAAGAGTGAGGGAATGTTTTGAGCGACGAAGAGGGAGAGGAACAGAAGAGAGATCGGAGAGGAGGAGTTCGGGGGGCTGTGCGCGGGGCATGGCGGGTCAGGCGGACGGCCGGAGGGGGTCGGTCGGAAGAGCGATGGGCGGCTTCGGAAGGGGGTTTTGGTGAACGTGCGCACGGAGCTTCGTCGACGGCGCGGCGCCGGCTTGGTCGAACGGAGGGTTTTGGAAGAACGGCGGAGGGTTTGGCCATGGCGGAGGAGCGGGGCTGCGCTCGCGAATTCGGCCGGCAGGGGCCAGATGAGTGGGCCGACCTGGGAAGAGATCGGGTAGGGAAAAAGCTACACCGGTGGACGCGGTCAGAGCTGCCACGCCTGGCGGAGCTCGGCGGTGGTGTCGGTTCGGTCAGGTTAGGTCGTTGTTCCCTTTGTTTATTTTGGGGTTATTTGGATGTTTCCTGGAGGTGGTGGCCGGAGACGACCGCGGTGATCGAGGGTTAGGCTGTGTAGGCGGTGGTGGTGGTTTCAATGGTTGTGGTGGTTCGGGTCTGGTTGTTACGGTGGTGATGACGATGGACGTCGACCGATGGGGCCAGCGTGGGTGGTGGTTCAGGAAGATCGATTTGGGGTTGGCTCGGCCTATTGCTGTGGTGGTCGGATGGCAACGGTGGTTACAGGATGGGGAGGTCGATGGGGGTGTTGATGATGGCAGGATGATGGCGGGACAGGGTTCTGGCTACGTTGTGGTCGGACCAAATTTAGCTTGGTTTAGGGATGGGATTTATTGTTTGTCGTGTCGGGGTTGTCGACATGGAAAGAAATAATGTATGTGTAAAGGAATATGGAATAAGATTATGGTCGGAAGAGGACACGGACACGAGGCACGCACCATTGGTTTATGGAATTTTGTGGAGGAATTTATGGATGAATAATGAAAAGTTGGAGGAGTACCTGCCTATTTATAGGATGTAGGAATTCCGAATTAGATAGGATTTGGAATAGATTTAAAACCCAAAATAGATAATTCCTAATTTAGTTTAAAAGCAATCAAATCCAAATCCAAATCCAAATCCAAATCCAAATCTAATTTAAATCAAATTAAATTCCCTTAGTTTAAAATCAAATCAATAAATCAAATTTCAATTATTTAACTATTTAAATAATTACATAAATTCAAATCAAGATTTAAATCGCCATAATAATTTCAAAATATGGTTTCCAAAAATACTATAATATTAATTTTGAAAATACCTTATTATTTATTTAAAAATAAGCTAATAATTAATTATGTAAGCATAATTATTTATACAAAATTTTGCTCTTCTAGCATACAATGAAATATAATTTACTATTAATAAATGATAGAAGAAAAAGGCTTAAAATAATAAACTTAGAAATTTTGTAAAAATGGCAAAAATAATTATTATATATATATCACTTCGAAATAGAAAATGTTTTTCTAAAAATATGTACGCTCGCACATATTCGCACTCGTCGAGCAATTTCAAAAAACAAAATTTCGAGCGCGACGTATAATACGACTACGTGGCGTACAATACAAATTTTTAAATCCATGCAAATTTAATAATAAAAAATAGTAGAAATTTAGGGGTTTTACATCGCCTTCCGAAGCTTCCGCTGGCTCAAGACATGTATTGAGAGATGAGAGAGAGCTGAGTGACTTGTAATGTGAGCTTGAGTGAGCTTGAGAAACTTGTAATCTTGGCCTTGCGCCCCATTGTAACCTTTATTTCAATATCAATAAAGAGCTTCTTTTGAATAACATGTATTTTATTCTAATTTCTGCTGGTATTATTCAATGTCTCTGCTTGGGACTTCTGTGCAACGACCCCGTCGCAGCCGCTGAAATCGGCCGTTATGGAACCCGCCTTGTACGAGCGCAATCTAGGCTCGTGCGGCATCACGCCTTAGCGAGGACGATCGCTTCTACGGGAGTGGGGCATGACATAATGGTATCATAGCACGGCTTTACGTCCTTGGACTATCGATTGAATTCTTTAACTCTGCTGTTTTCGCAAACTCTGAAGTGTTGCTTCCGCAAAGTTGAAATCGTTGGTGCGCTCTCTCTCAAATGTCCCACGGGATGTCCATACAATAAGTCTAAATAATTTACGTAGGAGGATAGTTTTTGTCAAAACAAAAAAAGATGATTCGCGTAAGCACGGTTGGCTAAGTCGGACTGGGCATATACACCAAGGATCGTGTCGACCTTAGCAAAGTCGAATGCGGGATTCGTAATGTTTCAAGCACGAGATGGGTTAGACTTGATTGAGTAAGTGGGATGACTATCGATAGGGATGCTATCAAGCGACGATATCGTTGATGCGATATAGATGAACGTGCTTGGAATTCGAAGAATGGTTCGAACGGGATTCGAAGAAGTCAATTTTGATTCGAATGATAGTTTCGAGGAATGGTTGAATGACTTCATTCCTGAGTGGTGTATACGATAGCCTCAGGAATATCGATCGATCGATTGAGGATACGGAGTGTCGATAAGTCTATAAGCAAGCATCGCGTTATGCAAAGCCTTAGATTGAGTGTCGTTGAATAAGTAGTAGTCTTGAAGATTTGCATGAGTTGATTCGAACAACATAGAATTGATGCGCATGAAACGTGCACGGGATTGAGATTGCACAAGTATGAAATATAGGAATGATAGAGTAGGCAAATCAAATCGAGAAAAAGTTAAGGTATAGCGAAAGGATGACTTAATTGAGGAATTATTAAGAATCATATATGAAAGTTAGCACGATAGGTAGATAGCATGCATGAAAGGTTTGATTTTGAAGTTGTAATGACCCGCTCCGCCCTAGCCGAACGTCGATTCAAATGGCAAGTGCAACGACTCAAACGAGCCGTCGACCCGAAGAGTTGGCATCGATCTAATAAAGGATCGATACAAGGCTTACATTGGCCGTCAAGATGAATCCAGACTTAGACTTTCAAAGGCGCACTCGGAGTATCGCTCGGCCGATACGAACATCGCTAAGGTGGGTGGCTCCGATGAACCCGTCTTTGCTTAGCCTAGACACTTAACAATGCGGACACTATCACGAGAATTGCCAGGCAATAACACCGTGCATGTTAATAAATGACTCAACGCACCTAGCTAAGGGATTAATCCCACCTTGCATGCTTGTATAGAATATGGAAAGGAACATGGAAAATATGAGAACTCTAGCACCGCGCTCCATGCTCGTGCTACGGCACAAGCTTACGTTCAAGTCCCTTACGCGTTCAACAATGAAACAATGAATGGATTGCAACAATGAAACGGGATGACTATCAATATAGTCGTTCCAAGTAGAGTATAGTAACATTGAAAGATTATGAGACCAATGGGTCGCCAAGGCGACCCCCGCACGGGGAGTTACATAATATGTGAATGAAAGAATGAATAAATAAGTGAATGAATGAGCCAACGAATGAAAGAATGTATACGTGAATGAATCAATGAACGAACAAACAAGTGAAAGAAAGAAAAAATAAATAAAAGATAAGAAGGAAAGGAATGGTTAGCGACAGGTATGACGGGCACGTACAACGGGGCTCGCTACCCGCGCTGCACGGACGCCAACCTAGTCGATAATGCATTATGGCTAAGGGTTAGCCTACGGCTCGGAGACAGCCGTTAAGTTAAAATGACAAATAATACGAAATGGTCGTGGACAATCCCCTCGTATACGGGAGGTGGGAGATATAAGGGATTTCCGCGGCATGATCAAAGGGAGGATCGTGGCCGGCCTAGGCAGAAATCAAAGGGGGCTTACGGGCTGCCTGGGGGGGGGGCTTGGCTACCCGGGGGACGTAAGTGAAGGATATTTTCAAGACACTATCAATGTGTACCAGCCGTACGCTCTGAATAGTTGTGAAATACCAAGGAAAAAAGGGTCCAAAATGGCTTGTGATGCTAGCGACCGATGCACATAGAGTTATGTGGGCTTTGCTGGTGGCGATCCACGTGCAAGTCCTTGCATTGAACAAAGTATTCTAAGTTAACTAAATGAAGTGCCTTCTGAAGAGGCTTGAAATATAACACACCAAAGGATAAAGAGTACTTCGTGAAATTGAGTTAGGAAACACGCCTACGAAGTGCTAGGCCTGAGGCAGGGACACGCCCTTGACATTGATACGTAAATCACGATAAGTTATTACAAATGAATTGTTGACTAACTTGGTTTACTTTGGACAGGGAAGGCCGAACGGTAAGTATGGGTAAGTCGTGCATGAAATTCCATGCGATACTTGTATTCGACAACACGAGATAGGCTATGAAATATGTCATATAAATGATCCTAAGGCAAGATTAGAAAGAAAATGAATGATAGACGGTGAACAAAAGTAAATAGAACGTGTTTGGTAATGATAGCATTGTGGGCGAGCTAGCCTCCCCACCAGTGCATAATAATGTTTTGATAACCCCACAGTCTGCTTACAGGAAGCAGGAAACGCCGATGGGTGCGAAGCTTTCCTCGAACGTGCTAAGGCGCGGAGCTATCTCTGGAGCCTTGGAGCGTTGCAAGGAGCTGGAGCACCATATACAGGACATAATGTATCGGAACATCGCCATGAATCATTCCATCTTGTAAGCCACTTGGCACACCTTTTATGTTTCAGAGAGAGAGAGCTTGAGTGACTTGTATACTCGGCCTAGCACCGCTTGTAAACTTCTTGAATATCAATAAAGAGTTTGAATTCGCTTCAACTTGTGTTCATTTACTTTTCGCTGCAAATGGGGACACTCTGTGCGACTCTGTGGCCTAGCTCAAATCGGTCGTTTCTGGACTTAGCCTTGTACGGGCGCAACCTAGGCCCGTGCGGCATCACGCCTTAGAGAGGACGATCGCTCCTACGGGAGCGGGGTGTGACAGATTGGTATCAGAGCACGGCTTTACGTCCTTGGATTTTATTTCGATTTTCTCAGTTTTGAAAGCTCGGTTTTGAAACAAAAGAAGTGTACGCTCTCTCTCTCGTTGTGCCTTGAGATGTTCCATACAATAAGTCTAATATTTTCAAAAGCTCGTACAAGTACTCGGTCAAACGGGATCGCTAGGCGAAGGCCTTTGTGCCGAACCACGACGTACTTGAGTTGGAAGGAACCGATGCTAAGAGTTAGCAAAATACAAGACGTGGTTGAATAACCTTACGCTGACAATAGCGAACGAGTACACGAGACCGAAGTATAGTTCGAACGGGATGGTTATGCACGCAGCCTTTTGGCTAAGTTGTGCCGAGTATCGCGCACCTAGACTTTATGGTGCAAATGAGTTGCGAGCGAGATTGACTATCGCTTGGACGAGAATAAGGGAGACTTAGAACGTATGTTGATAGAGACGCTACTTGACCGGCGCTAAAGCGAACACGGGAAAATGGTTCTTAGATTTTGAAGAATGAGCGAACGCACAATTGGACATGTCGATCGGGAGTCGAATAACCTTTTGAGGATTTGTAGAATGACTTGACTCCGAGTGGTGTATGTGATAGCTTCGAAGAAGAAAAAGAGCGAGTGTCGATGACTAGTCGAATGGCTCGAACCCTGAGTGGTGTATGGACGTTATAGAAATTGTTCGAGCGAGACTAAACGATTTACGAATAGAACGAGTATGTCGGCAAGCGATGATATCGCGCAAGCCTTGGAATGAGTAATGCTTAGTTGGTATTGACTTCGAGAGTCTCAAACGAGATATTGTTCGGACGAATTAAGAATGCGTAGTGCGAATCATGAAACGAATGGAGGTCTTGGTCGAGGAAACATAGGAGATCGTGCATGCGATTTTGAATTTAGTCGAAGGGATTGAAACTTGAGTTGAGGTGAAATACCCATAGACGAGATCGAAGATAGCACGATCGGAAGATAGCGTGCATGGAAAACGTTTGTTTGAAGATACGAGGATGACTAAGGATTTGGAATAGATGTTGCTCAATGAAGAGTTAGCACGAGATAACGTGAATTGAGGAATTAAGTTGTACGACTTGGAATTCGTTGCAAAAGGAAGATCGTCAGGTTATGTGCATCATCGATGGTATTGAGGCGTATCAAAGATCGATGTACGATAACTCGGGGTACTCCGATTCAATAAATGAGGATCGTGTTAGAAGTTATTATTTTAAGGGATGTCATGTTGGAGATCTTGATAGAAATGAATGTTTGGATAAAGAAGGGAAGTGACTTGATTGTTCGGTGATAACCACAACGACAACGATCTTGTCTTGCGCGAGCACAACTCCAGCCTCGCGCATACGTCACGTCGGATTTGGGACAATCATTCTGCGTGAGCGTTGGCATGGTGATTCATGTCCAGCGGGAATGATCGAACTCGAAATACCTTGACATGGAAATTTTGATTGCTTCGACTTGTGGTTTGAAGCGAAAGCGAATTAGAGGATTGATCGAACTTATGAGGGACAACGAAGAAAACTTGAGGATTGAGTAGACCCAATCCGCATATCGAAAATGAGTAAGTCTAGATTCAACGTAAGAGTTACGTCCCGATGAGGACGATTATTCCACGGAAACGTTGATATGGTGATTCATGTCCGCCGTGGATAATCAGACTTGTGTGAGATCGGGGCGCGACATACTACAAGGCTAGACGACCTTGTGATCAACTACGTGAATTGGATAGGATGGATAGGTAAATTATATCAAACATACTTGAAGAGATAGACTATGGTAATTGCTAGTGTAGACGCACGAGATTGACATGTCAAGGATTTGATTGAGGACAACCTATCGTAGGATGACTTTCCTAAATGAGCTAGACATGGAGCGGAGAATGTGTTGATGCGAATAGGAGCAACACTGCTTGATGTTTAGAAATTTGAGTGAAACAAACTTGGATAGAAACTCCCGTACAAGCGAACAAATGGTTTGACCATAGGATTTGGGGCGAGCGTCATGCAACGACCTTGCACGATGAGCAATGTGTAGTGCCCCGCTCCTTGCGGTCCACTACGTAATACCTACGGCTTGTTGACTCAGTCATGAACTGAGTCTTTGGTGAAACATTTGTCGGTATCGATTGATCACGGATGAAATGCAATGAACCTTTCCAATTGATGGATTGGCTTCTATTGAAATGAATCCAAGAGTTTTGCTGAATGTTTTCTCTTTGCTGCTTGGTTTTGATGAATGCGTTTTCGTGTTGGTTTTCGATGGTTGGTTTTTATTGTTCACTTTCATCGCATTTCGCATTCATTCTGAATCTTGAGAGAAAGAGACGAAGTATGCTAATCAACTGTTGGTGCCATTGTAGGCCGCGTGAATTGTTCATGAACGGCGCATGAAGTCCCTCCTTCTCTCAACTAAGATTCATCTCGGTGAGTTGCTTGAACCGGGCTTGCATTTATTTGTACGCCCTAATAAAAATGATTTCTAGTCCACTCTGTTGCCTTGTCCCTGTGATCAACGATACCTCAATAACAAAAGATAAGAGAAGATAATGAATGAATCATATGTAAAATGGAACTGTCGCTTGCTTGCTTCAATATGAACTGTATGCTCTTATGAATTGCCTAAAAGAGATAGCTCGGTATGGAAATCACGGCTTGACCGTGCAAGAAGAAGAGAATGGAAATGTTTACAAGTTGCTAGGCTCGTGCATGGTAGAATTATCTGATAGCTGCATTCGCATTGGTCTAGACAACTTGTGCACAAGGAGGTAATCTCTCAATCGATTCTGGGGGCACCTGGAGTTGATCGGCCTATGAGAGAACAGGACACTTGGGGCTAGAAGTCCCCGCAGAAAAAGGGTGTTAGTCTATTAGTAGTTGGGCAAGAAGTTCCGATTGCTAGTAATAGGAATACCCATGGACCACAATAATTAGGTTCATGCATATAAATAGAGATTTATTGCAAGCCTAACATGCAGGGACGGAAATGAGAATGTTTTATAAATGCAAATTGTGCTAACCTGTTTTTGTGCAGGGATGACTGTCGGCGTTGGCAAGTTGGCTTTGAATATTCTGTTGTCATGTTTCTTATGAATTGTTAAAAAGAATCTAGACAAGTAGAAAGAGCACTAGTAAATATGTAGCTTCACATGTTGAATTAGTGCAGATATTTGTGAGTTTCAGCGAAGAGCCGCTCGCCAGTACATGATGTGTGCTGACCCACGTTGTGGGCATCCTTTTCAGAAAGCAAAGGAGACAGGGGGTGTCACGCCCCGCTCCCGTAGGAGCGATCGTCCTCGCTAAGGCGTGATGCCGCACGAGCCTAGATTGCGCTCGTGCAAGGCGGGTTCCATAACGGCCGATTACATCGGCGGCGACGGGGTCGTCGCACAGAAGTCCCAAGCAGAAACATTAAAAATATTACAGCGGAATTTAAAGAAGAACACATGGACACAAGTAACTTAAAAGAAACTCTTTATTGATATTGAATACAAGGATTACATTGTGGGCGCAAGGCCAATTACAAGTCTCTCAAGTCTCACTTTTCTCTCATTTTACAAGTCACTCTGCTCTCTCTCATCTCTCGATACAATACTTGATTCCAGCGGAAGCTTCGGAAGGCGATGTCCATACATTACGTCCTGTATAAGTCTTCAGATCACGCGACCGCACGCTTCGACTCGCCAAGGAACTCCGTGCCTCGACGCATCCAAGCGAACTCCGCGCCACGAGCTTCTACCTGTGCCTGCACATGAAACACTGTGTGGGTGTCAGTACCACTGTACTGGTGGAGTGAGCTTCTCGCCCACCCATACAAAACCAACACGTTCTTTTACTTTGTGCAGCTTAAACCCTTTCGATTGTCTTTCTAGTCTTGCCTTAGGATCAGTTTTAGGACCGGCGCCTTAGCGCAACTTGTGTGTCAGAACCATCCCGTGCTTGCAATGTCAACGTTAACTCATACTTTGTATCTAGACCATTCCTCGTGCCCATAACGTTAACCTATCAAGTCGTGTTTGCCTTACGGCCATAATCAGAGACGCAACTACACGAAGGACTCCATTTCCTTGCTTCTAGACCTTTCTCGTGCTTGCATTGTCGACGCACCGACTTATACTTATCTTTCGTGCCAAACTCTGGGACGTAACGACTCGGTCGTGCCATAACTCAATTCGTGTTTCAATATCTTCGAGGCAGCGCCTCCTTGTTTAGTCTTGCTTATACTTGTGTTGTGACAACGCGGCCGTGCCTCATAACTCAACGCAACTTCACACAACATGCCCTACGGCCCTTTTTGACTTAACTCGCAACTTAACAGTCGACGCTACATCTCGTGCCGAAGCACGCCGCCTTCTCGCTGTAGCCAAATCTTAGGCCCAGACATTGTGTTCACTAACTTCACACACTTTTAACTCAACTAAATCCAAAGGCACGCACGCGGATTGCCGCCCGTGCCGACACATCTATATGAAAGGTCACTGGCCTAACCAGCCATTTTGGACATAGCCTGGTACTCGGGACCCTTGCACCGCCGGTTGCGATCCTCGCTGCAAGTCCCCGACATACCGGTTGCTTCATACCCAGCTCGGCTATAATTCGGTTCTTCCTAGGCCGAGTCGGTCCCGTGGCCCCGGGTTGCCGCTCGAAGAACCACCCCTTGTCGACAAGTAGTCCATGACCACGCGCCTACGCTAACTTCTAGACTTAACGTAATGCAAGGTCACATTATTATCACAGTTCCTTTGTTTTACTCTTTTCACTTTTTGTACTTCCTTTGCAGAGCCCCTAACCAGGGTTGCCTCGGCGACTACCCCTCGCTTAGACTTAACATTCTTTGAACTCAGGGAACGGCTACTGCATAGCCTTCCAACTTAACTTGAACATAACGTGTTTCCTTAAGTATCGACCGACCGTGGATAGCTTTCCACTGAACCAACCGTGGCTCGTGCCTCTAAACCGACTCGTGTTCGACGCAACGCTGTCGCCCAAGTCATACTTCATATGACGGGCCTTGGGATCGTGGGACTATTTATCTTGACAACCGCAGAATGAGCGGGACAGCACGTAGAATAACTTAGGTCGACCGGCATAACTTTGCCAAACTCACTCAAGCCTACGACTTAACCCAAGGGACAAGTAAAGGCTACGCCAAGCCTTGCGGGACAGGATCGTGCATGCTTTAGTAAGCATTTGTGCGGGCGACGCCTATGACTTAGGCTAACTCTCAACTTTTGCACCGAAGACCAACTTTCCTTCTCCCAAGCCACGGGACGAAGGACCGAGTGTCATTTTCAAAGCACGCCGTGCACCAACTCTAAGCCGACCGTGGGACGTTTTCCATGTTCTAACTCGATTCAAACCGTCGGGATTATTCCCTTAGCTATGTGGATGCGTAGCTTTTATTTATCAAGCCTAACTTGTGCATGTTGAAAACACGATTTATTATGTGAAGGCAAAGATGAGGCAAGTTCACCGAAACTACCCCACCTGAGCGATGTCTCCGAGCAAGCCGTTGCAAGGCTAAGTCCGAACGCCGTCGGCGTTTCGATTCCTCCGATTGACTTTGCGGGACGGGGCACTACAACATACACCACTCAGAACAAGTCTCGTCCTCGAGACTTTCCTGAAGGCAAGCTATCCTACCATTTCTATGGCCAAGACTTAGTCGTACACATTTCGCCTACGCGTTTCTTCGATTGCGAGCCACGCTCGCACTATTATCAATCTTTACTTCAACACGACTTCAAGATCTCGACACACTCCCACATTTCAAGCCTTGCTTGAACTCGCCGCATCACTTGGCTGGATCGTGCACGCATTCCAAGCGTCCCTAAAATACATGCATTCAGCCAAGCCGCATGATAGAAATTTGTCATTCTCACTCGAGTCGCATCGTGCACATACCCAGGCGTCCCTGAAATATATACATGTCAGCCGAATCTCGTGAGCAGGGTTTTCTACCTTCGTGATTCACGCTATCCATCCATGCCAATCCTCAAGTTCAATCCTTCGACTGATAACTCATGAAACATGGCGTCTCGCCTAACCGCTAGGCCATTTCTTTTCGAGGCTAAGTCAATGTCAGGATTGGAATCATAGTTCCCCAACAATAATGCCAACACTGACCCCTATCCTAGGGTCAAACCAGAGTCGATCATACGGGATATTCTACCCAAGCTCGCATCACTCAGATTTCTAAACATCGAGCACGATTACCTAATTCGCATTACGGCACGCATTGCGTATATTCGAATCCCTTCAATTCACCAATTCTAACCAATTCATGTATTCGATCACGAGGTCGTCTCGCTCGACAATACGTTGCGCCCTAATCTCACGCGAGTCTGATAATCCGCGGTGGTTCATGAATCACCATGCAACGCTCCCGCGGAATAACCATTCTCATCGGGGCGTAACTCTTGTTTGAGTTCAGACTAATTCATTCTCGATACGCGGATTGGACCTACTCAATCCTCAAGTTCAATCGACAAGCACACTAATTCAATCTCGAGTCTAACTTCGTGTCAAGCCACAAGTCAAAGCACAATCTGTCGCACCGTACAAGTTCGACCACTCCCGCTGTATGAATCACCATACCAGCGCTCACGCAGAGTGATCGCCCTAATCGGTGTGACGCATGTGCGAGGCTGGAGTAGCGCTCGCATAAGACAAGGACATCAACATTGTGGTTGTCGACGAAGCAAATCCAAACATTCCAGTTTTCATCCAAGCCAAGTTCGATAGTTCGATCGTCATTCGTTCAACTTAGAAAGTCCTCGAGCCAAGTCTATCCTTTCCTCGACACATTTTTAATATTTCAAGTATAGCGTCCAACGGAACAATGACATTTGCACGACCGTCATTCGCCGAGTCAGAGTGCCCCCGAGTTATCGCATATCGATCTTTGATACGCCTCAATACCATCGACGATATGCGTAACCTGACGATCTTCCTTTGCAACCAATTTCGAGTCGTGCGTTGATGCTGTTGTCCGAGTTGGATATTCCTCAATTTTCTCGATATTCAAGATCAAGTTCGATTGCTATTCCTCAAGCTCGTTTCAAGATCGTTGTTTAAAACTCAAGTCACATTTTATTTGCATCAATCCGATATCGCACGCGCGATCCTCTAAGTTTCTTCAATCAAGACCATTCATTTTCATTCATCGTTCCGAATCGGTTTTCTAACTCGCATTGCTCATTCACAAGTTGTCCGAACGAGATGCTCGTTTGGGACATTCGAAGTCACGACCAACTAAGCGTGACGCGTTCTAAGGCTTTGCGCGATCGCATCGCCTCGCCGCTTACTCGTAATCCTCAATATTCACTCGAACAATTTCCAAGACGAACCATACACCACTCGGATTCGAGCCACTCGACTAGTCGTCGACACTCATTCTTATTCTTCTCCGAACCTATCACATACACCACTCGGATTCAAGCCATAAGATCTAGTCCTCAATCACGTTTGCGTCATGCGCTAAGATATCCTTCAGATTTGTTCGACGAATCGCTAACGTAGTCGCTCGCGTCGTATCGACGTACTAAGTCGTTCGCACTATTTCCTCAAAATCCAAATCAATCTTCCGTGTATGCCTAAGCGTTAACTCGATAGCATTCCTATCGATAGACACTCTAGGTATATCTTCTTTCCCGACCAAGCGATACTTGATATCGCTCGCGACTCATTTGCACCAAGGGTCGAGGTGCGCGACGCGAAACACAACTTAGCCAAAAGGCCGTGCGCATAGCCATCCTGTACGGACTATATTACGAGCTTGCACGCTCAATTGCTAGGGTCGACGTTGGACTAATTAGGCACGCAGCGACATGTCAACTTAGCAAGTGTTTTCTATCGAGTCAAGTTGACACCATTCGGCACAAAGGCCTACGATGCATCCGGCGATAGCCTACCGATACGTTCGAATGAACGCTTGTACGAGCTTTCGAAAATATTTAGACTTATTGTATGGACATGCCGAGGGATATTTGAGAGAGAGCGCACCAACGATAACAACTTGCGGAAGCAACAGAGTTTTGCTGAAACATCGAAGTTAAAGAATTCAATCGACGGTCCAAGGACGTAAAGCCGTGCTCTGATACCACTATGTCACGCCCCGCTCCCGTAGGAGCGATCGTCCTCGCTAAGGCGTGATGCCGCACGAGCCTAGATTGCGCTCGTGCAAGGCGGGTTCCATAACGGCCGATTACATCGGCGGCGACGGGGTCGTCGCACAGAAGTCCCAAGCAGAAACATTGAAAATATTACAGCGGAATTTAAAGAAGAACACATGGACACAAGTAACTTAAAAGAAACTCTTTATTGATATTGAATACAAGGATTACATTGTGGGCGCAAGGCCAATTACAAGTCTCTCAAGTCTCACTTTTCTCTCATTTTACAAGTCACTCTGCTCTCTCTCATCTCTCGATACAATACTTGATTCCAGCGGAAGCTTCGGAAGGCGATGTCCATACATTACGTCCTGTATAAGTCTTCAGATCACGCGACCGCACGCTTCGACTCGCCAAGGAACTCCGTGCCTCGACGCATCCAAGCGAACTCCGCGCCACGAGCTTCTACCTGTGCCTGCACATGAAACACTGTGTGGGTGTCAGTACCACTGTACTGGTGGAGTGAGCTTCTCGCCCACCCATACAAAACCAACACGTTCTTTTACTTTGTGCAGCTTAAACCCTTTCGATTGTCTTTCTAGTCTTGCCTTAGGATCAGTTTTAGGACCGGCGCCTTAGCGCAACTTGTGTGTCAGAACCATCCCGTGCTTGCAATGTCAACGTTAACTCATACTTTGTATCTAGACCATTCCTCGTGCCCATAACGTTAACCTATCAAGTCGTGTTTGCCTTACGGCCATAATCAGAGACGCAACTACACGAAGGACTCCATTTCCTTGCTTCTAGACCTTTCTCGTGCTTGCATTGTCGACGCACCGACTTATACTTATCTTTCGTGCCAAACTCTGGGACGTAACGACTCGGTCGTGCCATAACTCAATTCGTGTTTCAATATCTTCGAGGCAGCGCCTCCTTGTTTAGTCTTGCTTATACTTGTGTTGTGACAACGCGGCCGTGCCTCATAACTCAACGCAACTTCACACAACATGCCCTACGGCCCTTTTTGACTTAACTCGCAACTTAACAGTCGACGCTACATCTCGTGCCGAAGCACGCCGCCTTCTCGCTGTAGCCAAATCTTAGGCCCAGACATTGTGTTCACTAACTTCACACACTTTTAACTCAACTAAATCCAAAGGCACGCACGCGGATTGCCGCCCGTGCCGACACATCTATATGAAAGGTCACTGGCCTAACCAGCCATTTTGGACATAGCCTGGTACTCGGGACCCTTGCACCGCCGGTTGCGATCCTCGCTGCAAGTCCCCGACATACCGGTTGCTTCATACCCAGCTCGGCTATAATTCGGTTCTTCCTAGGCCGAGTCGGTCCCGTGGCCCCGGGTTGCCGCTCGAAGAACCACCCCTTGTCGACAAGTAGTCCATGACCACGCGCCTACGCTAACTTCTAGACTTAACGTAATGCAAGGTCACATTATTATCACAGTTCCTTTGTTTTACTCTTTTCACTTTTTGTACTTCCTTTGCAGAGCCCCTAACCAGGGTTGCCTCGGCGACTACCCCTCGCTTAGACTTAACATTCTTTGAACTCAGGGAACGGCTACTGCATAGCCTTCCAACTTAACTTGAACATAACGTGTTTCCTTAAGTATCGACCGACCGTGGATAGCTTTCCACTGAACCAACCGTGGCTCGTGCCTCTAAACCGACTCGT
Source organism: Iris pallida (assembly GCA_029216955.1). Lineage (NCBI taxonomy): Eukaryota > Viridiplantae > Streptophyta > Magnoliopsida > Asparagales > Iridaceae > Iris > Iris pallida. The sequence continues at coordinate 37,546 of JANAVB010038969.1, forward strand.
GTTCGACGCAACGCTGTCGCCCAAGTCATACTTCATATGACGGGCCTTGGGATCGTGGGACTATTTATCTTGACAACCGCAGAATGAGCGGGACAGCACGTAGAATAACTTAGGTCGACCGGCATAACTTTGCCAAACTCACTCAAGCCTACGACTTAACCCAAGGGACAAGTAAAGGCTACGCCAAGCCTTGCGGGACAGGATCGTGCATGCTTTAGTAAGCATTTGTGCGGGCGACGCCTATGACTTAGGCTAACTCTCAACTTTTGCACCGAAGACCAACTTTCCTTCTCCCAAGCCACGGGACGAAGGACCGAGTGTCATTTTCAAAGCACGCCGTGCACCAACTCTAAGCCGACCGTGGGACGTTTTCCATGTTCTAACTCGATTCAAACCGTCGGGATTATTCCCTTAGCTATGTGGATGCGTAGCTTTTATTTATCAAGCCTAACTTGTGCATGTTGAAAACACGATTTATTATGTGAAGGCAAAGATGAGGCAAGTTCACCGAAACTACCCCACCTGAGCGATGTCTCCGAGCAAGCCGTTGCAAGGCTAAGTCCGAACGCCGTCGGCGTTTCGATTCCTCCGATTGACTTTGCGGGACGGGGCACTACAGGGGGATTTCAAGGAGGCACTAAAGCTCGTCTAGCCCAGTAGAGCTGCGGACTGCCTCGAAGCTTTCTTTTATTTCAAGTCAAGTTCAAGTTTCTTTTCTTCTGAAGGTGTCTTTCAATTCCAGCTTGTAATAAAAGGATATCATATATGGGCATTGTGGCTAATTTCAAAAGAGTGTTTCAAAGAGAATCTTGTAGCCAAATTATAAGGCAAATCTGAGTTGCAAAGCTTTGTACTTGTATTCCAATCAAGCTATGAATAAAATGAGTATTTCCATTTCAAATCTCTGTGTCCAACATTTGGTTTTCTGCAATGGGTGCGTGCGTGTGTTTTGCTTGACTAATGGGTGCGTGCGTGTGTTTTGCTTGACTAGTTGTTTTTGTGCAGGTACATGGCCTTGTGCAAGCGCAACTTAGGCTTGCACGGCATCACGCCTTAGCGAGGACGATCGATCCCGCAGGGATCCAAGCAAGACGGACGACCCTAGCGGGATCGGGGCGTGACAAAGTGGTATCAGAGCACAGCTTTACGTCCTTGGCCTCTTGCAAATATCGATTTTGAAAAAGTATATAAAGTACTTTGACGGCTTTCAAACGTGTCCCGATTTTGAGTTATGAAAACAAATGCCCCATACAATAAGTCCATAATATTTTATGAGACTGACAGAAGTTACACTATTTTGTAGAGAAATGGCTCCTCCTCGTCCATCTGGCTCGACCGATACGGTAGAACGGATCATGACAATGTTGGAGTTACTGAGACAGGACAATGAGGAACGAAATCAAATATACCAGGCCCGAGTGGCTGCCCAACAAAAGCAGTTGGATGCCTTGACCCAGCTTGTCACGGCGCTTGCGGCAAATCGAGATGCCACCGCAGCGACGGAACCAACAGAAACGCCCGAGATCGAGCCCGTAGAGGGTGATGAGCTCCAGCCAGTGCAAAGGCACACTGTCTTTAGGCCAAAGGACTTCTTGGACGCAAAACCTCCGAAATTTGAAGGCAGGACGTCACCCGACAAAGTGATGGACTGGATAGATAAAATGGAGAGTCTGTTCACGTTCATAGGAGTTCCAAGTAGCAAAAAGGTAGTTTGTGCCGTTATGCTCCTACGGCTGCGGGCGAAGGATTGGTGGAAGACGAAGAAGCCGGCGCTACTCGCAACGGCTAGGAATGGGAAGATCTCATGGGCCTTGTTCAAGAAGGCGTTTCTTGATCAATATCTGCCTCCAGCCATGAGCAAGAAGATGGAGGATGACTTCATCACACTGAAACAGGAAGATATGTCCGTGGAGGACTATGAGTCTGAATTTGCTAAGTTGGCAAATTTTGCCGCTGCTTTGCTCCCCACGGAACAGTCTCGCATAAATCGATTCGTTGATGGTCTGAATGACGACATCCAGTTAAGTGTGCTGAATCGAGAATGCGGGTCCTATTCTCAAGCCTTTGAAGCGGCGCTACAGGTGGAACAATTCCAGCAAAAGAAGGCGTCAGCAAAGACGCAGAACAGTCGGAATCAGCCCGCCAAAAGATATCATAACGGGAAGAAAAAGACTGACGGAGAAATGAAGACTGGCGGGAAACAAAATAATAAGCCCGTGTGCGCTTTCTGCGGTAGGCATGGACACACAAAGGAAGTTTGTCGTTCTGCCAACGGAGAGTGTTTCAACTGTGGTCAAAAGGGCCACCGTGCTATAAATTGCCAGAATAAGAGAGTTCGGCCGCTGAACAACAACGACACTGAAGAGCGTGGGCAGCTGCCAGGCCCACCGCCCCTTCGAGACCATCCGCAGAACCAGTCGCAGCAGACTAATGCGCGCATCTACAATCTCTCCATGTTGCTTGACCCAGAATGCAACACTAGTGGAGGTGAGTTTTGTTTCTTAAGTTTTGAGGACAACTTTTTCTCGGTGGGTTATTATGTAGTGCCCCGCTCCTTGCGGTCCACTATGTAATGCCTACGGCTTGTTGACTCAGTCATGAACTGAGTCTTTGGTGAAACCTTTGTCGGTATCGATTGATCATGGATGAAATGCAATGAACCTTTCCAATTGATGGATTGGCTTCTATTGAAATGAATCCAAGAGTTTTGCTGAATGTTTTCTCTTTGCTGCTTGGTTTTGATGAATGCGTTTTCGTGTTGGTTTTCGATGATTGGTTTTCATTGTTCGCTTTCATCGCATTTTGCATTCATTCCGAATCTTGAGAGAAAGAGACGAAGTATGCTAATCAACTGTTGGTGCCATTGTAGGCCACGTGAATTGTTCGTAAACGGCGCGTGAAGTCCCTCCTTCTCTCAACTAAGATTCATCTCGATGAGTTACTTGAACCGGGCTTGCATTTATTTGTACGCCCTAATAAAAATGATTTCTAGTCCACTTTGTTGCCTTGTCCCTGTGATCAACGATACCTTAATAACAAAAGATAAGAGAAGATAATGAATGAATCATATGTAAAATGGAACTGTCGCTTGCTTGCTTCAATATGAACTGTATGCTCTTATGAATTGCCTAAAAGAGATAGCTCGGTATAGAAATCACGGCTTGACCGTGCAAGAAGAAGAGAATGGAAATGTTTACAAGTTGCTAGGCTCATGCATGGTAGAATTATCTGATAGCTGCATTCGCATTGGTCTAGACAACTTGTGCACAAGGAGGTAATCTCTCGATCGATTCTGGGGTCACCTGGAGTCGATCGGCCTAGGAGAGAACAGGACACTTGGGGCTAGAAGTCCCCGCAGAAAAAGGATGTTAGTCTATTAGTAGTTGGGCAAGAAGTTCCGATTGCTAGTAATGGGAATACCCATGGACCACAATAGTTAGGTTCATGCATATAGATAGAGATTTATTGCAAGCCTAACATGCAGGGACGGAAATGAGAATGTTTTATAAATGCAAATTGTACTAACCTGTTTTTGTGCAGGGTTGACTGTCGGCGTTGGTAAGTTGGCTATGAATATTCTGTTGTCATGTTTCTTATGAATTGTTAAAAAGAACCTAGACAAGTAGAAAGAGCACTAGTAAATATGTAGCTTCACATGTTAAATTAGTGCAGATATTTGTGAGTTTCGACGAAGAGCCGCTCGCCAGTACATGATGTGTGCTGACCCACGTTGTGGGCATCCTTTTCAGAAAGCAAAGGAGACATGAGGATTTCAAGGAGGCACTAAAGCTCGTCTAGCCCAGTAGAGCTGCGGACTGCCTCGAAGCTTTCTTTTATTTCAAGTCAAGTTCAAGTTTCTTTTCTTCTGAAGGTGTCTTTCAATTCCAGCTTGTAATAAAGGGATATCATGTATGGGCATTGTGGCTAATTTCAAAAGAGTGTTTCAAAGAGAATCTTGTAGCCAAATTATAAGGCAAATCTGAGTTGCAAAGCTTTGTACTTGTATTCCAATCAAGCTATGAATAAAATGAGTATTTCCATTTCAAATCTCTGTGTCCAACATTTGGTTTTCTGCAATGGATGCGTGCGTGTGTTTTGCTTGACTAATGGGTGCGTGCGTATATTTTGCTTGACTAGTTGTTTTTGTGCAGGTACATGGCCTTGTGCAAGCGCAACTTAGGCTTGCACGGCATCACGCCTTAGCGAGGACGATCGATCCCGCAGGGATCCAAGCAAGACGGACGACCCTAGCGGGATCGGGGCGTGACACAATGGACTTGACGTGTAACTATAACCTTGTGAGCTGACCTAGCGGATAGGCGGACGACCCTATGCCGAGTAATTGAACCTGTGCGATGGCATTTACAGTATCATCTAGACGGACGATAGACTTGGGCAACAAGACTTAGAGTAGGACGGGGAACTGGGAGTGTGCGTGAACGACAACGAGATTGGCCCCAAACGAAGGAAAATATAGGAATAGATGATGCGTAAGTAAAGTTGGGATAACGAATTGAATCATTGATTGGAAGACGTACTCGATGATATTGTAATACTTGGTCTTGAATCGGACAAAAATTGCTTAAACTTGGTCGACTCCGCTAAGAAGAAATCATATTGATTTCGTAGACAAGAACGCTTGAGAAACGAATCGAATTATCTCGATGACCGAGATAAACGATAGTGAGATGCACACAGGTTCGGTTTTAAATCGAAGTTAGCAGAACGATCGGCAAATCAAAACTATCACGAGTAGCTTGTCCGACTTCGCTAATCGCTAAGCTTGGTTGAAATGTACGTATTCGGGGGATGCCTTGAATATGTGCATGATCCAAACTCAGCGATATGATGAACTCGAATGCAGCTGCAAGTGGGTGTTACGATGCGCATGAACGAATGAGTGCATTAACCTCAACCTACGACTCTCGTATTTGACGAATTACAACGCACCCCGTGCGACCGTTTCAATCCCATAATACGTCAAAATAGCAACCAGTCGAAGAAACACGATAATTGAATAAGCACCATCAACTCTGAAATGAATGAAAAGCCATTCAATAAAATCGACCAAACGTATGCGACATGGAACTTGGAAAGGTATCGAGTATAGTTCGATGCCATCGAACGGTAAATCCATTCGATAGGAATTTTCTAAGGTATGCACACGGCGATGAGTAAAGGAATGGTAGGATAACCCGCACTTAGGAAGTCTCGAGGACGAGACTTGTTTTGAGTGGTGTATTATGTAATGACCCGCTCCGCCCTAGCGGAATGCCGATTCAAACGGCAAGTGCAACGACTCAAACGAGCTGTCGACCCGAAGAGTTGGCATCGACCTGATGAAGGATCGATGCAAGGCTTACATTGGCCGTCAAGATGAATCCAGACTTAGACTTTCAAAGGCACGCTCGGAGTATCGCTCGGCCGATGCGAACATCGCTAAGGTGGGTGGCTCCGATGAACCCGTCTTTGCTTAGCCTAGACACTTAACAATGCAGATACTATCACGAGAATCGTTAGGCGATAACACCGTGCATGTTAATAAATGACTCAAAGCACCTAGCTAAGGGATTAATCCCACCTTACATGCTTGTATAGAATATGGAAAGGAACATGGAAAATATGAGAACTCTAGCACCGTGCTCCATGCTCGTGCTACGGCACAAGCTTACGTTCAAGTCCCATACGCGTTCAACAATAAAATAATGAATGGATTACAACAATGAAACGGGAAGACAATCAACATAGTCGTTCCAAGTAGAGTATAGCAACATTGAAAGATTATGGGACCGATGGGTCGCCAAGGCAACTCTCGCATGGGGAGTAGCATAATATGTGAATGAAAGAATGAATGGATAAGTGAATTAATGAGCCAACGAATGAAAGAATGAATACGTGAATGAATCAATGAACGAACAAAGAGGTGAAAGAAAGAAAGAATGAATAAAAGATAAGAAGGAAAGGAATGGTTAGCGACAGGTATGACGGGCACGTGCAACGGGGCTCACTACCCGCGCTGCACGGACGCCAACCTAGTCGATAACGCATTATGGCTAAGGGTTAGCCTACGGCTCGGAGATAGCCGTTAAGTTAAAATGACAAATAATACGAAATGGTCGTGGACAATTCCCTCATATACGGGAGGTGGGAAATATAAGGGATTTTCGCGGCATGATCAAAGGGAGGATCGTGGCCGGCCTAGGCGGAAATCAAAGGGGGCTTACGAGCTGCCTGGAGGGGCTTGGCTACCCGGGGGACGTAAGTGCAGGGTATTTCCAAGACACTATCAACGTGTACCAGCCGTACGCTCTGAATAGTTACGAAATACCAAGGGAAAAAGGGTCCCAAATGGCTTGTGATGCCAGCGACCGGTGCATATAGAGTTAAGTGGGCTTTGCTGGTAGCGATCCACGTGCAAGTCCTTGCATTGAACAAAGTGGTCTAAGTTAACTAAATGAAGTGCCTTTTGAACAGGCTTGAAATATAACACACCAAAGGATAAAGAGTACTTCGTGAAATTGAATTAGGAAACACGCCTACGAAGCGCTAGGCCTGAGGCAGGGACACGCCCTTGACATTGAATGCTTACATAAATCACGATAAGTTATTACATATGAATTGTTGACTAACTTGGTTTACTTTGGACAGGGAAGGCGGACGGTAAGTATGGATAAGTCGTGCATGAAATTCCATGCGACACTTGTATTCGGCAACACGAGATAGGCTATGAAATATGCCATGTAAATGATCCTAAGGCAAAATTAGAAAGACAATGAATGATAGACGGTGCACAAAAGTAAATAGAACGTGTTTGGTAATGATAGCATTGTGGGCGAGCTAGCCTCCCCACCAGTGCATAACAATGTACTGATAACCCCACAGTCTGTTTGCAGGAAGCAGGAAACGTCGGAGGGTGCGGAGCTTTCCTCGAACGTGCTAAGGCGCGGAGCTATCTCTGGAGCCTTGGAGCGTTACAAGGAGCTGGAGCACCATATACAGGACATAATGTATCGGAACATCGCCATGAATCATTCCATCTTGTAAGCCACTTGGCACACCTTTTATGTTTCAGAGAGAGAGAGAGCTTGAGTGACTTGTATACTCGGCCTAGCGCCGCTTGTAAACTTCTTGAATATTAATAAAGAGTTTGAATTCGCTTCAACTTGTGTTCATTTACATTCCGCTGCAAATGGGGACACTCTGTACGACTTTGTGGCCTAGCTCAAATCGGCCGTTTCTGGACTTGGCCTTGTACGGGCGCAACCTAGGCCCGTGCGACATCACGCCTTAGCGAGAACGATCGCTCCTACGGGAGTGGGGCGTGATAGAAGTTATGAAATGACTCTGAGGATTGGAATGGATGTCGTTCGATGATTTGAGTTAGCAAGGAATGATACGAATTGAAGAAATATGTTGGTCGATGACTTAAGATTGACGGTTGAACGATACATGAATTTGGTTTGAGAAAATTGATGTTGTGAAAGAATCAAGGGATAATGATCGAACTTAAATTTGAATGTCGAGGAGATTATCCAGTCGGATGATAGCATCATTCGCACGACTCAAATTTGGTTACAAAGGAAGATCGTCAGGTTGTGCATATCATCGATGGTATTGAGGCGTATCAAAGACCGATATGCGATAACTCGGGGGTACTCTGACTCGATGAATAATGATCGTGCAAGTGTTATTGTTCGGTTGGATTCTATACTTAGGATTTTGATGGAGATGAACGTTGGATAAAAACAGAAGTGTCTTGAGGGTTACGCGGATAACCACAGCATCGACATTTTTGTCTTACGTAAGTACGACTCCAGCCTCGCACTTACGTCACATCGTATTTGGGACGATCGTTCCGTGTAAGCGCTGACATGGTGATTCATGTCCCGGGAATGATCGAACTCGAAAAATTAGGACGCGGCAACTTTGATTGTCTCGATTTGTTGGCTTGATGCGAAGGTGAACTCGAGGATTTGTGGGACTTATGATTGACAAATGAATGAAACTTGAGGATTGAGTAGGTCCAATCCGCGTATCGAGAATGAATTAGTCTAGACACAAAACAAGAGTTACGTCCCGATGAGAATGATTATCTCGCGGGAGCGTACATGGGGATTTGTGCCCACCATGGATAATCTGACTCACGAGAGATCGGAGCGCAACATATTGTTAAGTCGGACGACCTTGTAATCGATTACGTGAATTGGGATGAATGACTTAGGGAGTATGAAATTTAAATTTTGGTTTAGCGATGAATTGTGTCATAGCATGCTTGACTTGGAGATTGAAAGGTGGATTATGTTGAACATGTTCGAAAAGATAGACTATACGAAATGGCTTGATAAACGAGTGATATTGATACGTCGTGAAATCGATTGAAATATGATTTATCATAGGATGGCTTTGCTGAACAACTCAAACCCCGTGCGATAAATGTTGGGATATGTGTAGGATTATGTCGAACGTGTTCGAAGAGATAGACTATACGAAATGGCTTGATAAACGAGTAATATTGATACGCCGTAAAATCGGTTGAAACGTGATTTATCATAGGATGGCTTTGCTGAACGACTCAAACCCCGTGCGATAAATGTTAGGATATGTGTAGGAAATCGATGCTCGATATTTAGAAATTGGAGTGATATGAGCTTGGGTAGAAAATCCCGTACCATCGATTTGGTTTGACCTTAGGATGGGGTCAGTATTGATATCATTGTTTGGGAACTATGATTCCAGTAGTGACGGAAAGACATAGCTTAGCGATTAGGCAGACGTCCGAGTGCGAAACGATAGAAAATTGTAGAGGCACTACTCATGAGGCTCGGTTGACATGCACGTATATCAGGGATGCCCGAATATGTGCACGATCCGACTCGAGTAGTGATAGCGGATTCTCTATCACGAGGCTTGGCTGAAATATATGTATTTTGGGGACACCTAGAATATGTGCACGATCCAACTAAGTGATACGTTGAATCAAGTGAGACTTGAGGAACGAAAAAGTGTCGAGGATTTTGAGATTGTGAGTTTCGAAGAAGTGTTGATGGTAATGCGATCATTGAATTGAGACGAGTTAGAATGTTGGTTGATCGGTTGGTGTGTCTAACGACTAAGTTAGCGATAAGAATGAGCGTAGCTCGAATTGAGGAAACGCATAGAAGTAGAGTGTACGAGAAACATAGGATGTTGGATCAAGTTATAAGTCGATAAGTGTACTCAGTAAGTTTCGAGGACAAAACTTTTTCTGTGTGGTGTATGATGTAGTGCCCCGTCCCGCTCAGTCAATCGGAGGAATCGAAACACCGACGGCGTTCGGACTTAGCCTTACAACGGCAACTCGAAGGCCCGCTCGGTCGAGGCGACCGCTCGCTCAGGTGGGGTAGTTTCGTTGAACTTCCTCATCTTAGCCTTCACATAATAAATCGTATATTTTTAACTCGCACAAGTAGGCTTGATAATAAAAGAGACGAATCCACATAGCTAAAGGGAATAATCCTGACAGGTCGAATTGAGTTAGAATATTGAAAGGTCCAACGGTCGGCTTAGAGTTGCTGTACGGCGTGCTTTGAAAATGACACTCGATCCTTCATCCCATGGCTTGGGAGAAAAAAGTAGGTTGAGTAGGCAAAGTTATGATCGTAGCCTAAGTCATAGGCATCGCCCGCATGAATGCTTCATAAAGCATGTACGGTCCCATCACCCAAGGCTTGGCATAGCCTTGGCATGCCCATAAGTTAAGTTGCGTTGAGCGGCTTGTGACCTAAGTCTAGGTACCCGAGTGACTTGGTCGTTTAAGTCGAATGCATGCACGGCACAATCCATTAAGGCAAAGCTTGACGTAGCCTTTTCTCGTTAAGTTGTTGCAAAGTTAAGTTAGGCAAAGTTATAGCAGTCGACCTAAGACGTTACAAGTACCATCCCGCTCTTTCGCGGTTTGTCAAAGTTAAGTAGTCCCACGATCTCAAGGCCCGTCGACTTGGGCAAGAGTGTCGCGTAGAGCACTATGGGCCTAAGGCACGATGTACGGACTTAGTATTTAAGGCAAGGACCACAATTGATTCAAAGTGAGTTTTGAGAAAGGACTATCAAATAGGCATTCACGAGTTGAACAAAATGATAGGGTAACAAGGAAAGAATGCTCGCGACCGTGGATCGTTGAGGGGTCTCAAGGATAGAAGTCTTGAACTTGGTTTTGAAAGAGATGGTAACACTGAAAGAAAAATGACTGTGTGAGACATCAATTTGAGTCGAGTCTTGCATGGTCATGGACAACTTGTACAAGGTAAAAAGGAAGGGTTTCCTCGGATCGACAACCTGGGGCCACAGGACCGATCTGGCCTAGGAGGAAACAGGTATAGCTGTGCCAGGTAGAGGCAACAGGTATTCGGTGGACGGTCATTGGGGCTCGCTACTTGCTTTGACCGGACCATCCTATACGCCAGCTATGAGTCTAGGATGGCTTGTTCTGCCAGTGACCCTGTTTGTAAAAACAAAAGTATTGAACTTTATTGATACAAACTTTGTAAAGATTACAAGAATTCTGGGAAAGTACAACTGTAGGAATCCAATCTAGAAGACGATTGCTTTATCCCTTGGACGATGTGAACTTTGAAGACGGTAGCCTCTGAAGTTGAAGGCAAAAGCCTCGGAAGAATACAGCAGCACTTGGGCAAGAACTCCTGAACTCTCTGATATTTCTGAACTTTTATGTCTGATCCCTTTGAATGAAGACTTGAAACTCTATTTATAGAGTTCTGGAAATAACTAATTTTTAGTTATTCTGAATGGCGCAAGTTGGATTACGCAGGAACTGGATTGCGTAGCATCAGATTGCGCAGGCAGTTGTCTGGTCGTGGGCCATCTGTCTTTGACACATGGCATCATTTGATTGAAATGTACATGATCGTGTGAAAACGGTTGCCACGTAACGAGAAATTGATGGCATGAATGCCACGTGTACTTTTATCAGTTATCATGATGAAGTGTGCCACATGAATTGCGCTGACTTCGGATTACGCTGAGATGGATTGTGCTAGGATGGATTGCATAGGCACTAGATTGCGCTAGGCTGGATTGTGTAGGCACTGGATTGCGCTACATGTACAGCTGTCCTCGAGCGCTGTGCGGCACAATAAACGACCAGTTTCCTCGTTCTTCGTACTGTCAGTTGTCAGAAGATTTGATTGTGTTAGGTAATGATGATATGGCCACGTCAGCTTGCGCAGTTGAAAGTGTGCGCAGTCTAGTGTGCGCAATCTGAATGATGCGCAATCTGATGTCTGTGCAGTTCATTTGAAAGTTGTATTTTCTTGATTTTATAATTTTGTTGATGGGTGCAACTTGATTTTTTTAGGACCTACAAGACCCCCTTCAAAGTTTTCGAAAGTTGAATTTATTTAAAATTTCGAAATACTTTGAATTTTGAATTTTTAAATCAAGTTGCGCATGAACTGTCTGCGCAATCGAATGAATCGACCCCTACTTTTTTGACGCAATCTGAGGCGGCCGTTCTCCTTTGAAAAAAAACTATAAATAGTTCCCCATTCTTTCACTGTCATTCTTTACTTGCTTTCGAATTTTCAAAAGAGAAACTTCTTGAGCTTTCTCGATTCTCCTCATCGATCTCTATGGCCCCCAAGCGATCCTCCGCCGCTGCCAAGGGCAATGCCCCCGCCGAGTCTTCGGCTAGGGTTGTGCCCCGTCCTTCTCGACATGAGACTGCACATCCCGCTTTGCTAGGTAGATGACTCAATCGAAAAACTCTCTTTAGGGTTCTTCGACTTCACTGATCTTCAAAATCCATCTCTTTTTAGAGATGTGATCATACTGTGCCACCCTCTTTAGGGTTTTGGTTGCACGAACTAGTTATTCTTCATTTTTACGAAGAATATCTTCTTGCACAATCGGTTGAATTGCACTGGCAAAAGTCAGCGCAATCGGCTGATTTGCGCAATCTTGTCAGCGCAATCTGATGGTTGCGCAATCTGATGGTTGCGCAATCTGATGGTTGTGCAGTCTGATGGTTGCGCAATCTGATGGTTGCGCAGTCTAATGAATTTTTTTTTGACTTTGATTTGTACTGATTTATGATTTTTCTATTTGATGCAGTTGACACCAGAGAAGATCCTGAATACAAAACTTTTGTTGGAACTTTAGCTGAACCAAATTTCAAAGAAGACTTATCTCATGTTAACTTTCCACAGTATGCCCTTCCGTCTTCTCGTCAGACTACTTTGATAGCACAGAATAACGAGACTCTGCTAAGTCTGATAAACGGACAGCCTTTGCAATCAATTGATGCTGTCATCCATAGGAAGCCTATGTTCCTCTTCGGAGATGCTATTGATAAAAGTTCTCAACCACGACCTAGAGTTGAATCGAAAACTTTTCAATGGAAGGAGAAATTGATCAAGTTACCAGACCTAGCAAGATGTCTTCCTCTGGCAAGGTATGCTCATGCGAGCCATCCAAGGAGAATGGAATGGGACATCACTCCTTTGCAATAGGCACGGACCGGAAGGATCTGTGTTAAGAAAGGTCCGAACAACAGGGACATGTTCTACAGTTCTTCCGAACGTCACAGCACTTTATTGAGGGGGTTGAAACCAGGTTGCATTCCCCCCGAGAACTCGACTTTGCTACTACCGGTAAGGACACCGATTTTTGCCAACGAGTATGCCAAAGTAGAGGGTAAATATCCGGATCAAGACATCCGGTTGACAGGTCTGGTGAACCCAGACATCAAAAGATGGAGCTGTATAGCTAACTGGATACTGGTCCAGTTTAAAGATAAACTCAGAGAAATTGAGCTGTATAATGCGGTACACGCCACTGTATACGGCTTCTTTCCAAATCCTCATCTGTTCTTGGCTCTGGCAGAGAGGTACAATTACAGGACATGGACGTTTATGACGCCCCTTGGAGAGATGGGCTTGGCTCTACATGAGATGAAGTACATCTCATATTTACCAATGGGTGATTTGCCTTACGAGGAGTACGTCCCGACTAATGACGAATTAGATAGACTTCGTCGAGAGAATCCAAAGATGGTAGAAGTCTTTGATGAGCTTTTGTGCCATTATAACATATGCTCTTTGTATTATCAAAGCGTCTCTTCTGGCACGTGTTATTCATCCAAATGGTTGACTTATCTTTTTCTCAACCACATTATTGAAAAAAAGACAAAAGATCATGACTCTTGTAATACTGATTTCTTTCAACCCCTTAGTAATAGTGAAGTGCTAAAGCTGATGGAAGAAAATAAGAGGATGGATATCAGAGTTGAGGATGAACATCAATATCATCCTCTTAAGGCTGGAGAATTTGTGGAGAGCTTCATAAGAATGGGCTACAGGTCCATGTCCAAACAAGCCAGCTTGCAGGATTCTTGACGTACTGGCTACGTCGATTCGTTGTGCCTGGAGCAAGTGCTGTAGACCGCTTCCATCGCGGTGTTGTTTTTGCTGCTGTCCGGTTAGTCTTCGGCTACCGGATGGACTTACTTTCAGCGATGACTTGTAGTATAAACTCGGGTCTTCGTCTGTATGTTGATCTTATGATTAAGTGCAAGGGTGATAAGGTGAACTTCCCCAGATTAGAGTTACCTTACACCTACTTATTCGGATGGTTGCTCTTGCATCATCCATCATTGATGAACCCTGCCATAGGAGCAGTTGGCGGCAGTTTTCTACGAAGATTCTCACAGAGCAGATGGATATATACTAGTTTGAGGGACTGCAGAAGAACTCTAAACCTCGGCAAAGGATGGAATTTTCTTTGCACTCTCCCTCCAACTGGTTATGAGCACATGGTAGCGAATCTGATCGACCTTGGGAGACAACCAATAGGTCGAGTATCTTTTGAATGGCTGAAGACAATCAGGCCATCCCATCTAGTATATAGATTTGAAGAAGAATGCTTTCTTGAACCATATCTGCCGAGCCGCTTTGCTCGTCAGTTTGGATATGACCAGTTTCATGTAGGTAACGCCATCACGTGCCTACAAGAAAAAGGTTATTTGATCGATGGTGCCCGGGCCTGGGCTTACTATAATGCTCGAGACACAAAGACTGTGTTCTCGATGCCCGATAGAACTAATGCTGGTCCAAGAATGCTGTATACTTATTCACAGTTTTATACAGCTGCAAATACATTTGCTGAAAACTATAGCCTCGTTGATAGTTTTACAATAGCAAATCGTCTAAAGAGAAAAGCAACTGACACATTGGCTCTAAATAACGATGAAGAACATGAGCCAATGGACGATCCATTAGAAGCTTCCAGGGAAGTCAATTTTCCTGAGGAAGTTAACCAGCCTTTAAGAATTTCTCTGAAGGTTATTAAGTCTCCAGTTAAGGAGAAGAAGAGAAGGAGAGAAGAGCCTTCTTCTCCTGCTATGAAAAAGAAATTGATCTTGGAACATTCTTCAGAGAAGGTTACCACCAGATCGCAATCCAGACAATTGGCCAAGTCCACTCGAGATGAAGCCGCTACACCGACCTCCGTTCAGAAACAAGCCGATGTAGTAAACATAGAGAGCCCTGAGAGGCCTCTACATAGAAGGAAGAAGCTGGCTCATAGAAGACAGAAGATAACAGTTTCTCCTCCGAGGCAAATTTTATCTTCAGTAGTGATGAATGCCACGGCTGGAACCACCCTTCCATCTCCTACCCCTATTTCTGAGTCTGGGCATAAAACTCCTAGTCCAGAATGGAGGAAAGAGATTGAGCAGATTGAAGAGAGAAATGAGGCCATAGAGCCTAGAGAAAATATTGCTGAGACAGAACATGAAGCTTTGCCATCTCCTTTACCGATGATGGATACTACTCAACCTCCTGCTACACCGGGAGCAACCCTCGAAGAAGAGGATCGTTTGATGATCGAAGCTTTATATGACTGTGACTTCGGTTATCAAGAAGAAACTGATCATGCCGCTGCTGCTGCTAGTGAAGAGGCTCCTGAGGACAGCGAGAACGAAGAGAGTACCTCATCAGAAGCTGTTGATGAGACACAAAATCCGGAAGAGGATGTTGAGATCCAGACATCTCCTCGAGCTATTAATGACACTCTGACTCCTGAAAAGGAGGCTGAGGTGCCGATATCTCTAGAGAAGATTGCTGATGAAGAAGTGGATTTGGAGGAAACTCCAGTTGCTGCTCCTGAAGGTATTGTAATGAAATTAGCGATCTTCTTTTAATAAATAGCTTGATAGCTAACATCTTTATTCTTATCCATACAGAACCCGGATCTTCTTCTGCTCCTCCAGTATGTATGGACATAGTACTTGTGACGACAATTGCTAGTAGAAGTCGCCATTTATCCTGTGGCTCCGAAGCAGGAAGTAGTCAGGTCATAGTGTTGGAAGCTACTTCTGCTCAGCTAGAATCTGTTCCAACAGATGATAGACCTGTTGTCGGATCGAATCATGGTAAGACTATTTTTACTTTCGATTCATTTTGACAATAGCAAATGACAGGCAGAATGACAATATTTAATTTTGCAGAAGAACAACCAGGAGGAGCAACTAGCTCCACTCTAGTTCCCTTATTCAAAGAGCCTACTGTTCGAGAAACTGAACGTCTTGCTGCCTCGTCATCAACAGGAGTAGCTGCGACTCCCGGTGCTCTGGCGATTAATCAGCTTGTCATCCAATCATTCACCAAATGCTTCTTCGAATCCTTGGGGCCTTTGATCAATAGAATTATGGATAAAGAAGATGCTAATTTTTACATGGTTAGAGGTCCGACCTCTTTCTTAGTAAAAGCTATCCGGGAGCAAGGTGACGAGCCCCAGGCCACTTTCCTTGACCACATATTAAATGAGCTGGAAGCTTCAATAAAGAACTATAAAGAGCTCAATAAGGGGGAAGTAGAACCCTTAGTGCAAGCAGAGTTTGAACAGATGGCTCAGGCAGCTGCAGTTGAAAGAGTGAACTTCCAGAATCTCTTGGATGCCTATTCTACTAAATCTGCTGAATATAATTCCAAGTTGGAATCGATGATCTCAACTGCTGAGAGAAAAGAGAGAAGGATTGCGGAGCTGAGAGTGGAGATTGCTCATCTCCAAGAGGAACTGGAAGATGAAGTTACCGAACATCAGGCTGCAGTCCAACAAATTGGTGCTCTAACTCAGGAAAGAGACGAGTATGTAGCAGCTCATTATGCTGAAATTACTCGCCGAATGGTAACCATGCCCGTTTTTAATGAAGAATCTGGGATGGAAGTGGCCAGGAGGAGAGTGATGGCATCTCGCGAAGAACGGTTGCAAATTCTGAAACAACGGATTGCTAATCTGATGATGCCTCCGTCTCAGTAGAAAGAACATCTTGTATCTTCTTGTCTTTCTTTATGCTATGCATAATGTCTTAAATTTTGATCAATAAAAGACATTTTGTTGTGGCTCTATTATTTCTTGCATATCTTATTCAGATATAAATAATAGCGATAGAAAATATATTCAGAGGTGCAGGACATGATATATTTCTTGATGATTTTGTAGAAAATAATTATATTCATTATATCTGCTCAGAGATAATATAGACGTGGCAGAATATAATTTATCGAATATTATTATTTCAAACGAGACAACTTAATCGAAGATGATAAGTTGCTGATGTGGATGATGAACGAAAAAGGTGTGAATAAAATAAATGAACGAAATGAATCGTCAGGATGAACGGATGGACCGTCAAATGAATTGAATGATTATCCAATATTATTATTTCAAAATAGACAACTTAATCGAAGATGATAAGTTGCTGATGTGGATGATGAACGAAAAAGGTGTGAATGAAATAAATGAACGAAATGAATCGTCAGGATGAACGGATGGACCGTCAAATGAATTGAATGAACGGGTGAACCGTCAGATGAATGTAATGAACGGATGAACCATCGTATGAATGTAATGAACGGACAAACCGTCGGGTGAATGTAATGAACGGACGAACCGTCAGATGAATGTAATGAACGGATGAACCGTCGGGTAAATGTAATGAACGGACGAACCGTCGGGTGAATGTAATGAACGGACGAACCGTCGGGTGAATATGATGGTGAAATAAACGGGTGAACCGTCAGATGAATGTGAATGAACGAATGAACCGTCAGGTGATAATGAACGGATGAACCGTCAAATAATAATAAATGAACGGGCGAACCGTCAGATGATAATGAATGAACGGGCGAACCGTCGGATGATGATGAATGGATGAACCGTCGGATGATGATGAATGGATGAACCGTCAAATGAATGTGAATGAACGGGCGAACCGTCAGATATTAATAAACGGGTGAACCGTCAAATGAACGAATGAACCGTCGGATGAATTAATAAACGGGCGAATCGTCGGATGATGATGAACGGATGAACCGTCAAATGAATGTGTCGTTTCGTTATTTTGAGAATCTTTGCCTATAAATAGAACAGAAATCTTGAAGGAATGATCATTTCCACTTTTCAACATAAAGATTTCGTCCGGAGATGCATCCAAGAAGGCTGAAGTCACCCCAAAGGTTGAAGTGGGCATTGAAGAATGTCCTGCCGATCCAGTACAGCCAAAGCAGGCAGAAGTAGGCGAAGGTTCGTCTATACCCAAACCACCGCGGGATATCCTGGACTTTCTGCTTGAAGAGGAGGAAGCCATGAGGATGGCTGCTTGCAAGTTCTTGGTAGGCTCGAGCAAGGATGTTCTCGACACTTTTGTTGATTATGTCTTTGATAAGGATGGCAGTAGTCCGCGTCCCAATATTGAGAAGGACAATAGCGACCTTCCTTGATATCATGTAACATCATTTATGATGAAATAAAAAATCAAACTTTATTTATGAACTGTCTGATCTTATTTACATAAAATCTCTGTTACATTTATACATAATATTTCTTGAGAAATTTGCCATTGATAGGCATCATTGCAACTCGACCATCCAACTCTAAAAGTTGATAAGCTCCATTTGAAAAGACTTTGTTGACAACGTAAGGTCCTTCCCACTTCGTATCAAACTTGCCTTTGCTCGAATGAGTCATAGTCATAGGACGTCTTACTGTTAGAACAAGTTCTCCTTGCTGAAAGACTCTGACTTTAACTTTGCAGTTAAAAGTCTTCGAAATACGGGCTTGATACAACTCAATATGTTGTTGAGCCAATAGCCGCTTTTCATCGAGGGCTTCTAACTCTTGAAGTCGAAAAAGATCGTTATTCTCTGTAGTGAGTTCATTAGCAATGGCAATCCTTAAAGAAGGAATTTGAAGTTCCAGAGGAAGAACTGCTTCACAACCGTACACCAGAAAGAAAGGTGTAAAGCCTGTGGGATTGCGGACTGTAGTTCGATAAGCCCAAAGACATTCACCAAGTTTTTCACTCCAGTTTCGTTTGTTGGTAGACACAAACTTCTTAAGGAGCTTGATGGCAGTTTTGTTGAAAGCTTCAGCTAAGCCATTAGCGGCAGGATTGTAGGTTGTCGAGGCGACGTTGTCAATCCTATGATCATCGCAGGATCTCGTAAACTTCTGGCTGATGAATTGTGGTCCATTGTCATGGATGATTCTTCGAGGTATACCAAATCGATAGATGACATGGTGTTTGACAAAATTGATGACAATGTTGGTCTTGACTTCAACCAAAGGTATAGCTTCAGCCCATTTGGAGAAGTAATCGGTTATTGCCAGTATGAACCGATATCCTCTAGAAGAAGGAGGATTGATGGGACCGATGATTTCCATGCCCCAAGCTTCAAAAGGCAATGAAGCAGCCGTCGGATGTAAAAATTCTGAAGGTTGATGGATAAAATTTGCATAGATTTGACAAGCTCGACATTTCCTTGCATAATCGATGGCATCAGATGCCATAGAGGGCCAGTAATAACCCATTCGTCGGATGTGATCTTATAGCTTAGGACCGGGTTGATGTGCTCCGCAGACACCGTCGTGAGCTTCACGTAGTACTTGTTTCGCTTCATCACCAACTAGACAGCGCAAGAGTAGGCCATCATAAATTCGTCGGTAGAGAGTCTTAGTGGTCTAATTGTAATAAAATCGTAGAGACCTTCGACGAATACTTGTAGCTTCTTTAGGATCTTCAAGGAGTATGTCATGAACTACGAAGTCGATGAAGGGAGCTCTCCAATCTTCACTGATAATATTGGCTTCAGTAAGATTACTGAATTCAATATTACGATTATTTTTGATGCAGAACAATTCCCGATTAGAGGCAACCACCACCTGTTGTCTTTTGATAGGAATGGCTAAGACTGCTGCAAGATTAGCCAAAGCATCTGCCTCAGTATTGCAAGCTCGGCGTACATATTCAATAAAGAAAGCTTTGAATGATGTAGCCATGTTAATTGCCGCTTCAAAGTAAGGCACTAGATCTTGATGGCGAACTTCATAGGATCCTCTAACTTGATTAACAACCAACTTGGAATCGCCATAGACTTCAATATACTCGACGTCAAGTTGTTTGGCTAGCTGGAGGCCAATGAGTAGAGGATTGTATTCTGCCACGTTGTTGGAGCAAGGCTCATCTAGGTAGTAGGCTCTTTGGATAGTTGACCCGTCTGGAGAAACAAGGACAACTCCAACTCCTGCGACGATAGCACCATTGGGTCCAATCCTGGATGCACCGTCAAAGAATAGGCGCCAAGTAGGAAATTCTTCAGAGACTGTGTTAGATTCTAAAGTCTCGTCTGGAATTTTATCGTAGAGTTTGGATGTCTCTGGAACAGGATGGGCTGCTAAGAAATCTGCCAGTACTTGACCTTTAACAGACTTTTGAGGAACATATACCATGTCATATTGGGCTAGCAGAATGGCCCATGTAGCCAGCCGAGAATTGAGTGTGCTAGGCTTCTTCATGAGTACCCGAAGAGGGTTAACTCGGGATATGACAAGAATAGTTTGGCCAATGATATAATGCCGAGTCTTTTGAACAGCAAACATAAGAGCTAAGCATTCTTTTTCGACCGGACTATAACGGTGTTCAGCACCAATCATAGTACGACTAAGATAATAGATAGCTTGTTCGTGGCCTTCTTTGTTCTTTTGGGCAAGTAAAGCACCCAATGAATGGTCCATAGCACGGACATACATTAAGAATGGTATGCCAGAGATTGGTGGCACCAAGACTGGTGAGTTCATAAGATACCGCTTGATGTCGTCAAATGCTCGTTGACATTCTTCAGTCCAAACGAAAGATACACCCTTCTTCATGAGTTGAGTAAATGGTCTGCAGTGTCGAGACAGATTCGAAATAAATCTCCTGATGTACGCAAGTCGACCTTGGAATCCTCGTAGCACTTTTAGATTGCGTGGAGGACGCATCTCTTGAATGGCTTTGATCTTCTCGGGATCCACGTGTATACCCTTAGAGGTAATGACGAAGCCGAGAAATTTACCACTAGAGACACCCAATAATGACTTGGTGGGATTCATTTTGAGTTAATGTTGGCGCATGAGATTGAAGATAGTTCTCAAGTCTTAGATGTGATCTTCCTTTAGACGACTTTTGACAGCAATATCGTCGACATAGCATTCGACAGTCTTGCGCAGATGATCTCGAAAAATGGTACTCATGGCTCGTTGGTATGTTGTACCAGCGTTCTTGAGACCAAACGGTATTACCGTATAGCAATAGACTCCACGAGGAGTGCGGAAAGAAGTATGCTTCTCATCTTCAGGATTCATCCGAATCTGATTATATCCAGAGAATCCGTCCATGAAAGATATTCTTTCGAACCCACAGGTGTTGTCAATCATGACGTCCGTGATAGGGAGAGGAAATTCATCTTTTGGACATGCTTCATTAAGATCCCAGAAGTCGATGTAGACTCGAACTTTGCCAGTTTTCTTTAGAACTGGGAAAACATTAGCTACCCAATCAAGATGCTGCTCTTCTCTGATAAAGCCAAAAGCAATGAGCTTCTTGACTTCATCATCGATTACGTCCATCATTTCTGGCTTGAAATACCGTTGTTGCTGTTTGACCGATTTTGTATTTGGTAAGATGTTCAGTTTGTGAGTAGCAACTTTAGGATCTAGTCCTGACATGTCTTCATAGCTCCAGGCAAAGACATCAATGTATTCTTTAATCAGAAGAATTAATTCGTGTTTATTCGCCTCTGGAAGATTCTTGCTGATGAATATTGGACGAGGTGACCCTCTCTCTCTTACATCAATTTGAACTAATTGATCTTCGGTAGGAGGTTCCCTTTGTTCGAATCGGAGTTCCCATTGGGTATCCATTTGTTGAGCCCAAGGATCTGTTTCAGGATTTTCTTCAATATCCTCGTCATAGCCTTCTGGAAGTTCAACGGAGACCATGTTAGAAGATACAGTTAGCCGATGAACTTGACCAATGCTGGTGTCAGAATCCCATGATCGGGAATAAGAAGAGTTAGAACGCTCTTCACTATCGGATTCAGAGCCTGCTGGGGATAACACTAGAGATGAAGCATATCCGAGACCTCTTTTGGTCCTGCTGTAGTACATCTCTGACTTTCCTTTCGAAACAGCCGTACGGAGAGGAGTTCTCCGTCCTTTACTGTAGTTGAGGCCACTCTTGAAGTCGTAACCCATCTTTCGGATGATGTCTTTTGATTGTTGACTGTAACAATGGAGTTGAAGATGTCCTGTGTCGTTAACTTTGCTATCATCCATATAGCTGAATTGTTGTTCCGGTCCTTTACTAAAAAGTATTGGACTCTTTCCTTTCTTACGAGCGGAAATAATACGGTATGAATCCTTTGGGTGTTCAAATAAAACTTCTGTTTGAAGAGATTGCACAACTCCCAATGTAAATGACTGAAAGCTATCTAACATATCCAAATAGCATTTAGTATGATAAATGACATCATTATACTGGAAAGTAGAAGCTTTTTCATTAATTTGTACATTTGTATTTACAGCAGGACCTTTAGCCTTAGCAGGCTTAGTCAGGTTAATTACAAGAGGGGGAGAAGAAGAACGTGGAGGAGGATTGGCTTTGTTACGACGGAGGTCGATAACAAGCGGCTCAGATGAGGTGAGATCCCTTTTCTCCTTGTTATGAGATAGATTGATAACAAGCGGCTCAGAACAAGTGAGCTGCTTTTTGTCTTTGTTACGACGTAAGTCAATAACAAGCGGCTCAGAAGAGGTGAGATCCCTTTGATTTTGATCATCAATTGATTGATTTTAAACTGGCAAGTGAATAGCCAGTGGCTTGGAGGATTGAGGACGAGAAACACGCCCTTTGACAGGAATGATGAGGGTGTCATTAGGCACTATTTCTTGCTCTTCTTTAGTATCCAGAGACAAGACAACCTTCATGAATTCGTCCTTGTACATACGAGCATCGTTGAAGTATACTTTGACGCCTTTGAAAGGATAGAGATAAGCAACCTCCTTTTGGACCTCTCCATTATCATCCACATATTTAAAATATTGATGGAGAGTCGAAGGGACGATGTTATGCTCGTACAGAAATGGTCTTCCCAGCAAAGCATTATAGGAACAACCATGATTGTCAATGATGTAGAAGGTAACCTTTGTGCGAAGATTGCCTATTTGGAGTTTTAGGCAAATCTTGCCTATAGGCTCACTCCTTCCCTGATTGAACCCAAGGATGGTGGTGATTGTACTGGAGCGACTATGCACTGGAATTTTTAGCGCATCCAACATTGTCTTCGGCATAATGCTGAGAGCAGACCCTGGATCTATCAGAATACGATCGACTTTCATCGAGTCGACGTATCATGTATAGTAGAGAGGACGATCGTGCTTGTTGTCTTCCATCAACATATCGTCTTGTGTGAAAGTTATCTTTGGAATTAACTCCAACACGCTATGACAATGGAGGCAAGAGACTGGCTCTGCTTTTGGCTTCTTCAGAAGAGCTAAACAGGTTTCGGCTTGCATGAGAGCCTCACTCAGAGTTTCTCGAGTCTCTTTAGAGAGGCACAAGAGTTCGAAGATTGACAGCCGGGCCGGTGTATTGGCTAACTGAGCCAAGATATCAAAGTTGTAAGGCTTCTCAAGTCCAGAAGGAGATGACTTCTTCAATGGTTTGTTAAAGCGGCCTTGCTGTTTGCCTTTGTCAGCGACCGTTGGCTTAGGAGGAATGGGTATCACAACCGGTGAGAAAATAGTAGGAATATCCTCAGTAGAAGCAGGCTGCACTGGAGCAGGTTCAGAGGAAGAAGCAGGATTCTCTTGGGCTTCGGGATAATCCTTTAGATAAGCTTTTCCTGATCTGGTACCCAGCAATATTTCTTCATCAACTATGGGGTCAAAAGACACCATATTGCAAATCTTTGTCTTGCCCTTGGAGCGATCTTTCTTCTTGGAGGAAGAGGGAAGTTCGAACTCTAAAGCAAGATCCGGATGAATCCACATAATCTCGCCATTATCAAGAGACAAAGGGACGAGACCTTCACTTCGTGGAGGAGGAAGATTCTCAATCTCAAGAGTAGCTTTGGGGATAGGAATAACGCCATGCTGCACCATCTGCGGTGGAAAATCACCAAATTGAACTGATACCATGTTTGCAGTAATAGTCTTCTCGTCTTGTTGGAGAGTGACAACGCCAGCGTTAACCAGCTCCTGAATTTTGTCTTTGAGCACATAACATGCTCGAGAAGGATGTCCGATGAACCTGTGATAGACACAGTACTTGGGATGATCAGTCTTACCGACTTTACTAGGCTTCTTTGGATCTGGAAGTTGGATTTTATTACTTTTGATTAAGCAATCAAAGATGCTAGCTGTGTCATTCTCGTCAAAGGAATATTCTACTTTAGGACGAGGTTCTCTCGGTGGAGGTGCTGAAAGTGTAGAAGTGGACGTAGGAGGAGCTACGTTAACCGTCAGAGATTATTTGTTCTTGTTCAAATTGATGTTCAAAGTTTCTTTTGGTTTGCGGTTGTTCTGGCGATTGCCACCACCTGATGTTTGATGTTCATCCCGGTCGGGGTTAGACATTTATACCCCTAGTTGCTTGAATTTGTCGACGCTAACTTCAGCTGCTTTAGCGTTGACAATGAAGGATGGCCAATCTTGGAATTGAGTAGACCCCGTCCACATGCTGATGATGGGCAATAGATTTGCCTTGCATGTGTCTATGGTGACAGCAACCGGAGTTCCCGGTGGCATTTTCAAAACTTCTCGACGGAATCTTTTAATGAAACTTTTAGCAGTTTCATTGTGCCTTTGTTTGATTTTGTTGAGGGCTGACATAGTCATGTCATTGATCCCCTCGTAAAATCGTTCCAAAAAGATTTGCTTTAAGCCAGAGAAGGAGGTGATACAACCATCGGGCAAGCTTCTATACCAATCGTATGCTACGCCGGCTAAACAGCCGACGAATACTCTGGTAAGAAGAGCGTCATTTGGTTGAAGTTGGACAGTCATAACCTCAAAGTGGTTAATAAACTGACTGGGAGATGTGCTGCCATCAAACAGCGAGATGGTTGGGATCTTATACTTTGGAGGAAACGGGACTTCCTTCCATTCAACTGGGTAAGGTTGCTTGATCCCCAATATTTGCAAGTTGTCCTTCTCCTTGAAAGCCTCGAACTGAGTCCGCAGGAGCTTCACAGCTTCATTGGCATCTTCTACTGATGTAGAAAGAGCAGGTTGAACCACGGTATTAGGAGGAGGAACAGCATGATAAGCACTACCCCCAGTACCTGACTGACTGGGTGTGGGTTGGACTTGTACAGGAGGTACTGGAAGAGATGCTACCCCCAACCCTGCATTAACAGGCACTAACGATGCTATGATTTTAGGATTTGCAGGCGGTACGGTCGGTGGCACTGTGTGCTGGGCTACAATGATGGAATGCATACTTGCGACCATTTCTGCCATTGTCTTCAACTTATCTTCTAGTGCAGCTATTCTTTGTTCTTGACTAGCTGAACTGGAAGCATCGGGATCTTCATTGACAACATAAGCTGTCACTTCTCTGGATACAGTGGAGGACACTGTTTGCTCTGAGCTTTTGCTGTATGCATCATAATCGGAGAAAAAATCATCTCCTGAGTGAGAAGGAAGAAGACGTTCAGAAGGATCTTGAAGATTCCTTTGACCGATTGTGTCTCGGCTTCGGGATCGGGTATGTTGGAATACTCCTTCAGAAGATTCTTGAAGTAAATCCAAATACCATTGGCTTGGCTTGCGAGGCTTCACGTGCTTAGAGCACTTCCTACCCCTAGTGTCTCTGGAAGTCATGTTGACGGAAGCGTACAGAACTTCGTCTTCTTCTTCTGACATAGGTTCAGAGTTAGAAAAGTTCAGACGATCGAAGACAGATCGTCTAGTTGTTTGACAACAACACTTGATGACAACCTTGTGATTACAATGATGATGATCACTTAGTTGAATTGGAAGTGTTGAAGTGTTGTCCCGCCTTTGCTTGAGGTGTTCTCGGAGATCAGGAACAGCAATGGGATGAGAAGAAGTTCGAGGGATATGTTCTTTAATAACATTCGGAACATGGTTCCTGTTTTTCAAATGTTTTGTCCCTTGAGTGTACAGAAAAGTGCTCATTTCATTGGCATAGGTGTCCGGATTCTTGATCCTGGAAGTTTGCTTCTGATGATGTTTGGTCTTCGGCATTAGCTGTTTACGTTTCACCGAAGTTGGCCTATTGAGATAAGTTCTTAGATCAGCAAACTCACCCCCAGGGATTTCTGTTTGAGACACCAGCAATTTTCTCTGTCTTGAACAGAAGATTTGAGGGTTGGGAGATCTTGGAACTCTGCTACTGGAGTAGGCAGAATACCTCTTTGATCAGTACAAGTTCTTTTAACATGGAGAGAAGAATTCTTGTTTGAAAGAGTTTTTGTACTGACTGATGCCGGAGCACGTTCAGTGTGATCTTTTACGATAAAGACCGAAGAAGACTGAGAAAAGACCAAAGGGCCTTTTCCTTTTTTTTGTAAATAAGGGTTAGCTAAAGAGCGTTTTCCTCCGTTGTCTTCCAAGTCAAGAGACGGGAAAGTTTGAGAAAAGGCCAAAGGGCCTTTTCCTTTGTTCTGAGGAAGAGGAGGAACAGCCAAAAAAATACCCCCAGTGGATTGTGCTGGCGCAGCAGGGTGTTGGAGAGGAGCAGCACTCTTTCCCTTGTTGTGAGAAGAAGAAAGATTAGCCAAAGGGCTGTCTCTCTTGGATTGCGCAGGCGCAGATTGCGCATAAATTGATGGCGCACTGGCAGGTTGCGCAGGAGAGTCTTTGGCAGATGACTTTTTGGTTCTGGTCACAGATACTGTTGTAGGTCCTAAAAAATCAAGTTGCACCTTTTAACAAAGTCAGAAAATTAAGAAATACAACTTTCAAATGAACTGCGCAGACATCAGATTGCGCATCATTCAGATTGTGCACACCAGACTGCGCACACTTTCAACTGCGCAGGCTGACGTGGCAATGTCATCATTATCTGACAAAATCAAAATCTTTCTGACAGCTGACAGCACAAAGAACGAGGAGAATGTTGGATTATTGTACCGCACAGCGCTCGAGGACAGCTGTACATGCAGTGCAATCCAGTGCCTGTGCAATCCAGTGTCTGTGTAATCCATTTCAGCACAACCCGAAGTCAGCACAATTCATATGGCGCACTTCATCATGTCAACTGACAAAAGTATACGTGGCATTCATGCCAACAATTGCTCATTACGTGGCAACCGTCTTCACATGATAATGCGTATTTTAATCAAATGATGCCATGTGTCCAAGACAGTTGGCCCACGACCAGACGACTGCCTGCGCAATCTGATGTTGTGCAATCCAGTTCCTGCGCAATCCAACTTGCGCCATTCAGAATAACTAAAAATTAGTTATTTCTAGAACTCTATAAATAGAGTTTCAAGTCTTCATTCAAGGGGATCAAATAGAGAGATCATACATTAAAGTTCAGAATTATCAGAGAGTTCAGGAGTTCTTGCCCAAGTGTTGCTGCATTCTTCCGAGGCTTTTGCCTTCAACTTCTGAGGCTTTTGCCTTCAACTTCAACTTCAGAGGCTACCGTCTTCAAAGTTCACATCGTCCAAGGGATAAAGCAATCGTCTTCTAGATTGGATTCCTACAGTTGTACTTTCCCAGAATTCTTGTAATCTTTACAAAGTTTGTATCAATAAAGTTTCATACTTTTGTTTTTGCAAACAAAATGGCGACTCTGCTGGGGACAACTTTCTCCTCCGACGAGGAAGTGACAACTCAATGTGACGTAGCGTCTATCGGGAAGACGCAGAAGACTCTGGTTGTGAAGGTCAACCAAACAGCCTATGAAGCAATGATCAACTCTAAGACCACTCCTCGTACTGCAACCACTTTTGCCACGAGCAAATTGCGCCCAGTGTGGGTCTCCAAGACTGCTGCGCAGTCCATTAACTCTGCCAGCAAGACTGCTGCGCAGTCTGCCAAGAAGCCTGCTGCGCAATCTGCTGTACAGTCTACAGTTGCTGTCACTAAGACTATTGCACAATCTGTCTCAACTACTCATGCGCAATCTACTGTTGCCAGTGCACAAGAGACTTCATATGCTGCCCTATCAAGGTGCAAGACTCATCTGCCTCTGGCGCAGTTGGCTGCCAATCTTCCTGCGCAAACCAACACTCCAGCAACTAGAGTGCATCCTAAACACTCTGTGGCCAGAACTCCTGATGCGCAAACCACAGTATCTGTGGCCAGAACCAGAAAGTCCTCTGCCAAAGACTTTCTTGCGCAACCTGCCAGTGCGCCATCTGTTCATATGCAAACTGTGTCTGCACAATATAAGAAAGACATCCCTTTGGCAAATCTTTCTTCTACTCACAACAAGGAGAAGAGTGATGCTCATCTCCAACACCCTGCTGCTCCTGCGCAATCCACTGGGGATAGTCTTTTGGCTATTCCTCTTCATCAGAACAAAGAAAAAGGCCCTTTGGTCTTTTCTCAAACTTCCTCGTCTCTTGACTTGGAAGGTAACAGAGGGAAACGCTCTTTAGCTAACCCTTCTTTACAAAACAAAGGAAAAGGCCCTTTAGTCTTTTCTCAGTCTTCTTCGGTCTTTACCGTAGAAGATCACACTGAACGTGCCTCGGCATCAGTCAGTACAAAAACTCTTTCAAACAAGGATTCTTCTCTCCATGTTAAAAGAACTTGTACTGATCAAAGAGGGATTCTGCTTACTCCGGTAGCAGAGTTCCATGATCTCCCAACCCTCAAGATCTCTCGTTCAAGACAGGGAAAATTGCTAGTGTCTCAAACAGAAACCCCTGGGGGTGAGTTTGCTGATCTAAGAACTTATCTCAGCAGGCCAACTTCGGTGAAACGTAAACAACCAATGCCGAAGACCAAACATCATCAGAAGCAGACTTCCAGGATCAAGAATTCGAACATATATGCCAATGAAATGAGCACTTCCCTATACATTCAAGGGACAAAACATTTGAAGAACCGGAACCATGTTCCGAATGTTATCAAAGAACGTATCCCTCGAACTTTTCCTCGTCCCGTTGTTGTTCCTGATCTCCGAGAACACCTCAAGCAAAAATGGAACAACACTTCAACACTTCCAATTCAACCAAGTGATCATCATCATTGTAATCACAAGGTTGTTATCAAGTGTTGTTGTCAAACAACTAGATGATCTGTCTTCGATCGTCTGAACTTTTCTAACTCTGAACCTATGTCGGAAGATGAAGATGAGATTCTGTATGCTTCTGTCAACATGACTTCCAGAGACACTGGGGGTAGGAAGTGCTCTAAGCATGGGAAGCCTCGCAAGCCAAGCCAACGGTATTTGGATTTACTCCAGGAATCTTCTGAAGGAGTATTCCAACATACCAGATCCCGAAGCTGAGACACAATCGGTCAAAGGAATCTTCAAAATCCTTCTGAACGTCTCCTTCCTTCTCACTCAGGAGATGATTCTTTCTCCGATTATGATGCATAAAGCGAAAGCTCAGAACAGACAGTGTCTTCCACTGTACCCAGAGAAGTGACAGCTTACGTTGTCAATGAAGATCCTGATGCTTCCAGTTCAGCTAGTCAAGAACAAAGAATAGCTGCAGTAGAAGATAAGTTGAAGACAATGGCGAAAATGGTCGCAAGTATGCATTCCATCATTGTGGCTTAGCACACAGTACCACCGACCGTACTGCCTACAAATCCTGAAATCATAGCATCGTCGGTGCCTGCTAATGCAGGGCTGGAGGTAGCATCTCTTCCAGTACCTCCTGTACAAGTCCAACCTACACCCAGTCAGTCAGGTACTGGGGGTAGTGCTTATCATGCTGTTCCTCCTCCTAAACACTGTGGTTCAGCCTGCTCCTTTTACATCAGTAGAAGATGCCAATGAAGCTGTGAAGCTCCTGCGAACTCAGTTCGAAGATTTCAAGGAGAAGGACAACTTGCAGAGGTTGGGGATCAAACAACCTTACCCAGTTGAATGGAAAGAAGTCCCATTTCCTCCAAAGTACAAGATCCCAACTATCTCGCTGTTTGATGGCAGCACATCTCCCAGCCAGTTTATTAACCACTTTAAGGTTATGACTGTTCAACTTCAACCAAATAACGCTCTTTTTACCAGAGTATTCGTCGGCTGTTTAGCCGGCGTAGCATACGATTGGTATAGAAGCTTGACCGATGGTTGTATTACCTCCTTTTCTGGCTTAAAGCAAATCTTCTTGGAACAATTTTACGAGAGGATCAATGACATGACTATGTCAGCCCTCAATAAAATCAAACAAAGGCACAATGAAACTGCTAAAAGTTTCATTGAAAGATTCCGTCGGAAAGCTTTGAAAATGCCACCGGAAACTCCGGCTGCTGTCACCATAGACACCTGCAAGGCAAATCTATTAACCATCATCAGCATATAGATGGAGTCTACTCAATTCCAAGATTGGCCATCCTTCATTGTCAACGCTAAAGCAGCTGAAGTTAGCGTCGATAAATTCAAGCAGCTAGGGGTACAAATGTCTAACTCCGACCGGGATGAACATCAAACATCAGGCGGTGGCAATCGCCAGAACAACCGCAAACTAAAAGAAACTTTGAACATCAATTTGAACAAGAACAAAGAATTTCTGGCGGTTAACGTAGCTCCTCCTACGTCCACTTCTACTCCTTCAGCCCTTCCACCAAGAGAACCTCGTCCTAAAGTAGAGTATTCCTTTGACGAGAATGATACTGCTTGCATTTTTGATTGCTTAATCAAAAGCAATAAAATCTAACTTCCAGATCCAAAGAAGCCAGATAAAGTCGGTAAGACTGATCATCCCAAGGAATGTGTCTATCACAGGTTCATCGGAAATCCCACTCGAGCATGTTATGTGCTCAAAGGCAAAATCCAGGAGCTGGTCAACGCTGGCGTCGTCACTCTGCAACAAGACGAGAAGACTGTTACTGCAAATATGGTCTCAGTTCAATTCGGTGACTTTCCACCCCAGATGGTACAACACGGTGTCATTCCTATCCCCAAAGCTACTCTTGAGATTGAGAATCTTCCTCCTCCATGAAGTGAAGATCTCGTCCCCTTGTCTCTTGATAATGGCGAGATTATGTGGATTCATCCGGATCTTAATTCAGAGTTCGAACTTCCCTCTTCCTCTAAGAAGAAAGATCGCTCCAAGGGCAAGACAAAGACTTGCAATATGGTGTCTTTTGACCCCATAGTTGACGAAGAAATCCTGTTGGGCACTTGGTCAGGGAAAGCTTATCTGAAGGACTATCCTGAAGCCCAAGAGAATCCTGCTTCTTCCTCTGAACCTGCTCCGGTGCAGCCTGCTTCTACTGAGGATATTCCTATTGCTTCCTCACCGGTGGTGATACCCATTCCTCCCAAGCCGACGGTCGCTGACAAAGGCAAACAACAAGTCCGCTTCGATAAACCTTTAAAGAAAACATCTCCTTCTGGACTTGAAAAGCCTTACAACTTTGATATCTTAGCTCAGTTGGCCAATACACCAGCCCGGTTGTCAATTTTCGAGCTCTTGCGCCTCTCTAAAGAAACTCGAGAAACTCTGAGTGAAGCTCTCATGCAAGCTGAAACCTGCTTAGCTCTTCTGAAGAAGCCGAAAATAGAGCCAGTCTCTTGTCTCCATTGTCATAGTGTTCTGGAACTTATTCCAAACATTACTTTCACTCAGGATGACTTGTTAATGGAAGACAACAGGCATGATCGTCCTCTCTACTATACAGGATATGTCGACTCGATGAAAGTCGATCATATTCTGATAGACCCAGGGTCTACCCTTAGCATCATGCCGAAGACAATGTTAGATGCGTTGAAGATCCCTGTACATAATCTCTCCAGTACAATCACCACCATCCTTGGATTCAATCAAGGAAGAAGTGAACCTTTAGGCAAGATTCGCCTAAAACTCCAAATAGGCAATCTGCGCACAAAAGTGACCTTCTATATCATCGACAATCATGGTTGTTCTTATACTGCTTTATTGGAGAGACCATTCCTATATGAACACAACATTGTTCCATCAACTCTTCATCAATGTTTCAAATATGTTGATGACAATGGAGAAGTTCAGAAGGAGGTTGCTGATCTCTATCCTTTCAAAGGCGTTGAAGCGTACTGCAACGACGCTCGCATGTACAAGGATGAATTCATGAAGGTTGTCTTGTCTCTGGACACTGAAGAAGAATCAGAAGCAGTGCCCAAAGATACCCTTATCATACCTGTTAAAGGGCGTGTCTCTCGTCCTCAATCTTCCAAGTCACTGGCTGTTCACTTGCCAGTTCAGAAGAAACCAACAAATGATGATCAAGATCAAAGGGAGCTCACCTCTTCTGAGCCACTTGTTATCGACTTACGTCGTAACAAAGACAAAAAGCAGCTCACTTCTTCTGAGCCACTTGTTATAGATCTACCTCATAACAAGGAGAAAAGGGAGCTCACCTCTTCTGAGCCGCTTGTTATCGACCTCCATCGTAACAAAGCCAATCCTCCTCTACGTCCTTCTTCTCCCCCACTTATAATCAATCTGACCAAGCCTGCTAAGGCTAAAGGTCCTGCTGTAAATACCAATGTACAAATCAATAAAAAAGCGTCTACTTTCCAGTATACTGATGTCATTTATCATGCTAAATGCTATTTGGATATGTTAGATAGCTTTCAGTCATTTACAATGAGAGTTGTACAATCTCTTCAAACGGAAGTCTCTTTTGAACCCCCAGATGATTCATATCGAATTGTTCCTGCTCGAAAGAAAGGCGAAAGTCCAATACTTTTTAGTAAAGGACCGGAACAACAATTCAGCTATATGGATGATAGCAAAGTTAACGACACGGGGCATCTTCAACTCCGTCGTTACAGTCAACAATCAAAAGACATCATCCGAAAAATGGGTTACGACTTCAAGAGCGGCCTCAACTACGGTAAAGGATGGAGAACTCCTATCCGTACAACTGTTCCGAAAGAAAAGTCAGAGATGTACTACAGCAGGGCCAAAAGAGGTCTCGGATATGCTTCACCTCTATTATTATCCCCAGCAGGTTCTGAATCCGATAGTGAGGAACGCTCTAACTCTTCTGATTCCAGATCGTAGAATTCTGACACCAGCATTGGTCAAGTTCATCGATTAACTGTATCTTCCAACATGGTCTCCGTTGAACTTCCAGAAGACTACGACGAGGATATCGAAGAAAATTCTGAAATAGATCCGTGGGCCCAACGAATGGATACCCAATGGGAACTCCGATTCGAACAAAGGGAACCTCCTACCGACAATTGGTTCAAATTGATGTAAGAGAAAATGGATCACCTCGTCCAATATTCATCAGCAAGAACCTTCCAGAGGCAGATAAACAAAAATTAATTCTTCTGATTAAATAATATATTAATGTCTTTGCCTGGAGCTATGAAGACATGCCAGGTCTAGATCCTAAAGTTGCTACTCATAAACTGAACATCTTACCAAATGCAAAACCGGTCAAACAACAACAACGACATTTCAAGCCAGAAATGATGGACGCAATCGACGATGAAGTCAAGAAGCTCATAGCTTGTAGCTTTATCAGAGAAGAGCAGCATCCTGATTGGGTAGCCAATGTCGTCCCAGTTCTAAAGAAAACCGATAAAGTTCGAGTTTGCATCGATTTTTAGGATCTTAATAAAGCATGTCCAAAAGATGAATTTCCTCTCTCTATCATGGATGTCATAATTGACAACACATGTGGGTTTGAAAGAATATCTTTCATGGACGAATTCTTCGAATACAATCAGATTCGGATGAATCCTGAAGATGAAAAGCATACTTATTTCTGCACTCCTCGTGGAGTCTACTGTTATAATGTGATGTCGTTTGGTCTCAAAAATGCTGATACAACATACCAACGAGCCATGACTACCATCTTTTAAGATCATCTGTGCAAGACTGTAGAATGTTATGTCGACGATATTACTGTCAAAAGTCGTCTAAAGGAAGATCACATCCAAGACTTGAGAACTATCTTCAACCTCATGCGCCAACATCAACTCAAAATAAATCCCACCAAGTCATTCTTGGGTGTCTCTAGTGGTAAATTTCTCGGCTTCCTCATTACCTCTAAGGGTATACACGTGGATCCTGAGAAGATCAAAGCCATTCAAGAGATGCGTCCTCCACGCAATCTAAAAGAGCTACGAGGATTCCAAGGTCGACTTGCGTACATCAGGAGATTCATTTCGAATTTGTCTGGACGCTGTAGACCGTTCACTCAACTCATGAAGAAGGGTGTATCTTTCGTTTGGACTGAAGAATGTCAACAAGCATTTGACGACATCAAGCGGTATCTCATGAATCCACCAGTCTTGGTGCCACCAATCTCTGGCATACCATTCTTAATGTATGTCCGTGCTATGGACCATTCATTGGGTACTTTTCTTGCCCAAAAGAATAAAGAAGGCCACGAACAGGCCATCTACTACCTCAGTCGTACTATGATTGGTGCTGAACACCGTTATAGTCCGGTCGAAAAAGAATGCCTAGCTCTCATGTTTGCTGTTCAAAAGACTCGGCATTATATCATTGGTCAAACCATTCATGTCATATCCCGAGTTAATCCTCTTCGGGTACTCATGAAGAAGCCTAGCACACTCAACTCTCGGCTGGCTACATGGGCCATTCTGCTAGTCCAATATGACATGGTATATGTTCCTCAAAAATCTGTCAAAGGTCAAGTACTGGCAGATTTCTTAGCAGCTTATCCTGTTCCAGAGACATCCAAACTTTACGATAAAATTCCAGATGAGACTTTGGAATCTAATACAATCTCTAAAGAATTTCCTACTTGGCATCTATTCTTTGACGGAGCATCCAGGATTGGACCCAATGGTGCCATTGTAGCAGGAGTCAGAGTTGTCCTTGTTTCTCCGGACGGATCAACTATCTAAAGAGCATACTCCCTAGATGAGCCTTGCTCCAACAACGTGGCAGAATACAATGCTCTACTCATCGGTCTTCAATTAGCCAAACAATTGGACGTCGAGTATCTTGAAGTCTATGGCGACTCTAAGCTGGTTGTTAATCAGGTTAGAGGAACCTATAAAGTTCATCATCAAGATCTAGTGCCTTATCATGAAGCAGCAATCAACATGGCTACGTCATTCAAAGACTTATTAATAGACTATGTTCGGCGAGCTTGCAATACTGAGGCAGATGCTTTGGCCAATCTTGCAGCAGTCCTAGCCATCCCTATCAGAAGACAACATGTGGTGGTCATCTCTAATCGAGAGTTATTCTGTATCGAAAACAATTGTAATATTGAGTTCAGTAATCTTACTGAAGTCAATGTTATCAGTGAAGATTGGAGAGTTCCTTTCATCGATTTCGTAGTTCATGACATACTCCCTGAAGATCCTAAAGAAGCTACGAGTATTCATTGACGGTCTCTCCGATTCTATTACAACCAGACCACCAAGACCCTTTATCGGCGGACTTATGATGGCCTACTCTTGCACTGTCTAGCTGGTGATGAAGCGAAACAAGTACTGCGTGAAGCTCACGATGGTGTTTGCGGAGCACATCAACCCGGTCCTAAGCTATAGGATCGTATCCGACACATGGGTTACTACTGGCCCTCTATGGTATCTGATGCCATCGATTATACAAGGAAATGTCGAGCTTGTCAAATCCATGCAGATTTTATTCATCAACCTTCAAAATTTCTGCATCCGACGGCTGCTTCCTGGCCTTTTGAAGCCTGGGGCATGGACATCATAGGTCCTATCAATCCTCCTTCTTCTAGAGGACATCGGTTCATATTAGCAATAACCGATTATTTCTCCAAATGGGCTGAAGCTATACCTCTGGCTGAAGTCAAAACAAACAGCGTCATCACTTCGTTAAATACCATGTCATCTATCGATTTGGTGTACCTCGACGAATCATCCATGACAATGGACCTCAATTTATCAGCCAGAAGTTCACCAAATTCTGTGATGATCAGCGAATTGACAATATTGCTTCTACAGCCTACAATCCTGCTGCTAATGGATTAGTTGAAGCTTTCAACAAGACTAACATTAAGCTTCTCAAGAAGTTTGTATCTACTAACAAACAAAGCTGGAGTAAAAAGCTTGGCGAATGTTTATGGGCCTACCGTACCACGGTCCGCAACCCCACAGGCTTTACGTCTTTCTCTCTGGTGTATGGGTGTGAAGCTGTTCTACCTCTAGAACTTCAAATTCCTTCCTTAAGGATTTCTATTGCTAATGAGCTCACTACAGAGAATAATGATCTTCTTCGACTTCAAGAATTGGAGGCACTTGACGAGAAGCGGTTAATGGCTCAGCAACATATTGAGTTATACCAAGCCCGCATCTCAAAGACTTTCAACCGCAAAGTTAAAGTCAGAGCCTTTCAGCAAGGAGAACTTGTTCTAATAGTAAGACGTCCTATGACTATGACTCACTCGAGCAAAGGCAAGTTCGATGCGAAGTGGGAAGGACCTTATGTTGTCAGCAAAGTCTTTTCAAATGGAGCATATCAACTTGCAGAATTAGATGGTCGAGTTGCAATGATGCCTATCAATGGCAAATTCCTCAAGAAATACTATGTATAAATGTAGCAAAAATTTATGTAAATATGATCAGACAATTCATAAATAAAGTTTAATTTTTATTTCATCATAAATGATGTTACATGATATCAAGGAAGATCATTGTCATCCTTCTCAACATTAGGATGCGGACCGCTGCCGTCCTTATCAAAGACGTAATCAGCAAAAGAACTGAGGACATCCTTGCTCGAACCTACCAAGAACTTGCAAGCAGCCATCCACATGGTTTCTTCCTCTTCAGTCTTTCCTGGTTCAAGCAAGAAATCCAGGATATCCCATGGTGGTTTGGGTGCGGACGAACCTTCGTCTGCTTCCGTCTGCTTTGGCTGAACTGGTTCGGCAAGACGTTCTTCAATGCCCGCTTCAACCTTTGGGGTGACTTCGACCTTCTTGGATGCATCTTCGGACGACATCTTTATGTTGAAAAGTGGAAATGATCATTCCTTCCAGATTTCTGTTCTATTTATAGGCAAAGATTCTCAAGATAATGAAACGACACATTATCATCTGACGGTTCGCCCGTTCATTCACATTCATCTGACGGTTCATTCGTTCATTCATATTCATCTGACGGTTCATCCGTTCATTCATCATCACCTGACGGTTCATCCGTTCATTAATATCATCTGACGGTTCGCCCGTTCATTCACATCCATCCGACGGTTCATTCGTTCATTCATCATCACCTGACGGTTCATCCGTTCATTATTATCAGACAGCTCATGCGCAACTTGATTTAAAATTCAAAATTCAAAGTATTTCGAAAGTTTGAGTAAATTCAACTTTCGAAAACTTTGAAGGGGGTCTTGTAGGTCCTAAAAAATCAAGTTGCACCTATTAACAAAGTCAGAAAATCAAGAAATATAACTTTTAAATGAACTGTGCAGACATCAGATTGTGGATCATTCAGATTGTGCACACCAGACTGCGCATACTTTCAACTGCACAGGCTGACGTGACAATGTTATCATTATATGACAAAATTAAAATCTTTCTGACAGCTGATAGCACAAAGAACGAGGAGACTGTTCGATTATTGCGTCGCACAGCGCTCGAGGACAGTTGTACATACAGCGCAATCCAGTACCTGCGCAATCCAGTGTCTGCGCAATCCATTTCAGCGCAACCCGAAGTCAGCACAATTTATGTGGCACACTTCATCATGTCAACTGACAAAAGTACACGTGGCATTCATGCCATCAATTGTTCGTTACGTGGCAACCGTCTTCACACGATCATGCGCATTTCAATCAAATGATGCCATGTATCCAAGACAGTTGGCCCACGACCAGACGACTGCCTGCGCAATCTGATGTTGCGCAATCCAGTTCCTGTGCAATCCAACTTACGCCATTCAGAATAACTAAAAATTAGTTATTTCCAGAACTCTATAAATAGAGTTTCAAGTCTTCATTCAAGGGGATCAAATAGAGAGATCAGACATTAAAGTTCAGAATTATCAGAGAGTTTGGGAGTTCTTGTCCAAGTGCTGCTGCATTCTTCTGAGGCTTTTGCCTTCAACTTCTGAGGCTTTTGCCTTCAACTTCAACTTCAGAGGCTACCGTCTTCAAAGTTCACATCGTCCAAGGGGTAAAGTAATCGTCTCCTAGATTGGATTCCTACAGTTGTACTTTCCCAGAATTCTTGTAATCTTTATAAAGTTTGTATCAATAAAGTTTCATACTTTTATTTTTGCAAACAACTGTGGTTTGCGTATCAGGAGTTCTGGCCACAGGCACTGTGGTTTGTGCATCAGGAGTTCTGGCCACAGACACTATGGTTTGCGCATCAGAAGTTCTGGCCACAGAGTGTTTGCGGTGCACTCTAGTTATTGGAGTGTTGGTTTGTGCATGAAGATTGGCAGCCAACTGCGCTAGAGGCAAAGGAGTCTTGCGCCTTGATAGGGCAGCATATGAAGTCTCTTCTGCACTGGCAACAGCAGAATGTGCGGCATTCTTGTCAGCAAAAACATTAAAATGCGCAGCTGTCTTGGAGGCAGAATCAGTAGACTGCGCAGCATTCTTCTTAGCATAAGGAATAGACTGTGCAACAATCTTAGGGACCCACACTGGGCGCACTTTGCTTGTGGCAGAAGTTGTTGCAGTGCGAGGGGTGGTCCTGGAGTTGATCATGGCTTCGTAGGCCGTCTGGTTGACCTTCACAACCAGAGTCTTCTGCGTCTTCCCGATAGACGCAACGTCACATTGAGTTGTCACTTCCTCGTCAGAGGAGAAAGTCGTCCCCAGCAGAGTCGCCATTTTGTTTGCAAAAATAAAAGTATTGAACTTTATTGATACAAACTTTGTAAAGATTACAAGAATTCTGGGAAAGTACAACTGTAGGAATCCAATCTAGAAGACGATTGCTGTATCCCTTGGACGATGTAAACTTTGAAGACGGTAGCCTCTGAAGTTGAAGGCAAAAGCCTCGGAAGAATGCAGCAGCACTTGGGCAAGAACTCCTGAACTCTCTGATATTTCTGAACGTTTATGTCTGATCCCTTTGAATGAAGACTTGAAACTCTATTTATAGAGTTCTGGAAATAACTAATTTTTAGTTATTCTGAATGGCGCAAGTTGGATTGCACATGAACTGGATTGCGCAGCATCAGATTGCGCATGCAGTTGTCTGGTCATGGGCCATCTGTCTTGGACACATGGCATCATTTGATTGAAATGTGCATGATCATGTGAAGACGGTTGTAACGTAACGAGGGATTGATGGCATGAATTCCACATGTACTTTTGTCAGTTATCATGATGAAGTATGCCACATGAATTGCGCTGACTTCGGATTGCGCTGAGATGGATTGCGCTAGGCTGGATTGCGCAGGCACTGGATTGCACAGGCACTGGATTGCGCTAGGCTGGATTGCACAGGCACTGGATTGTGCTACCTGTACAGCTGTCCTCGAGCGCTGTACGGCGCAATAAACGAACAGTCACCTCGTTCTTCGTGCTGTCAGCTGTCAGAAGATTTGATTGTGTCAGGTAATAATGATATGGCTACGTCAGCTTGCGTAGTTGAAAGTGTGCGTAGTCTAGTGTGCGCAATCTGAATGATGCACAATCTGATGTCTGCGCAGTTCATTTGAAAGTTGTATTTTCTTGATTTTATGATTTTGTTGATGAGTGCAACTTGATTTTTTTAGGACCTACAGACCCGTGTTCATATAGATGTCAGCAAAATGGCAGCTATCCGCACGTATGCCTTTGGAATTGAGTCGAGTCGAAGGTGTATACAAGTTAGAACATGATGCTTGGGGCCTAAGATATGGCTTCAACATAGTCGACATGCTTGGCACAGGGATGTGGCGTCGAGTCGTAAGTCTTGGCATATAAGTTGCATTTGTTGGATCTGAGTTGTCTGGAGTTTAAGTCAGAAACCGTCGCAAGGTAAAGTCGGTCGACACAAGTTCAGAAGTCTTGATTGGGTCAGTTGGTAAGAAAAATAGCAAGGACCGCGAGGCGGCGACATGGTTAAGTCAGATTGAGTGGCGAGGTACGACCTCCGTACGGACTTGTAGCAGGGTCACACAGAAATAGAATCTATCGTGTAGTTGCGTCTCTGATTTTGGGCCGTAAGGCAAGCACGACTTGATAGGTTAACGTTGTTGGCACGAGAAGGTTCTAGAGGCAAAGCATGATTTAACATTGTTGATGCAAGCACGGGATGGTCTAGCGACACAAACTAGGCTAAGGCATCGGTCCTAAAACCGATCCTAAGGAAAGAGTAGAAAGACAATCATAAAGGGACTATTTTATACACAAAGTAAATTAACGTGTTGGTCTTGTATTGGTGGGCGAGGAGCTCATTCCACCAGTACAGTTGAGTACTGACACCCACATAATTTATATGTGCAGGCACAGGTTGAAGCTCGTGGCACGAAGCTCGCTTGGATGCGTCGAGGCACGGAGTTTCTTGGCAATTTGAAGCATACGGCCGCATGTATTCAAGACTTATACAGGACATAATGTATGGACGTCGCCTTCCGAAGCTTCCGCTGGCTCAAGACATGTATTGAGAGATGAAAGAGAGCTGAGTGACTTGTAATATGAGCTTGAGTGAGCTTGCGATACTTGTAATCTTGCCTTGCGTCCCATTGTAACCTTTTTTCAATATCAATAAAGAGCTTCTTTTGAATAACATGTATTTTGTTCTAATTTTTGCTGCTATTATTCAATGTCTCTGCTTGGGACTTCTATGCGATGATCCCGTCGCAGCCGCTAAAATCTGTCGTTATGGAACCCGCCTTGCACGAGCGCAATCTAGGCTCGTGCGACATCACACCTTAGCGAGGACGATCGCTCCTACGGGAGCGGGGAGTGACACTTAGCACCCATGCTATCTTTTGTTCGTTTCTACCAGCCGAACAACCTTAGCACTCCTTGCTACCTTTTTTATTTGTTCCTGTCCGTCGAGCACCCGAAAGATCCATCATATTGTCATCTCGATTCGTTCGACCATAAAATAAAACTGATACATTCATGTACACCACTGTTGTGTGCCAACCACAACGTCTTACTCCATCCTGGGTGCATTAAATCCACCTTTGAAGCCAATCCATGTAGTTGCATATGCTTCTAACTCTACCTTGAGAAGAGAACCCGTATATCCGTATATGCGCATGAACGTTCAACATCATCTATCTCGAACCAATTAGAGTCGTCCAAACCAGCCCCGTAGCCTTGGGCTCTGATAATGTAGCACCCAGTTTTTGAAATGAGGGTAATTTTGAAATTTTGTATTTATAATTATTTTAATAATGATATTTAATTCATGATATGATTTCTTAGTGATTTTAAATCATTTTAAAATTATTTAAATCAATGACTTGTGGTTTTGACGTTTTGCTAGTGAAACCCTAGAGACTGTTTGACCTAGAGTCTAACCATGTGATTATGATATTTTAATATCATTTTTGGCCTAAGGATATTTTTGTATTTGACCTCTTTGAATTATTTTGATATTATTTTATTATTTATGATATTGTTTTGGGATTATTTGAGTCGGGTTCGAATTTTATCTCAATCTGACTTGTAACGGGGACCCGGGGTAGTTTGACTCTAGTGGGACCCACACACTAGTTAGGCATGGCCCACATGATAT
Organism: Iris pallida; assembly: GCA_029216955.1. NCBI lineage: Eukaryota > Viridiplantae > Streptophyta > Magnoliopsida > Asparagales > Iridaceae > Iris > Iris pallida. The sequence continues at coordinate 78,667 of JANAVB010038969.1, forward strand.
TAATTTTAGTCCACATGATAAAAATATTTTAGTTAGAGGTTAGACTAATTATTATGGATAAGGTTAGTGTGATTAGAGACTTTAGAATGACTAATTTAGCCCCAACCAATTAGCCCTTTCCTAATACTCATATAATAGGTTAGTGGGGGCATTTTGGACCTTACCACAATAGGACAAATATCTTCATATGGCCAGCCACTTTGGGAGAGGATAGGCTCAAGTTCATTTCATTATTCTCATCCACACTCTCTGTCTTGTTCTTCCCTAAATTCCTAGAGAGCAATTCCTTGCAATTTCTCCACCAAATCCTTCCATTTCGCCACCAAATCTTCTTCTTTTCTTCTCCATTCTAGCCAAGGAGGAAGCTACCCAAGTTTGAGAGGATTCGGAGCTCGTTCGTGTCCTTTTGGAATCTCTACGTGTCGGTGTCGCTCCGGGAAGGCTTTTCTTCGATTCGATCTACTGGGAGGTATAAATCCCTTCTCATTTTTATTTCCTCATGCATATAGGTCTATTTTGAACCCATAGGAATGACTCCCATGGTTGTATCTCCATTTGTGTCTATTTCGTGTCCATTTGGAGGTCATAGGAGTGTCCTTTGTGTTGTGGTTGTGTCCATGTAGGAAAATCCCAAATTTAGACACACTATGTGTTGTTGTTATGTATGAATGAATTATTACATGTTTAATCTCATATTTTTGTATTGGAGATGTATTCTATAGTGTCTCATATATATATATTAGTTTAGAGAGTGAGTTCTTGATATATTATGTTATATACTTGTGTTCTTTTGTCTCAAACTACCCAAATCCGTCATGATTTTTATCCACGTTTTTAATTTCAGCCCTAACTTAGAAAGGTCATAACTTCTAGCTCAAAGCTCGGTTTAGTCTCCCGTTTTTTTAGAAGAAGCGAATTGAAGTTATCTTTCCAAAAACATATATTAATAGGCCTAATTCTTTTTGTAACTTTCTGGAGAATTATTTGAGTGTAGCTGTACGAAAGACAAACACGTTCTCGGTGTTTTCGCGATTCCGGGAGTTTTCGGAAACGAAAACGCGATCCGTTTGAAGTTTCGGAAAGCTAACACATAGATATATAACATACTTTAATACTAGAATTTAATTCATGCTGAGTTGGTATAGTATTGATTATTAGTAGGAGTTACTATTCGGCATATGCATTTTGTGCACCATTGTGTGTAATATAATGTTCTATTTGATTTTAACCTATGTTAATGTATATACATTATGTAACTAAATAGAGAATGCAAGCATGAGTAAATGGTTAAATAAATGATGTATGAGATGTAAGTATCCTATCTAATGTAAGCATGTATAAGTATGGCTTGTAATGAATATGTAGGTTCCATAGTATGTAATGTATGGTGCATATAGTAGTGCAAGAGAATAAATGAATGATGAATGAATGCAAGCATGAATGTAATGTAATAATAGATGTAATGTATGCAATATACAAGTTAATGAGATGTAATATTCTATGTTAACACAAATCCTATATTACCTCATGTACCCCTTACACTATGTTGATACTATCACACTTGACACTTTGTTCATTTACACTTTGACACTCTTTGATATGTATACACTATATATGCCCATTTAACCCTCACTTGCCCCTTTGCCATGTTCACATACACACACATAGCCTCTTAAATAAGTAATTATGAATATAGTTAACTTAGCTATGTATGTATATTATATACTCCCTCCGTCCCAAAAATATAGTCTCACTTTCCTTTTTGGTTTGTCCCATATTATAGCTCATTTCTTTTTATATAATGGATGTTTGTGGAGTAATTTACAATTTTAGCCTTATTTAAACTGCAATTATATCAAGATAAACTCTACAATTCTCTATGCATTTAAAAGTTGCATTTTGAAAATATATTTGAGCTTTAATGATTCAAACTAAAATCTAAAATTTGCCAAAATATTGTCTCCAAAATTCAAACTAAAATTTGCCAAAATATTGCCTCCAAAGTTTAATTTACATAGTAGAATGTGATGACATTAAATAAATCAAATTAGAGATTTAATGGCATTCATTAACCCAATTAGAGATCATAATAAGTACAATAGGTTCATGCAAAATTCAAAACTTCTATAAGGAGCAAATTGAAGAGATTTTGTTTTGTTGGACATATTAATTGGATTTTCTTAATTTTGGTGAAAATAGAAATAAGACTATATTTTTGGGACGGAGGGAGTATATGTTAGCATATTGTGTTGTAATATATAAGTTTATATAACCATTTGAAATGCCATGATTATAGACCTAATATTGAATACCAATATATGCATGTGTATATATGTGTAGACATATATAGCTTAAAGTAATAGATTACCTAGTGTATATCCAATGTGAATTCTTGCCTATTTGAATATTGAATAATTGCATGCTATATAGAGTTGGGTGTATGTTGGCTTGTATAGCCTTGTATTGATGTGTGCTTGCTAGGATAGTCTTGGTTAGGCCTAGTAAGACTTGCTGGGTTAGGACATGACCTAGTTTGACTAGTACAGTTGACCAGAGTTGACCAAGGGTTGACTTTGGCCTAGTTTGACCTAGATTCATGTAGAATGCATTATAGTGCTTTATATTACCCTTCTGGACATGTTGTGACTTGTGCTGTTCTAATTAGGAGCCAGACACCTCTCCTCGGACAGTATCTTTACCTTGGACATTCAGATATCAGGCGAGTATATTCTCTGATCATTTCATATCTTGTTTAGGATTATATTTTCTGTTTTAGATTACTTTACATGATGCTGACACGTTGGAAACACGGATTAGTACTATATGGATCTTGTTGTGCGATGTTATCCCTTTAGCGGATACATCGGGTATTCGTGTACTTTATTGTGAGCATCGTGTACTCCTTGTATTCGTGACATTCGTGTACAAATCGTGTGAAATTGTGTATATTCATGTATTCACATGATCTCGTGTGCGACTATACTTCGTGTGCAATAACATATCATATCTAGATCCTTGTGTATTGATTGAGGCGGGGGAGTAGAAGTGGTTATGTAATCAATCCAGTAGATTACTCGTGTACAACCTCTGTAGATTACTCGTGTACAATATCGTGCCGTTTACATAACTATCTTGTGCTCTGAATCACTAGTCACTGATAGTTCTCTATATAGTATAGTTATTTACTTACAGTCTCTCTCTTTTTCATCATGTTATTTCTTCAGATCCTGTATCTTACTCTCTAGCATATTTATATTTCCTAACCTGTTATGATATTGTTGAGATGTACTGTACTCGCTCCTGTCCTGACTGGACCCGTTGATAAATTTTACAGATAGCTTGGAGATTGCCTGCTAACCTAGAGGAGACACATTAGAGGTTGTTTAGATAGTTATTTCAATTGTCTGGAGTTGTATTTACTTTATGGATTACTGTATCTGAGTTTGGAGATTTGAGATGTATTTCTGGATTTGTGTATCTTTGACACTTAGATTTTTCTCTGTTGTACCTCTTTTGGATTTCATGTTTTATCTATCCTTATCATGCTCTACCTTAGATGTGATTGAGTCTGTACCTGCTATGTCACCCCCTTTCGGGGAGTATAAACTGGTTAGCCTTATACTGTTAGATGCATGAGACCTAGGACAGCGTTCTTCCGTCGACACTGCGGCGTAGGCTGGACGTACCCACTTCTCGTACCCTAACTCTAGGGTACGGATCATGACACGTTTTTAGTGGTGGCCCATGCAGGTCGAGATTCGCAATAGTGCGATTTCGTAGTAGCGCAACGACTTAGTTGTACTACTACGAGCCTGCTATAGGATATATAAATTAAGATGTTAGGATGAGAGGATACTCAATCACTGTTAGGATTCCTTGAGAGATCCTTGGGATGACCCTTGAGAATCTCATTTTGAATTCTGATTTAAACTCCTTTTTCTTGTTTTGATTCACCTTTTTCCTTGATTTGAATTTGATTTTGTGGATTCATTGTAGAACTTTGAATCCTGGTATTAGTTGATGATTTTGATAAAATTTTATAGTTGTTGATTTAATTTTGTATTTAGATTAATATTTTCAAATCCAAGGTACTCAATCACACTTAGGATTCTTTGAGAGATTTCTGGGACGACCCCTGAGAAACTTATTTTGAACTTCAATTGGAATTCCTTTTCCTCTTGTTTGGATTCACCCTCATTCCTTGCTATTGAATTTAAGATTGATGGGTTCCTCTCGTTTGAACCGATGAGAAGGAACATATCTTCATTATTCTTTTTCGCCATTATTCCCTTGCATTCTTATTTACCTTTTATCTTAAACTCTGTCTCATTACATTAATTATCCATATCTTATCGTCCCTACCAGATGTACTTCGAAACCCTTGAATCTTCGTATCTTTTGCATGGATAAGGCTAAGGAAGTGACGTAAATTATGTAACTCAGAGAAGACGTAACTGGTTATTTTATGATGATCTAAAGGAAGTCAAATGTGGAGTGTTCCATATGGAAACTTGAGATAGAAATGTGGTAAAGGTCTCGAATAGAATAAAGAGATGTATACTGCCAATCTGGAAACAATCACATTTAGAGAAAATTTTGGGGTTATGAGATAGTTTACAGGTGTATTCAAAACTAATGAGGATATCAGAGGTCAACCTAGTTTTGAGAAATTAGAAAATCTTGGTTATTGATTCTGGGGAAAACTTTTACTCTGAGGCTATGTAGAAGGTTAGTAATGGAAAAGAGAAGTTAATTGTGTTTAAAAAGGATATTAAACAAGATGTTGCGAGAAAATGACTAGGGATAGAGAGAACACAAAGTTATGGAAGTTTAGAGATTGTTGTGAAATATTTTTAGGAGAATAATATTCAAGGGTGTATGTCAAAAAAAATACGGAAGTTGATTTTATGATGGAAGATAAGTTTTGTAAGGCCTGGAGATTTAAATTAAATAATACGAGGAGAACAATTTGAACAAGTTCAAGGAATTCGTAAACGGGATTTAGAGGTTTTGGGTCAAATTTAAGACAAGGTGAAAGAACTTGGAAATTTAAATAAATGGTTAATATTGATTCCTAAATGTGAGGGCTGTGCTTCAAGAGTGATGTTTGGAAATTGGGAATTGCCTACGGTAGTCATGGTAAGGGTTTAAGTAAAGGTTAAATTTTCATATGGAGACTGGTGAGGTAAAGATATGATTGGCAAGTTATGACCAGATGAACTTAAGAGTATCAGAAGCAGATGACTAACTCGATCTTCATTATTTTTGTGCATTAATTACCACCTCTTGAACTCCCACTTTCTAATTGAGATCCTTGACGTTCCTTATCGTGACTTTGATATTCGGAATGTAATACTAGCTGTTACCCTCCAACAAATCTTATATGCAAGACCTAGACGAGCTCACCTTCGTGTAGGTATATCATGTCCCACTAAAACCCGTCTTCTTGTAGTCTATTTTCTTGATATGATTTTCTGGTCAACTGGCTAAACTATAACCTCTACCATTATACTAAATTTCTTCTTATTTCAATTAGAAATCCAGCCTTGACTCAATTCTTTCGACCCGACATGTGATGGTGTTCTGCTTGTTTCCTTAGATGCTTAACCTTGTACCTTATCTGATTACTTGACCCGTTTGGTTAAGAACCTTGGACTATGTAATTCATTTCATCATTACCACCCTTATATCTTGTGCTGCTAAATTAGCCTTAGTTTTGCAAGCTTATCTATTTTCGAGCTTGGTCATGACATATTTTATTGGGTGGCCACCCACTAACATATTGTCTAATCAGAACCGGTACATGATGGTCTGATCAACCTATTGCACTTTGGTTCGCTTTTTCATATATCAATCTACGAGAATGGAGACATAGTTAAACTTGACCGTAGAGTCTCATTCGCGACAGCCTTGACAATTCTCTTTGAAATCTTTTCATCGCCTATGAACCTCGTATTCGTACTCAGTCGAATTAAATTTAATCATGACCTGAACCTCCATCGTTGGATGCTCGTGCTCATACTTTGATTTCATTGATTCCCTTCTTGCCTAAATCTCGTTTTATTCCGAAATTGATCCACTTAGATCGTGTCAAGACAAAAATCTATTTGTGATTTGTTGTGCCTAAATTTTCAATTTTTGCCATTTTATGGAATAGTAAGTTTTTAATAATTTCTTAGTTGCTTGTTAATGACCAATTTTTATATAGGATGGTAGACAGCCCTACAACCTTGATGATTGTTGTTCCCTTACCTTCCCAATTAGGACACCCTAGATTGTTTGTGTGTTGATACCATAGTACTGTTTTGACCTAGAATGATTAATGTACCTAGGTGAGACTTCCAACTGCTACGGTATGCCCTGACCTTGTATACTATTCCTTCAAATTGCATGATTTAGATAAATTTTTTTAGACCTTGATTGTTGGGAAATAGGGACGTCACCCCATTAGTATCTGTTGTAGATATACATAGGTTAGTCCTTGATGTGGGGATGTGTGTCTATAAATATGTAGCTTATAAGATTTATGAGAGATTATAGTATCAGCCTTGATAGGATGTACTAGTCTTTTGGTGAGTATAAATGTGTTATGAGAGATAGGGGCCTATATGTCTTAGTAATGCATCGTCCTATGGTAATAGAATGTATTAATAGATGGTTAATAGAAAGATAATAGTTTGAGCATACCTATAGCCTATGATCAGTTCCTTTCCATCCTTAGTTAAGACCACTTTAAAATAGGTCCATTCCCTTGGATATATGTTCCAGTCCATATTTTATTGAAGTTCCATTACCGCCGTACAGCAGAGCAGTATTGGAGGTATTCCTAGATTGACACTATCTAGATGTCCGTTTATTATTCCAGTTTTAGGAAGTGTTACCTTAGATATTGAGTAGGTTAGAGGCTCTAGAAGGAGTACTATCGATCTTAAATTTCAAGGACGAAATTTTTCTAAGGTGGGTAGAGTTGTAGCACCCAGTTTTCCAAATGAGGGTAATTTTGAAATTTCGTATTTATAATTATTTTAATAATGATATTTAATTCATGATATGATTTTTTGGTGATTTTAAATCATTTTAAAATTATTTAAATCAATGACTTGTGGTTTTGACGTTTTGCTAGTGAAACCCTAGAGACTGTTTGACCTAGAGCCTAACCATGTGATTATGATATTTTAATATCATTTTTTGCCTAAGGATATTTTTGTATTTGACCTCTTTGAATTATTTTGATATTATTTTATTATTTATGATATTGTTTTGGGATTATTTGAGTCGGGTTCGAATTTCATCTCAATCTGACTTGTAACGGGGACCCGGGGGTAGTTTGACTCTAGTGGGACCCACACACTAGTTAGGCATGGCCCACATGATATTAATTTTAGTCCACATGATAGAAATATTTTAGTTAGAGGTTAGACTAATTATTATGGATAAGGTTAGTGTGATTAGAGACTTTAGAATGACTAATTTAGCCCCAACCAATTAGCCTTTCCTAATACTCATATAATAGGTTAGTGGGGGCATTTTGGACCTTACCATAATAGGACAAATAGCTCCATATGGCCAGCCACTTTGGGAGAGGATAGGCTCAAGTTCATTTCATTATTCTCATCCACACTCTCTCTCTCTTGTTCTTCCCCAAATTTTTAGAGAGCAATTCCTTGCAATTTCTCCACCAAATCCTTCCATTTCGCCACCAAATCTTCTTCTTTCCTTCTCCATTCTAGCCAAGGAGGAAGCTACCCAAGTTTGGGAGGATTCGGAGCTCGTTCGTGTCCTTTTGGAATCTCTACGTGTCGGTGTCGCTCCGGGAAGGCTTTTCTTCGATTCGATCTACCTGGAGGTATAAATCCCTTCTCATTTTTATTTCCTCATGCATATAGGTCTATTTTGAACCCATAGGAATGACTCCCATGGTTGTATCTCCATTTGTGTCCATTTTGTGTCCATTTGGAGGTCATAGGAGTGTCCTTTGTGTTGTGGTTGTGTCCATGTGGGAAAATCTCAAATTTGGACACACTATGTGTTGTTGTTATGTATGAATGAATTATTACATGTTTAATCTCATATTTTTGTATTGGAGATGTGCTCTATAGTGTCTCATATATATATATATTAGTGTAGAGAGTGAGTTCTTGATATATTATGTTATATACTTGTGTTCTTTTGTCTCAAACTACCCAAATCCGTCATAATTTTTATCCACGTTTTTAATTTCAGCCCTAACTTAGAAATGTCATAACTTCTAGCTCAAAGCTCGGTTTAGTCTTCCGTTTTTTTTAAAAGAAGCGAATTGAAGTTAGCTTTCCAAAAACATATATTAATAGGCCTAATTATTTCTGTAAGTTTCTGGAGAATTATTTGAGTGTCAGCTGTACGAAAGACAAACACGTTCTCGGTGTTTTCGCGATTCCGGGAGTTTTCGGAAACGAAAACGCGATCCGTTTGAAGTTTCGGAAAGCTAACACATAGATCTATAACATAATTTAATACTAGAATTTAATTCATGCTGAGTTGGTACAGTATTGATTATTAGTAGGAGTTACTATTCGGCATATGCATTTTGTGCACCCTTGTGTGTAATATAATGTTCTATTTGATTTTAACCTATGTTAATGTATATACATTATTTAACTAAATAGAGAATGCAAGCATGAGTAAATGGTTAAATAAATGATGTATGAGGTGTAAGTATTCTATCTAATGTAAGCATGTATAAGTATGGCTTGTAATGAATATGTAGGTTCCATAGTATGTAATGTATGGTGCATATAGTAGTACAAGAGAATAAATGAATGATGAATGAATGCAAGCATGAATGTAATGTAATAATAGATGTAATGTATTTAATATACAAGTTAATGAGATGTAATATTCTATGTTAACACAAATCCTATATTACCTCATGTATCCCTTAAACTATGTTGACACTATCACACTTGACACTTTGTTCACTTACACTTTGACACTCTTTGATATGTATACACTATGTATGCCCATTTAACCCTCACTTGCCCCTTTGCCATGTTCACATACACACACATAGCCTCTTAAATAAGTAATTATGAATATAGTTAACTTAGCTATGTATGTATATTATATATATGTTAGCATATTGTGTTGTAATATATAAGTTTATATAACCATTTGAAATGCCATGATTATAGACCTAATATTGAATACCAATATATGCATGTGTATATATGTGTAGACATATATAGCTTAAAGTAATAGATTACCTAGTGTATATCCAATGTGAATTCTTGCCTATTTGAGTATTGAATAATTGCATGCTATATAGAGTTGGGTGTATGTTGGCTTGTATAGCCTTGTATTGATATGTGCTTGCTAGGATAGTCTTGGTTAGGCCTAGTAAGACTTGCTGGGTTAGGACATGACCTAGTTTGACCTAGTTTGACTAGTGCAGTTGACCAGAGTTGACCAAGGGTTGACTTTGGCCTAGTTTGACCTAGATTCTTGTAGAATGCATTGTAGTGCTTTATATTACCCTTCTGGACATGTTGTGACTTGTGCTGTTCTAATTAGGAGCCAGACATCTCTCCTCGGACAGTATCTTTACCTTGGACATTCAGATATCAGGCGAGTACATTCTTTGATCATTTCATATCTTGTTTAGGATTATATTTTCTGCTTTAGATTACTTTACATGATTCTGACACGTTGGAAACACGGATTAGTACTATATGAATCTTGTTATGCGATGTTATCCCTTTAGCGGATACATCGGGTATTCGTGTTCGTGTACTTTATCGTGAGCATCGTGTACTCCTTGTATTCGTGACATTCGTGTACAAATCGTGTGAAATCGTGTATATTCATGTATTCACATGATCTCGTGTGCGACTATACTTCGTGAGCAATAACATATCATATCTAGATCCTTGTGTATTGATTGAGGCGGGGGAGTAGAAGTGGTTATGTAATCAATCCAGTAGATTACTCGTGTACGACCTCTGTAGATTACTCGTGTACAACATCGTGCTATTTACATAACCATCTTGTGCTCTGAATCACTAGTCACTGATAGTTCTCTATATAGTATAGCTATTTACTTATAGTCTCTCTCTTTTTCATCATGTTATTTCTTCAGATCCTGTATCTTACTCTCTAGCATGTTTATATTTCCTAACCTGTTATGATATTGTTGAGATGTACTGTACTCGCTCCTGTCCTGACTGGACCCGTTGATAAATTTTACAGATAGCTTGGAGATTGCCTGCTAGCCTAGAGGTGACACATTAGAGGTTGTTTAGATAGTTATTTCAATTGTCTGGAGTTGTATTTACTTTATGGATTACTGTATCTGAATTTGGAGATTTGAGATGTATTTCTGGATTTGTGTATCTTAGACACTTAGATTTCTCTCTGTTGTACCTCTTTTGGATTTCATGTTTTATCTATCCTTATCATGCTCTACCTTAGATGTGATTGAATCTGTACCTGCTATGTCACCCCCTTTCGGAGAGTATAAACTGTTTAGCCTTATACTGTTAGATGCATGAGACCTAGGACAGCGTTCTACCGTCGACACTGCGGCGTAGGCTGGACGTACCCACTTCTCGTGCCCTAACTCTAGGGTGCGGGTCGTGACAGATACCACTTGTTGGAACGCGGCGTAACCTGAACCGGAGTTGGCCCATGAGGTACGATATTAAATTGGGCCCATATGCCTTAAAAGAGAATTTTTGTGTAAGGCCTGAACCAATCCCAATTATCTATACATCATGATCCCATCGCCTATCCGATGTGGGACTAAATTACTAACTCCATTTTTACCCCTATTTGAGGGCTCAACCGAAAACAAGATATAACCCAACAATCTCTACCGTAGCTCGTTTTTGCTAGCCGAATAACCTTAGCACCTTGCTACATTTGTCCATTCCCGCTAGCTGGATAACCTTAGCACCCCTGCTACATTTTGTTCATTTCCACCAGCCGAACAAACTTAGCACTCCTTGCGACTACCAAATGTTGGTAATCGAACATGCCCTCCTGCGCTCCGATACCGAGTCTAAGACGTTCCTGTAATGAAAACTTAGGCTAATCCACCTAAAATAACCCTCATGTAACGGACACCAAGCACAGATAAAGACAAGTATATGGCGGTGACTATGTCACCTGAATAAATTTCGATCTCTATAACTCAGATAAAATTACAAGATTGACAAAAATAATGTTAAACCTTTTGCCCTAATAGGTTCAACCCCCTCATAACACTCAAGAAGAAAACAAGAGATTACAATTGAAATCGCTCACCAACCCATAGCAATCTTCCTAACCGAATTTGACGACTCCTCGATTAGATCTCTTATTCCTTCTATCTTGTATTGCAAAGTCCTAAGAGAAAAGTATGAACTTTCTCTTAGATCTCCTGCGGACGAGTACATCGAATCTCAACTTTGTGCTATGCTTTGTGCCTCCACCCTCACCCCATATATATAGGATGAGAAAATCATATTCTAGCTCATAATAGGATTTCCTAAATAGGAATAAAATTGGAATCCTATTATACCTAAAATATTCCATCGATATCCTGTTTTCGATATTCATAATAAGATTTTCTAAATAGAAGCCCTAAAATAAGAATCATATTATATCTAAAATAGCATAACACCAAATTCAGATTGGACTCCAACAATCTCTCCCTCCAATCTGGTGAGAAGGTGTTAACCCATGGCTCCTCAACTAGACCCCATGTATGTCGCCTCGTGACAGAGTTCTTGCTCTCTCATGCTACTGATCTCTGATACCCCGAGCTACTTTGTATCTTCCTCCTCGACTGTCACGTCGACACTAGCTGTCATACATAGTACCTCCTGTACCACTGGGATCCTACCAATATCAATAATACGATCAAGACCGAAGTTCCTGACGATCAACCTTACCGTAAGTCTCAGCTGCCTGTTTTCGACTTCCGTCTTCCACTGGAACGTGCTACCATTCTGTCGAGTTTCTTCACCCTTGGCTGACCCAACCAAGCGGATGGTACGGTCCTCCTAATATTCGAACTCCTGAACCTGTCCACCTTCACGTCCGACACTAAAGATCTTATGTACACATGCATCCTCGAGCAGAACATCCTGCACTGTGCACGTCGTCGATGATCCACAGCTCCTCCTGAACTGTTAGAATGGAGATACACCTGTCTCAGATTGAGTTTGCTGTAAACCTTGATCTCTTCCTTGGTTTTGAACTGATGAGACTAATGTCGCTCCGTAAAGCTTTGGTAAACCACATGTCGCCAAAATCGGATCCGTAGAGCAACCCCCATGTGGAGACTGAGCAACTGTCGTCATGGGACTGACAGACTGACCCTCAATCTTTGTCTCACCTCCATTCGTCGAGAAAGATTGTGAATGTGAAAGTCTTCCTGAAGGTTGCTTCTTCTTTCCACTGGACATCCTCGTTTTTTCTCGATGAACCGAATCCTCCGTAACCCTCAAAACATCTCGAAGACCCTCCTCAGCAAGTTTTCGACGATCCAACATCGTCTTTTATAAATAAAGATGACAAATATAAGTCATCTTTTATAAATAAAGATGATGCATAAAAGTCATCTTTTTGAAAGAGGACATGTGTTGAGCTTTCATTCTTGTCTCATGGGAAAGTCATCTTTTGTAAATAACGATGGCACGTAAAGTCATCTTTTACAAAAAAAGAGAACGTGTATTGAGCTGTCATTGTTGTCTCATGCAAAAGTCATCTTTTGTAGAAAACGATGATGCATGAAACTAACATTTTGCAAATAAAGATGGCGCATAAAGTCATCATTTATAAAGAAAGATGACTTGTGTTGAGCTTGTGTGATGAGCTGTCATTATTGTCTTATGAGAAAGTCATCTTTTGTAAATAAAAATGACACATAGAAGTCATCTTTTATAAGTAAAGATGACACATAGAAGCCACCTTTTATAAATAAAGATGACAGGCGCCAAGTTGTTATTACTTTTTCACGATAAAGATGACACCTTCGTAGATGACGACCAAACAAATGTCATCAATTAGCATATTTGGCAGTTATTGTTAACCATTTTTGTAGTAGTATAAAAATTCAAATAATTGAGGATATCAAGTTGCAATTTAACCTTTTTTTAAAAGCCAACTCCAAAAAATTTGTAATAGAAACCATTGTAATGTCATTTTCTGAGCGGAGGCATTTTGTTTGCTTCTTGGATTGAGTAGGTTGATGGAATGTAAGTTGTACTGGAAATCGACAAATTTGAACGATGATGCAGACTTGCTTAACTTGGTCGGATTGGATAGTTTATGGAGCAGAGCTCACTAGTATGACTATACCAATTAAGAAGATCATGCATCATATCAAACTTTTAAGTAATCGTTTGGTATCTGCATTATAGGAATAGAAAGGCAATTTATCATGGTGGGTGATGTTGGTTCTTCTTTTCTATTCCTTCTTCACGTCCAAATAAAAGAATAACTCTTGCTTTCTTTACAATGTCCTTATATCGATGATACCTTAGTAAAAGTAAAAGATAATAAATGCCGTATGTAGAATGTTATTGGTAATGAATGAGGACATGAAAAATGTGAACTGTACGTCTACTTTTACCAAAAAATGTTGTAGTGTAAGTTTCACATGGAAAATGATATCATTCGATAGTTAAGAACATGGAATTGTTTGGACCTATGGGTCAACAAGTGATAGTTAAGATGTTTGGGACCAGGCCACCACTGAAGGATTGTGAATATTGGAACCAATATGTCACCAAGTGTTTAATTAAATGGAAAGTGAGAATACGATCATTTACTCGATGAATGTAATATACAAGTAGAGATATTTGTTTACATATAGTTTCAATACTTATTACCATGCAAATTATGTTTTATAGTTATATCGCATATGCATTTGCATGGTCAATGATTAATGACAACTTATGCACAATATTTTTTAAATTTTTTCGGTTGTTATTTTGGACACCGGTCCATATCGGCCTAGAAAAATATATTCAGACGTGCTAAAACATATTGCGGGACCTTCATTGAGGCTAGCTATCAGCTTTGAAATGGTGCATCCCAATGCCATATATAGAAATACAATACTATGTAGGCATGAAATAAGTTTTTATATTTAGAATAGAACAAAGACTTTGCTCCAATCATGTTATTATTATGATCCCTAATATGATCCAATACTAACCTAATTGTTCCTGTCAATACCACAACATGGATGGAATATATCGTGAACATCTGATCGGATGTGAGGTGCTTTCCTTTGGTGGTGGGAATAAGCCTCATTCCTCCGGCTGCTGGAAGTTGATCGAAGATCCCGGCCATGCATTGTGGCAGTGTAAGCAAATATTGCATATGGTAACGTTCATAATTTGGATGGCCGTTAGCATGCAGAATTTGGATGGCCGTTAGTAAGCATCATGTAAGTTTTCATTTACTCGATGAGAACTTGACATTGGACTGTATGGTTGTACTGATTACGTGTGATCTGGTCCTTGGAGCTTCTGTAACTCGCAAATAAATTGACATTCATATATGGTTCGATTAACGTCCATCTCCTTGTTGACACTAACACTAGCACAGAGTCGATCTTGCTCAATTACTCGAGTTTGGTTAACTGCATATATAATCCAGTGAGCGAGTACTTTCACCATAACTTGGCTATGATCGAATAGGAAAAGCATAAGAAGAAAAAAATGATAGAAAGTTGTCGAAGCCGGCAGCAACATGCATGTTAGAAAGTTGGAATTATGATGTGGCGTCCCTCAATATGCAATATGTGATTGTGAAAACAAATATCAAGTGCATAAATTATATATCTATTAGAAGGATGAACTCGATCAGTTAATTACTGAGATGAGGGTGCACTGCAATTCTGCCAAAAGGTTTATATTTCATATTATTTGATGCATCACAATCTAGAGATCATAGAGCATGAAGATGTAATGAAGTAAATGCCATCAGATGAAATTATAGTATATATGGAAAAAAAATTGTTACAACTTTAACTTGGGAAACATTTGCAAATACAAAAATGCTGACATCAGCCACTGCCTCTAGCTAACCCTAGCAAAGAAAGCCACAGAGGAGGGCTTATTTCACTGAACAAAATGAACATTGCAGGATCAGAGATTTGAATCCTACAGGGATAGACTAAAACTACAAAATTGCACCATAGTCATGCATGTCTATGGTGTGTTCATGTCTTGGGCTAAAAAAAGGACTAGGTTCTAGTAGCCTAAGATTCAAGATGGCACTGAATTGCTAGCTACGACCCAAGCTTAGCTAATTCTATTGGCCATCGCCGCGCACCACGACCTCTGTCATTCCAATATCTCCCCTCCTCCGTGCCTCGAGCTGTCGCTGTGTCGATTTGTAGTAGATGGCATACAGTATCAGCTGAATCACAGCAAATACAAATCCGACACTATTCGGAACCTACAATATTAAGCACAGAGATTAATGTTATTCTTCTTGAACGTAGTCATAAAATGAGTAGAGAGAGAGAGAGAGAGAGAGAGAGAGAGAGAGAGAGAGAGAGTTCTTACGAGAACGTTAATATCGAA
The DNA here is from genome assembly GCA_029216955.1 of Iris pallida. Lineage (NCBI taxonomy): Eukaryota > Viridiplantae > Streptophyta > Magnoliopsida > Asparagales > Iridaceae > Iris > Iris pallida. The sequence continues at coordinate 94,227 of JANAVB010038969.1, forward strand.
TTGGAGGAGGGCATAGACGGTCCAGCAAGCTCCATTGAAGAAAGCTGCAACAGAGATGTAGAGAGGCATGTATTCGACACTCTTGGTCTGGATAACCAATTTCTGCACATAATACAGTTACAACGCTATTGATCAGTAATTCGTCGTATTGCAAGAATGTCAGCATTCAAGATTTCATTACCAAAAATACAAAATAATAATAATTATAATATACTCACCATGACGGATAAAGGAGCAACGTACATCATGATGCAGAAGAAGATGCAGACAGCCCCAACGATGCTCGACCTGCGGTCGATGGAGTGGACGAAGACGATGATGAGGGCCCCGAAGGCCACGGAGAAGGCCACCTCAGCGAGGAACACGGCGATCACCTTGATCCTCGTGGATCCTTTGGAGAAGACGAGGTAGATGGTTATGTATACGAGCTCTATGGCCACACCGGCGCCGTTGATGGTCAGCACAAGTGTGCTGTTTGGGTGCACTATGGGCAGCCCATATACGATCCAGAGCATGCAGTTGAGGAGGGTGGCTAGGTACGGTGCGGAGGAGAATTGTTGGACATCTTTGTTCTTCCATATTTTGACGAAAGTTGGACTGCAGTGATCATGTGTGCAATCGTTAATGTAACAAGAAAGCTAGCTAGTATATATACATAGCATATAGAGTATATATGGATGTAACAATGCTTACAATGGTGATAAGTACAGCACCAAAGAAATTCCATTTCCTGCACAGAAGAAATGACATATATCACTCCCTGATGATTTTTTTATATATCGGCCAGGAGAATTTTTTTTTATCATGACAATTAAAACAAATATATAGATTAATATATCAAGTCCGGAAGGAAGAGCTCTTAACTTCGGTGCATGCAGCTAGAATCTATACGTGGACTAGACGACGCAAGTCATTATTTATCATGTATAATTGTTATGCTAAGTTTTCTCCTTTTGCTTGAAGAAGAAGAAGAAGAAGAAGGCACAAAAACAATTCTGAAGATTGATCAATGAGAATATAATCTATACATATTTTACTATGGACATGCATTGCGAAAAATAGAAACCAAGAAACAACGCATGCATGCATGCATGCATGTATGTATGAAGGGAAACAACAACAAATAAGAGATATGCTAACCCACCTATGATGCCGAAAATAGTTCGGAGCTCGCCGGTGGAAACCATGGTTAGTTAGCGAAGCAACAAAGAGAGAAGGAAAGACAATTAATGGGGAATGTGATAGCCAAAGAAGAGGAGGGGTGTCTCTTTATAGAAGAAGGAATGAAGGATAGAGTTTGGTTTCATTCTCTCTCTCTCTCCCCTCCTTTCCTTATTTCTCTCTGATCCAAATATAGCTAATTATAACTTCTACAAAGGTCAAACAAACTGCTGATGTTATGTTACTCCGGAACACCTCACTCCTAACATTGAAAGCAATGTTTTAAAACGTGACAGATGATCCAACTGAGTTTTTTTTTTTGGTATAGGTCAGACTGGGGTTCAATCGAGATTTAACTGAAGTTCAAATAGGCTTGGCTTAGTTTGATTCAAATAGGTAAGATATCCATGTTTAAGATATCTATGTTTACTTCATATTTTGTTTTGGTTTTATTTTACAACTATAAGGTCTATCAAAATTTTAAATCAAGAATCAAATTAATGGTCCTAATTTCACATAATAATTTATTTTGAATTTAAAAAAGAAAAATAAAATTGGCCGGTTCGATTATGAACCGGTTCGACCGGTTCACTGATTGAATCCTGATTTTAAAAAATTAAATGACAGTTCTTTAAAAGATTCAAATTTAGTCAGACATGATCGATTTTTTGACATAAATCGGTTGAATCCAGTCCAACCGCCGGTGCGATCCGATTCTTACAACACTGGTTGAAAGCGCTATTTGTGAAAGGTGGACGCTGCCAAGCTTTTCTATCCAATTGAATTAACCATGATTTCTAGCAATGCGAAATATCTGTTCCATCTGTACAATTCTTGAATATATTATTTTTGTCTATTTAATAAATAATAAAAATTAGGAACAGTGGATTCCTGAGAGATGCAATACAAGATGTGTACTTGGTACAAGTTCTGAACGTATAGGCTAGACATTTAAAAATAAGTAGAAGAAAAAAGTACAAACTTGTTCTACTTTCGTGAAAATTTAGTATTTTGCCTTCTACTTTCTTCCATGTTTGCAATTTACATATGATTGTCAAAATAACATTTTTCCACTCAAGAATGAATCTGTCTCAGATGTTTAATTCGTGCGCTATTGCCTCCAAGTACATAAGTCAGTTCGATAGAGAGAGAGAGTCTTTGTATAGGAAGGAAGAATAGAACTTGGTTTCTCACTCTATTCTCCTTGTTTCTCTGTGCTCTAAATATATATTGCGCTATTGCTTGTATCGCGGTCACATGGTTAATTCGTTGCATACACGTACGTAGCAAACACTTGTAGGTCACGTGGAATATTAACATGTAGGCATTGATCCATGTTTATTGGAACATATTTAGTTAATTGCAGCCTCCTGGACAACGGATCAACGCTGACAATCCACATTTATATATCCGGATTACTCGTTTAAAAGTGGGGATGACCATTAGCTGTGTTTCCGACAAGCCATGGTCAACTTGTCTAAGAGCATCATTAGTAAGGCCCATCCCATTTTCTAGATTCTAGATTTAGAATGTAGGAGCTCATTTTGTAGAATAATAAGTCTCATCTCTAGTCCTAATTTCTACAATTTCGGTCCCAACCCATCCATGGGTGGTAAGGGTTGGGCCTCCCAATTTCTAGATTCTATATTGTAGAAACTCGTTTTGTAGAATAGTAAGTTCCAATTTGGAGCCTAACTTTCTAGATTCTAAACTTTATATTATTTTTTTCCTACAATAAATTTTGATCACACAATTTTTGGGACCGGAGCTCACTTTATCATTTCTTACTATTCTCATACAAACCCAACCCATTCTACATTTACCTTTTTTTTTTTGAATTTTTGGGCTCCAAATTGCATTGGAGAGTCCCAACTACTAATGATGCTCTAATGCCCAGACAAATATGTTCTTAACATATATATAGCTCCAAGCCTCCAACTCGTTTTAGGATGGGACATTTGTTGATTTTCTCCGGCTAGTATCACCAATGTATATATAATGCTATTCGTAATTTTAAATTGTCCCTTCAAACTATTTGCCATTATATGACAGCTGACGTGACATATTAAATAATATTTTGTATCATCTAATATATCAGATTACATAACAAATTTTAACCCAAAATATTAATTGACCAAAAAAATTTCATGTTAATATAATATTAATATTAATATTAATATTAATATTAATATTAGTATTAATATTAATATTAATATTAATATTAATGTTACTGTTAATATTAACATTAATATTAATATTATTGTTAATGCTAATGTTATGGTACTGTTATTGACACTCCTAAAATGACATCTTGCACCCCTCTTTAATTTTCTATCATTCAAATTCCAAATATATTCCTGCATTAAATATGACATTAATATGTACATAATGGAAGGAGGAGTGCAGGATGACATTTTAAGAGTGCCAATAATGGCATCCTAATGTTAATATTAAGAACAATGTTATTTTTCCTCCAAATTGTCCCTCAAACCATACTCCTTACGTGGAAGCTGACGTGTGGCAGCCTGACATGATAAATTTTAAAGTAGAAATAAAAATTAATATTGAAATTAATGTTAACATTAATATTAATATTAACATTAACAGTAATTAATATTAATATTAACATGGAAAAGAATTAGGTAATTAATTTTTTGGGTTACAATTTGTCATGTCATCTGCCATGTCAGATGACACATAATATTATTTAACATGTCACGTCAGCTGTAACATAAGGAGGAATGGTTTGGAGGGGCAATTTGGAGGTACGAATAATATTACTCTAATATTAATTTTAATGTTAGTGTGAATGTTAACGTTACTCACTACAAGAAAAATGACTTTTCTTGATGATTTATTTCTTGACGATAGTAAAAAACCATCAAGGAAAGGGGTTATCTTGACGGTTTTAGGTATACGTCAAGAAAACACACGTTTTATGTCAATTTAACAAATACCATGATAGTTGACGGTTTTAGAGGATCTGTCAAAAAACATCATTTTTAATGACATATTGGTGATAACCGTCAACTAATGTATGTGCGAGAAAATTGTCGCAATTCTTTAGTTGTCATTACAATAACTTTCTCAAACTTTTAATATTTGTTAACAGATGGTTGTTCTTTTTTTTATTGGGGATCTTAACAACTTTCTCTTCGATCTCTTAAAAAATTCCCTCTTTAAAAAAACCCTCTCCCTCCTTACAAAATAGACATTTGCTCAAGAAACCTTCTCCTCCCTTTCCTCCTCCTCTCCTCTGCTCCTTAACCTTCTCCGCCTCTCTAAGAAACTCCACCTTTTTGTTGAAAATCTCCCAAATTTCTAAGATTTTTCTCCCCAAAATTATGGATTCGAAATCATAATTTCTTAGCGAACTCCCCCAATTAGTTTCCTCAGAAAGCCCAGATTTGAAGCAATGCAGAAGTCTTCGACCCTCATGGTCTATTTTGACAAGTCCACTTCCTCCTCTATTCTGCCTCTATTCTCGAAGGCCGCGAGGAGGTTCTACAACCAGAAGATCAGGGAGCCACAACACCTCAGCAAAGTGCTCGCCGCTGTAGAAGCATGAAAAAGAAAGGGATTTTCTATGCGGCTTGAAATCAACATGGAGCCTCATGCGGCTCAAAATCCAGAAAGCTTCATGCGACCCAAGAGCAACAGGCAGCCTTATGCGGTTCGAAATCAGCCTAAGCAATAAATGTCTCCCTATGAAGCTGGCCATAATTACTCTGAAACAAACGTGACAGCTCTGACAGAGATGACAGCTCTGACACGAAGATAAGGCGTGACGTGTTCCTGAAAAGACGAGAAAATCATAATGACATCCGGCATAATTTACGAACCAAAGGAGACTCTTCATGCGACTTAGCTATAAAACTCTTCATACGGATCGCCTATGAGACACTCCTTATGCGCTCAGCCATGAGACACTTCTCATGCGGCTTGATCATGAAGCATCTCTCATGTGGCTCGGTCATGAGACATTCTTCATGCAGCCCGGTTGTGAGACGTCCTTCATGCGGCTCGGTCATGAGACATTTTTCATGCGGCTCGGTTATGAGACGTCCTTCTTGCGGCTCGGTCATGAGACGTCTTTCATGCAGCTCGGTCATGAGACATTCTTCATGCGGCTCGGTTATGAGACAGTCCCTCATGCGGCTCGGTCATGAGACGTCTTTCATGCGGCTCGGTCATGAGACATTCTTCATGCGGCTCGCCGCAGAATAGTAGTTGAGATACGCGGCAGAGATTGACCAAGTCTTAACATTTCAGATTTACTGCAACAAACAGATCATGATCAATCTCAACCAATCCCTAGCTGTCCACTATAAATCGAGTCTCGAGGCACAGTTACAAGGATGTGGCCCAAAATTTGCCACGTGTACATCCCATTCCTTATGAATTTCTATAAATAACAAGGTGCTATCCCCTTGCAAAAAAAGAAGAAGAAGCAGATAGATGCACAGGAGAGCACACAAATCTCAGAAGCAGATTCTTACCTTCACGTCTTCAGAGAGCATTTCTTCACCTGAGCCGAGGTTGCGTTCGATCGTCCAAGGAGTAAGGCAGAGTTGATAGCACTTTCCCGAGCCTCTACCGTCACCCTCCAGAATCAAAACTAAATAATTGTACTTAGATTACTTTTCCTATATTTTATTCCTAGGCTCTCTTTTGTACAAGTGAGTTTGTAATTGTAAGTCAAGTTCAGTCCTCCCATAAAATTGTTCTGTTCTATGATGATCAATGGCAAACACAATGGCGACTCTGCTTGGGACTAACTTCTCTACTGCTGATAAGTTGGTGACGCAATCGGACGCAGCCAAACTCGGTTCCACGCAACAAATGCTTGTTGTTCGTTTCGACCAGCAAGCGTTCGAAGAGATGCTCTCCGAAGGGAGCGCTAGCCCAATCCAGAAGCGAGCTGGCCCAAAGAAGGCCCGCAGGGCTTGGAGGTCCAAAACCGTTGCCTCTCCACAAGCTCTAGAACAAGTTTTGTCTGCTGCTCAAGACGGCAAAGAAGACTCACATGCGGCCCCACTTCATGCCGCAGAGTGTAGGAACGAAATCGTAAAGTAGAATACTCTAGAGGGGGGTGAATAGAGTTGGCAGCGAAATAATGCTAATTAAAAAATTGTTAGCAGCAAGATCACAGAATAATAATCATAACTAAATAATGTAAAGGCTGAGATAAGAAAGCAAACGCAAAGACAGCGATGTATACTGGTTTTCCTCTGTTGAGGACTAGTCCAGTCGGTAGAACTCTTGCTACTAGTTGAATCCACTATTGGCAAAACTGCAAGTTTTCTTACGAAGTCCTTGCAACTTCTACAACGCGAGCTTTGATACGAAGAACTCATCCAACTTCAATTGTGAAGAGGTATTCTTCTATCAAGCCTTCTGATTACAATCACTCTGAAACTTCTAGACCACACCGTACATGCAAATCGACTAGAGGATTGTAACTGGCTTGGGATCTGAAAATTAAAGCTCGAGAAAAACTCTTTGGAAGACTGAAAGCTTTAAGTAGAGAGAAGATTGAAAGTGAATGAGTGAGTTAAAATGATCGAAATCATTCTCTATTTATAGGAGTTCCAAAGACAGAATTCTGGCGGAATTCGGACAGAACTCGATGAGCAAATCTCGGTCAAATTCGCAACTACAGGAGGACCAAGTTCCAAGGAATTCAAAAACAAAATGGCCTCTAACCGAACTTTGGCCGAACTCTGGCCGAGTTCTGTCAGGGTTAGGTTAGGGTTTTAAAATTAGTTTTTGGGAAATTTTGAAAACCTTTTTGGAGCTTTTGTAAATAAGAATGTTTTTCAAAACTAAGGACATTTTTAAAAACATTTTGAAATCATTTTGGAATAGCCTATTTGCCAGTACGACTCGGTGTACAAAGTATTCCTAGACTCAAATAAAATGAAAAATACATTGCTCAAAGAAATACAGACTCGAACAGGCAAACATCGCTTCGGTCTTGAACTGAGTAGATAGCTGTTCTTGATCATGTCCAAGAGTCCGAGATATCTTGACTAGCTCCATATATCAAGACAGAGTTTGATCAATTATTAAAATCAGTTTGACCATATGACCAATGGACCAATAATCTCCCCCATTTTGATAATTTACAAACTATGAATGATATAACATCTTATGAGTAAGATACCATAAATATTTCAACATTGTTCAAAATTGTTCAATCCCTGTATTATTCTCAAAAATAAAATATTAGATCCTATTTTATCCCCCGTTGTCACTTAGCAAAATAATTGCAAAAGAGGAAACTCCCCCGCAATCAATGCATAAGAAACAAACAGTGAAGAAACACAAAAAAATAATGTCTCATACAGTTTATAATATAACAGAGAATTAATTCACAGGCAGTTTTGAATATAGAAGCAGATAAAGATACTATAAATAAATAAACTGATGTGAAAGATAAACTACGAATCCCATAAAGATAAAATGATGTTCAAGAAACATCAATAAATATCCAGTACAAGTCTGATAATAAAAAGATAAAAGACAGAAACTTGAAATATCGGAGCATTTTCAAGTGTACAGAAGATAATATCTAAGTCTCAAAAATCAGCTAATATATCACATCTCCTTCTCCTTATCATCATCATCTGCATGACCGGCATGTCCAAGTACCAGCGCCATAAGGGTGAGGAGGGGCGCCAGTGTAAAACTCACCGACATAGTCTCGAGGAGGAGCACGGTCAAAATGGTACCAATCATATGCGTTATCGGGTTGAAAGTAGGCATGAACAGCCTCATCCTCACAACGGTAACCAGAGAAGGCTGGATCTCTAGGAATAGAACCGACAGAATGTCCAGTCTGAGCAAATCGGAGATCAGCGAGAGAATTTGCTATCGCCTGATAACGAGTGACATCGCGGAACTCACGTTTGTAGGCCATATCCGTCATCGAGACGTGCAAATCAGAAAGATGCTGGTGTATGCCTTCAAAGGTCATGGCATACTGCTGAGTAGGTGGAGGAGGTGGAGCAGTAGGAGGAGCAGCAGCAGTCTTACTACGACGAGATAGCTTAAAAAACTTGGGCTCAGGGTCTTGAGTATAAGTTGACAGATCAATATCAAAATACTGGAAGATGCGTGGGAGAATCATCGCATAAGAGAGATTTATATCTCTTGCACGACAACGTCCCATTATCTGGATAATAGTCTTAGGGGCAGAAAAAGGAATCCCCTTAAGAATGTGATATATAGCAGATAGTTCAAGTGATGTGACATCTGTTGGCACATTTTATTTTGATTAATTAACAGCATCTTCGTAGTTTAGTCTTCCGTGCTTCAGATTCAAATATTCTTAGAAGATCGACTACATGGAGTTCTTCCGTTCAAGCGCTATCACTTTCACTTTGAAGACTGGAGCAGTTACCGGCGTTCCCTGCACAAGACGGCGTCTTCCTGCTTAGAGTCTTCGAGTCTGTACTGGTCTAGGTATTTCTGTAAACACCTAAGGACGGATGACAGTAAAAAGAACAAAGTCAAAAATCAAATACCTACAGAGCGGCATACCGGTGGTATGCTTCGGCATACCGACGGTATACCGTTTTTAGCATCCAGAAAGTTGCTGTGACAAATAGTCGGCATACCGACGGCATGCTCCGGCATACCGGCGGTATACCGATTTTTTGTCCAGAAAGTTGCTGTGACAAATTGTCGGCATACCGACGGCATGTTCCGGCATACCGGCGGTATACCGTTTTTAGCAACCCAAAAGTTGCTGTGACAAATTGTCGGCATACCGACGGCATGCTCCGGCATACCGGCGGTATACCATTTTTAGCAACTCAAAACTTGCTGTGACAAATTGTCGGCATACCGGCGGCATGCTCCGGCATACCGGCGGTATACCGAGTTTCAAATATTTAGTTTTTGAATTGCTCTGACTAGCATTAATGGCCGTATTTAGTGCTCTTAAACGGTCATTAATATGACCGTTACTATTTAGCCGGTATACCGACGGTATGCCGCTGCATAACGACGGCATACCGGTCTGTCTGTATTCAGAGCATTAAATGCCACCAACTCTTGGTTCTCTTATAAAAGAAAGCTCTCTCTCTTGAGCTTCTTCACCAACTCTTCCATAAATTTTCCAACAACCAAGAGCTCCACCATTAATACTCTTCTAAGCTTTTCATTGTCATCCTCTCCCAAAGTGCTAGAGTATTAAAGAGTTGTACATTTCGATCTTTACGTGTTAGAAGATCAACAAGTTCTCATTCTCTTTTGTTTGAAGTTGGCGAGCATTCGTAAGAAAACTCGTGTGTAGAAGTTGGCAAGTCTTCGGATCCAAACTCGTGTAGAAGTTGGCGAGTTCTTCGGATCCAAACTCGTGTGTACTATTTAGTTAAATAGTAGATTAAAGCCGGAGAGAGTTTCGGGACTGGACTGCCTCAAAAGAGGATACCAGGATACATCCTTGCGTTTGATCTTTCTACTCTTTACTTTCAATTGTCTTTATTGTATCAATTGTTGTAGTTAATTTTTAATTTCTCTATTCATCCCCCCTCTAGGGTTCTACAATTGGTATCAGAGCTTTGTTCTCTTGATTTGGATTTACATCCTTGAGTGATCCATGGCCTCTAACCCTAGTATCAACACGTTTCACAATGAGGGGCACTCCACAAATAGGCCTCCCCTATTTGATGGTACTAACTACAACTACTGGAAGATTAGGATGTGTAATGCCTGTAGTTCGTATTACGTATCTTGGAATATGTGTACGTATTTTATTTTGTATTGCATATCTCTTGGCTTGGCTCGGTTTATTTTGGGTTGGTTCGGCTAGGCTTGGGTTGCCTTGGTTCATCATGAACCAAAAGGTGAACCCTCCTACCTACCACCACCCTCCTTTATTAACCCATTCCTTCATTGTCTCTCTTCATTATTCTTCTTCTTCTCCACATTTACTTCTACACCTACCAGGAAGGAGAGAGAGAGAGAGAGAGAGAGAGCTTAGGCAAGTGCAAACTTGCTTCATGATGGATCTCATGTTTTATTGTTCCATTCTCTTCCTTACTAGATTCTAAGCCTCTTTAGAACTGGAAGTTTTCGGTTTTGATGGTTATATTTTTGTAGATCTAAGTTTTAAGTTCCTTCTTGTTTAGTTTTCTTGGTTTGGATCTCTAAAACTTGGTTATTTTTGAAAACTAATGGTTCTATGTTGTAGAGAATTCAATTTCATTCAGTTTTGGCTTTTGTTTCGCTTGATTTCGACTCCGGATGAGTAAGTTATGGCCATTACAAGTTTTCGGAACTTTCATGGCTGAACTTGCTGTTTGGGGACGATGAACCCCATGCGCCGGGAACCTCATGCGCCCGGGAGGCCATGCGCCGGGAGGCCATGCGCCGTGAAGTCCCGGCAACGCATTCCTTAACTCCGAGCGTGTCATGCGCGTAGGTTTCTTACGCGCATGTATTGAAGACGCAACGTGAGTTTCCCATGCGCCGATTGGTGCAGGAATCCCATGCGCCGATTCGTGCAGGAATCTCATGCGCTGATTCGTGCAGGAATCCCATGCGCCAATTCGTGCAGGAATCTCATGCGCCGATTCGTGTAGGAATCCCATGCGCCGATTCGTGCAGGAATCCCATGCGCCGATTCGTACAGGAATCTCATGCGCCGATTGGTGCAGGAATCCCATGCGCCGATTTGTGCAGGAATCCCATGCGCCGATTTGTGCAGGAATCCCATGCGCCGATTCGTGCAGGAATTCTATGCGCCGATTGTGCAGGAATTTACTGTTTTTGCCTGTTTAAGTTGTTTTGTAGCTAGAATCTTGAGAAAACTCAAAACATGAAAGTTGTAGATCTTTTCCTTGGCTTCAAGAATACGTCATTAGTTATTTTATACAATCTTTCTCATTCATGATAATATAAGAATAGAACACGATAGTGGCCCGCGGTGGCGCACTCTTGACAAGTAAACTGATATGACAAGTATGAAAGGTCTGGACACCGTGGGCGATTGCGTTTGTACAAATAAACCAGTACTGTCTTGCATCATATCTAGGATGGGGATCCCTGAGTACCACGGTCAGGGGTACCTACTGAAATTGACTAAGGCTAATTAACTAGAATGATTCAGTAGTCATGAAGAGATTCCCAGCTACAAGCAATCCCGTTATCTGGACGCATTAAGTGGACTTGTAGCCTACCGACGAGTAGGGCACATTTCCAGCACACAGTCACGTGTTGCATTCTTCATAACGGACATTCGACCCGGATAACCGGATGGTCTGCAGGGCTTGTGGCTGTTGGGATAATCTCATTACATCTTGCTAGTAACTAGGCCTGTGATAACCCTAGTTAGTTAAAAGTATCAAGCCGTACTCTTGATTGGCCGTGATTGATTGGATGAAGTTTATTCCAGTTTAGTCTTATCCTGATCCGGTACAAGATTGTATCAGGACATGATATCTTGTATCAATAAATGATGGGATACCAAGTTCTGTTCAGATGAAGGGTTACAACCCCGGTCCTTGTTTGGTTTAAGGGTTGTAACTTGGCTATCTGAATAGTTCCATGGTTATCTTATCATATATCGTCCTGCTTATTGATGCTTGCCTTAACAATAACGATCGGGGGTCCAGTTCTGTTCAGGCGAAGGGTTACAACTCCGGTCCTTGTTTGGTTTAAGGGTTGTAACCTGGCTCCCGGAGCAGTTCTGTGTCCTCTCTTCGTTTATTGTCTTATTGTAACCCCCTGTCATGCTCGTCATGTTTTACCTTTACTTCAATACCATGATTATTTATACTGGCCTTAACAATAAAGATCAGGGGTCCAGTTCTGTTCAGGCGAAGGGTTACAACCCCGGTCCTTGTTTGGTTTAAGGGTTGTAACCTGGCTTCCGGAGCAGTTCTGTGTCCTCTCTTCGTTTATTGTCTTGTTACCTTATCAATAGTAATTGAGGCGGGTTTCTATTCAGGCGAAGGATTGCAACCCCGGTCCTTGTTTGGTTTAAGGGTTGCAGTCTGGCTACTTGAATGATTTCTCCGTGCTCAATATATTATTGTTATCTCAGCTATTATCACTATCTTTTAATTACCTTTACTATTTATTTGTGATATGCTGGTTTTAGTTCCTAAGTGAAGCCTCCTTTGTGGCACTTGCTCTTTCTGGGGTCTGATCCAGCTGGTTTTGTGTGGCCAGATATCGGAGCAGCACCAGAGGATCTACCTACTGTCTTCCAGCCAGATGGTGACCACCTGGCGTAACCCTGGCAACGAGTGGGTTTCTTTTTGTCCTCCCACTTTATTGTAAAATTATTCTTTTGAGGCGTTTAGCCGGCGAGCACGTGTTAGCTCGATTGTACCTTACTTACTGTCTGCCTACGGGCTGTAACATGATTGACAGATCCTAGGGTTGATCATGTATGACTGAACTCTTGCTAGTCCTGACATTTTGTACGACTAGCTTCATGATCATCCAATATGTAATGTATGGGACGCCTTGCTATTATATATTTGGTGCTCTGACATCTTGTAACTACTATTACTTGCTTGTGATTGAGACAATAGGCTTGTTCATGACCATAGAAGACTGTTGGCTTGTAGTTAAACCCTCATGTATCTAGACAGCCGTGACCGTATAGCGAGGTGGGTTGCACTTCAATATACGTAGCTGGCTATGTACGCCCCCGCTCTCCAGTATTCTGGTTCTGGGGCGTGACAGGATGAGCATTTATCTAAAGTCCATAGATTTCGACCTATGGGATTGCGTGATAAATGGTCTTCCTACTCCTTCCAGAGCTATTGAGGATATTGCTTCTGACACCCTTCGGGACACTCTTTCTGAAAACGTTAAGAAGCTTGCTAGTCGAGATGCCAAGGCAATGAATGCTCTTTATTGTGCTCTCGACAGTAGTAAATTCAACCGAATCTCTACTTGCAAGACTTCCAATGAGATTTGGAAATTACTTGAAGTCACACACGAAGGAACTTCACAAGTGAAGGAGTCTAAGATTAGTAGACTCACTCAAGAATATGAGTCTTTTAAAATGAAGCATGATAAATCTATTACTTCTATGTTTACTCGATTTGGTAATATTATTAATCCTCTCTCTTCTCTTGGTAAGGAATATCCGGCTCATGAAAAGATCAGAAAAATCCTTAGAGGATTGACGAAAGTGTGGAGTCCTAAAGCTACCGCAATTATTGAGGGGAACGATCTAATTGTCATGAACCTTGAGACCCTCATGGGTAAGCTTATGACTCACGAGCTCGACATGAAGGATCAAGAGGAATTCTCCACACTAGAGAAGGAGAAGGAGAAGACCAAAGAGAAGGAGAAGACTCTTGCTCTCAAAGCCTCAAAGTCTTACTCCAAGGAGAGCTCCGACGACAAAGAGTCGGATGATGATGAAGAAATAGCTCTCACAGCTAAGCACTTCCGGAAATTCCTCAAATTCAACAAAGCCAATCGCTCCAGACGGGAAAATGAGGAAGATCCGGCTTGCTATCAATGTAGAAGACCCGGACATATCAAACGGGACTGTCCGATGGTAAGAAGAGATTCAAGCAAGTACGAGAAGCCAAGCAGAGGAAGCTCGTCCTCTAGAAAATTTACCAACACTAGCATTTGGTGCGAGAGTGATGCTAGTGACTCCGATAATGACAAGGAGTGCAAACACAATGCTAATGTTTGCCTCATGGCTACTTATGAGGTACTTGATGATCTTTCCTTAAACACTCTTACCTATGATGATTTGGAGAAAGCCATTCTTGAATTACATGAAGAACACAAAGGTGTTCGAAATAAATACAAGAAATCTCTTAAAGAGGTTGAGGCTCTTCAACTTAAAGTAGAGAGGCTCTTAAGCATCATTATTGATGTGAAGGGAAAATCTCCTATTTCTGACACGGATGAAATAGAGTCTTTGCGACTCAAGTTTCAAGAATCTCTTGACACCCTCAAGAAAAGGGATGATGAGATTCTATCCTTGAGAAGCTCTTATGAATTTGCTATGCGCAAATGTCAAGATGCTAATAGAAGAGAATATGACACTTCTATCAAGTATAATGATCTTCTTACACGGAGTAAGAATTTAGGTAATAAGAATACCACTCACATGCATGCTCCAAGACACCCCCACACTCATCACAATGCTAGGCATAACTCTTACATGAACACTACACACAACTCCTTTTCTAACACAAGAAAAGGACCCTTTGTTAAGAAGAGCACCTCACGTCATACATTTTACTATCATCATAACACTCATGGTAGAACTTCTCATACTAGAAACTCACATATGCACAATACTCACACTTCTTCTTCTAAATCTTCTTTGATGTGTAATTATTGTGGTTTGGTCGGTCACACTTCCAATTTTTGTTATACAAGAAAACAACTTGACATGAGAGTTCTTAAATGGGTTCCTAAGACTAACACTCATAGACCCATAAGATCATGGGTACCAAAATGTTCATCTTTAACTTATGTTGTAGGTGACGAATCCTTCTCATGCTAGAAGCAAGTGGATTCTCGATAGCGGTTGTTCACGGCACATGATCGGTGATGCTTCACTTTTTATAACGCTATCGATGAAGAAAGAAGGACACGTCTCCTTCGGTAACAATCTTAAAGGTTATATTATTGGAAATGGTAATATCGGCTCTCCTCCTTATCCTTGTATTAATAATGTTTGTCTTGTTACTAATCTCAAGCATAATCTCCTTAGTATTAGCCATCTTACCGATAATGGCTATGATATCAAGTTTATTAAACTCAAATGCTACATTACCGATAGTTCTAATGGAACTATTGTTTATGAAGGCATTAGAGAAAACAACATTTATGTTCTTTATCTTGTTGAAGGCACTAACAATGACAGATGCCTAGTTGCAAAGAACGATGAGAGTTAGCTTTGGCACATGAGGCTTGGACACGCAACATGGACACCATCTCTCACCTCGCCTCCAAGAAGCTTGTACGAGGTCTCCCAAGTATCCCATTCAAAAAGGATATGGTATGTGAAGAATGCGAGAAAAGTAAGTTGACCAAGTCATCCTTCAAATCCATCAACTCTGTGAGTACTTCTAGACCCCTTCAACTTATTCATATGGATCTTTTTGGGCCTAGTAGAGTAGCTAGCCTTGGCGGCAAACTTTATGCTTTTGTTTTAGTTGATGATTTTTCAAGATTTACTTGGGTTATTTTTCTTGCTTGCAAAAGTGATACTTTTTATGAATTTGTTGCTTTTTGTAAACGTGTTCAAAATGAGAAAGGTTTTTCTATCAACAAAATTAGGAGTGATCATGGAGGGGAATTTGATAATGTTGATTTCAAAAGATTTTATGAAAAGAATGGTTTTGGACATAATTTTGCTTGTCCACGAACTCCTCAACAAAATGGTGTTGTGGAGAGAAAGAATAGAACCCTTGGCGATATGGCCCGGGTTATGTTAAACCAATATAAGCTCCCCCAATATTTTTGGACGGAAGCCGTTAATACGGCTTGCATGTTATTAATAGGGTCTTGATTAGACCTATTTCTAAGAAGACTCCTTATGAGCTTTGGTTTGACAAAATTCCCTCTATTGAATATTTCAAAGTTTTTGGTTGCAATTGTTTTATTTTGAATACCAAGGATAATCTAGGCAAGTTTGAAGAAAAAGCCTATGAAGGAATATTCCTTGGATACTCTACTCATAGTAAAGATTTTCGAGTTTTTAACAAAAGAAGTCTTGTTGTCGAAGAGTCAATAAATGTCTCTTTTAATGAACTCAACTCTTCTACATTCCCCTCTTCCGAGGATATTGATGACATCTCGTTTGGGTTGGAGAACTTCTCTATTGAGGATCGTCCTTCTTCATCTAACAATGAAGTTGTGACCCCATCAAAAGAGTCTCCTTCTCGCGAGCCTCCTCAAAAGGATCTCCCAAAAGAATGAAGATTTATCACCAATCACCCTAAGGAGCTTATCATTGGGGATCCTTCCTCAAGTGTTAGCACAAGATCCGCCACTCGTGATCTTTGTGCCAATGTGGCTTTTATCTCTCAAATAGAGCCTAAAAATATTAATGATGCTTTTTTTGATGAGTTTTGGATGATAGCTATGCAAGAGGAGCTAAATCAATTTGAGCGAAGCAAGGTTTGGAAACTTGTCCCAAAACCTAGCAATCATCCCATTATTGGAACTAAATGGGTGTTTCGCAACAAACTTAATGAAGATGGGTTAGTGACTCGTAACAAAGCCCGGTTGGTTGCTCAAGGCTATAACCAAGAGGAAGGCATTGACTACGACGAAACCTATGCTCCGGTTGTACGGCTTGAATCCATTCGTATGCTTTGTGCCTTTGCTTATTTTAATGACTTTAAGTTATTTCAAATGGATGTTAAGAGTGCTTTTCTAAATGGTATTATTAAAGAGGAAGTTTATGTCAAACAACCTCCCAGTTTTGAAGATTTTCAATTTCCTAATCACATCTTCAAACTCCATAAAGCCCTTTATGGCCTCAAACAAGCTCCCCGTGCTTGGTATGAGCGTCTTAGCTCTTTTCTTGTTTCTCACAATTTTTTAAAGGGGAAAGTTGACACCACACTTTTTATTAAATCCCATGATGGGACTCTCTTATTGGTTCAAATTTATGTCGATGATATAATTTTTGGTTCTACTAACAACATACTTTGTGTAGAATTTGCTAAAGTCATGCAGAAAGAATTTGAAATGAGTATGATGGGTGAACTTTCTTTCTTCTTGGGGTCACAAATCAAGCAAGGACCAAAAGGAACCTTCATAAATCAAGCAAAATATACAAAGGACCTCCTCAAGCGTTTCGACCTCGACTCATCCAAATCAATGAGGACTCCTATGGCCACAACGACAAAGCTTGACAATGATGAAGATGGCACATTGATCGACATTCGTAAGTATAGAGGTATGATCGGTAGCTTACTTTATTTAACTGCTAGCCGTCCGGATATCATGTTTAGTGTTTGCTTGTGTGCACGATATCAAGCCAACCCAAAGGAATCACATTTGAGTGCCGTTAAGCGCATTTTTCGTTATCTCAAAGGCACCATTAACATGGGTCTTTGGTATCCGAAATCCTCATCCTTTGAGCTTCATGGCTTTTCGGATGCAGATTTTGCCGGATGCAAGATTGACCGGAAAAGCACTAGCGGCACATGTCAATTCCTAGGAAAGTCCTTGGTATCGTGGTTTAGTAAGAAGCAAAATTCTGTTGCTCTCTCTACCACTGAGGCAGAATATATTGCGGCTGGTTGTTGTTGTGCACAAATTCTTTGGATGTCACAAACACTTTTAGATTATGGCATTTCTCATTCATGCACCCCTATTAAATGTGATAACACTAGCTCTATCAATCTCACGAAAAATCTGATTTGTCACTCACGCACGAAGCACATTGAAATTAGACACCATTTTCTTCGTGACCATCAACAAAAAGGAGATATTCGTCTTGAATTTATCGATACTACCTATCAATTAGCCGATATTTTTACTAAACCTCTCCCGGAAGATCGCTTCACCTTCCTTTGCCGTGAACTAGGCATTTTATCTTTCGATCCATAATCCCTCTCAGCCGGCACACCGACGGTATACCGCGGTATACCGGCGGCATGCCGTTTTTCAAAGCAGAATTATGTTCTGTTTCGAAACTCGGCATACCATCGGTACACGTTGGCATACCGCCGGTATGCCGGATGGAGGCGGACAGGACACCTACTTTGGATCCGGGCCCACTTTTTCATCTCTCTTCTATTATTCTTTTTATCCTATCTTTATTCCCTCTCATCCATCCCATCCCTCATAACTACCCATCTCCTCAACTCCCTTCTTATTTATTACTCTTCAAATCACCTTCCCCCTTTCTCTCCTCTTTTTTACTCCACTCTTATTAATTCATCCCATCACCTTTTCATCTCCCACTTTACTCCTCCTCTACAACCGTTCCCTCCCTCCACCCCTTTCAATTTATCTCTTCATCTTCCCTCTCCTCTTTAAAATCTTCCTTCTTTCCTCACTTCTCCTACTCCTCCTTCATCCACTCCAAAGAACCACAACCTAATCTCTCTTCATGGCAAACCCTAAGTGCCTCCGATCCTCCTCCTCCTCCATGTTCAACCCCTTCGTCCCGGGTGGCGCTACCTACCGGCTATGACCAACGCGTCTTCTCCAACTCTTTGGCGGCCGAGCTTTGGTTCCAGCACTTCGTCCATCACAATGTGTTCAAGGGACGGGCGATCAACTGGAACCTCTTCCCCGGTCACGTCCCCTTGTTTGACGACGCCGGTCTCTCCTCTCTTCTTCGGCGCCAAATTCCTGTCTACCCCGCTGCTGTCTGACTTTTCTATTGCAACATGAGAGGGGATGACGACGATCCATCCGCCATTCAATCTATGGTTAATGACCGTCACTTCCGTCTAACATCTCGGGAAGTAGGGAACATCTTAGGCATCCCGGACAAAGGGAAAGCGTTACCATCTTTGGGTGCTCTCAACTCCTCGACGGCGTCACCTTTCGACGAATTCTGCCGTATCATCTGCAAGGGTCCCAACCCTCCTGCCATCCCGGCCCTCTCTGTCCAGCTGGAGCCGTTTTACTACGAGCTCCATCGGATAGTGTGCCACACTCTATTTCCTAAGGGCGGGAACTATGACGCAATCACCGGTGATGCCCTCGTCTGCATGTATTATCTCTACGCCCGGAAGCGATTCTCTTTCCCGAAGACTCTTCTTCTGCTCTTCCGGCGTGTCCTGCCTTCGGGGAAGCAGAACCTCTACTATGGCTCCCTTATCACTCTGCTTCTGGAGGCCAAACAAGTTGACCTATCTCTCTGCTCCTCGGATGGCGTCCCCTCATACCTTGCTGTCTCCCGTACCCTTGCTGGCGCCTCTTCTTCCCGTGCCTCATCTTCCCAAGAACAACCGGCATCCACTCCTGCTGCTCCCTCTTCTACCCCTCCTGCTTCGGGCCGTTATATGCCGCTCACTCAGCATCACTTTGATATGCGTATGGCCCAGGAGGAGGAGCAGATGCGGGCCCACACTCGTGGACTTGGCGCCCTGATCTAGTCCCGTTTCCACGATCAGGGGTACTTTATTCAGCGCACTCTTCAAGACCGTGATGCTTTTCTGGATCTAATCTTCAGGATCCCATGTACAAGGCCCCGCGCTTCTCTGACCCCAATGCCTATGGGTTTATGTACCCTGACGGCATTGATCCTTTTGGCGCCTTCTAGCAAGCTCAGGGTGATGATGACGATCCGGCTGATGAGTAGGGATGGATTCCCTTTTGGTTGATGGTCTCGTGTTATGCGTGTTTTAGTTTTTATGTGTTTGTTTTTATGTTGTCTTTGTGGTCCTTCGGGGACCTGTGTGTGGTTGGTACTTGTTGTTTGCTGTCCTTCGGGGACTTTATCTATGGTTGTCTCTAGTGTCCGGCTCTCGTTATGGAGAGTCTTTTATTTTATCACTATGATATGTATGGGTCCAGCATGTATTCACTTTCTACTTCAATATATTAATACATGCTTCTCTTTATATACTCGTGTCATTTTCTTTATGCACATTTTCTATTGTTATCCCCATCTTTGACTAAGTAACAAAGGGGGAGAAATTGTATTGAGGGGGAGCTGTCTACCTACGGGGGAGCTACTCCCTGAAGATGCTATCTCTCTATTTTATCAATTATCAAAATGGAGGAGTTTGTTGGCACATTTTATTTTGATTAATTAACAGCATCTTCGTAGTTTAGTCTTCCGTGCTTCAGATTCAAATATTCTTAGAAGATCGACTACATGGAGTTCTTCCGTTCAAGCGCTATCTCTTTCACTTTGAAGACTGGAGCAGTTACCAGCGTTCCCTGCACAAGACGGCGTCTTCCTGCTTAGAGTCTTTGAGTCTGTACTGGTCTAGGTATTTCTGTAAACACCTAAGGACGGATGACAGTAAAAAGAACAAAGTCAAAAATCAAATACCTACAGAGCGGCATACCGGCGGTATGCTTCGGCATACCGGCGGTATACTTCGGCATACCGGCGGTATACCGTTTTTAGCATCCAGAAAGTTGCTGTGACGAATAGTCGGCATACCGACGGCATGCTCCGGCATACCGGCGGTATACCGATCTTTTTGTCCAGAAAGTTGCTGTGACAAATTGTCGGCATACCGACGGCATGCTCCGGCATACCGGCGGTATACCGTTTTTAGCAACCCAAAAGTTGCTGTGACAAATTGTCGGCATACCGACGGCATGCTCCGGCATACCGGCGGTATACCATTTTTAGCAACTCAAAACTTGTTGTGACAAATTGTCGGCATACCGGCGGCATGCTCCGGCATACCGGCGGTATACCGAGTTTCAAATATTTGGTTTTTGAATTGCTCTGACTAGCATTAATGGCCGCATTTAATGCTCTCAAACGGTCATTAATATGACCGTTACTATTTGGCCGGTATACCGACGGTATGCCGCTACATACCGACGGCATGCCGGTCTGTCTGTATTCAGAGCATTAAATGCCACCAACTCTTGGTTCTCTTATAAAAGAAAGCTCTCTCTCTCTCTTGAGCTTCTTCACCAACTCTTCCATAAATTTTCCAACAACCAAGAGCTCCACCATTAATAATCTTCCAAACTTTTCATTGTCATCCTCTCCCAAAGTGCTAGAGTATTAAAGAGTTGTACATTTCGATCTTCACGTGTTAGAAGATCAACAAGTTCTCATTCTCTTTTGTTTGAAGTTGGCGAGCCTTCGTAAGAAAACTCGTGTGTAGAAGTTGGCGAGTCTTCGGATCCAAACTCGTGTAGAAGTTGGCGAGTTCTTCGGATCCAAACTCGTATGTACTATTTAGTTAAATAGTGGATTAAAGCCGGAGAGAGTTCCGGGACTGGACTGCCTCAAAAGAGGATACCAGGATACATCCTTGCGTTTGAGCTTTCTACTCTTTACTTTCAATTGTCTTTATTGCATCAATTGTTGTAGTTAATTTTTAATTTCCCTATTCACCCCCCCTCTAGGGTTCTACAATATCATCCTTTGAAGTAGACTTTGGAAGGAGAGTGGAGTAGATGATGCGATGCAATTCATAATTAAACAAGTTCAAGTTGTTTGCCTTGAACTTTCCAGAGCGAACTTGATTAGGTGCACAGAGTTCAGCTTTGAAACTAGCAAGTGTCGTGCCGTCGGGGAAATCAAATTCAGTGATATCAACAAGCGGTGCACCTTCGTTAGATAGACCAAGGATTTCCACTAAGAGGACATCATTGAACTCGATGTCTAGTCCGCCAACACGAGTACTTACGTCAAACGTGTTTAATATGATATTGCAGTAGAAAAGTCTAATGGCATTAGTAGCTACCGGGAAACAAAGTTTAACAACGTGTTGTAACCCTAATGCCTCAAAATAAGGGCGGTGTTCTGGAAACACAGTCTATTTGATAGGAGCACCTGTGTATATGGATCTCATGGAAAAGTCTCCATACCACAGAAGGGCTTGATCTAGGGTTTGAAAATAAAACCCATCGAACGCGCCATCGCTCGATTGAACTGGTGAAAAAAGGAAATCCGTGGGTGGATTTGAAGATGATCCTTCCTCATTAGGATTGGTCGTCTTCTTCCTCTTGAAGGGGTTAAATCCCTTAGGCGGCATTGTGCAAATAAAGTAAATATGCATAAAATAGAAAAGAGGAGAAATATGAAGTTATACCTTCCGAGATTCAAGTATGTTGTAGAGGACAACGATCTCCGCACAAATCCAAAATTTGGATGGATTTTACCACGTAGATTGGGAGAAACGGAGTGATGAAGAACTAGGGTTTGAGGGCTCTCGCGCGGCTGCTGTTGCTGTGATGGTGGTATTTAGAAGCAATGAAGAAGAAAGGCTCTCGGGTTCTGGTTATATAACCAGATACCACTAACCGAACTCGGGCCGAATTCGGTCCGAATTCTGGCCGAATTCGCCTGGGGTTGGTTTGGAACACTTTCTTTTTCATTGACTCATTTCAAAGATTTAATTCAAAGATTAGCAATTTCAACATTCAATTAATATAATTAATATTATTTTATAGATTAAATATCGTTACACAGCGACTGTCTTAGATTAGCTGTAGGAGTACTGTCCCAGCTGGCGGAGGTTCACCGGGGAACTCTTAAGTACCGCTTCGTTTCAACCTTAGTTGTGATGACAGACAGACTCTTTATTGGCTTGTTTCTAACACAGTTTTTGCGTATTGAAATATAATCATAAAACAAAATTAATTAACATTATTGACGTCCAAAATTCCTAATTCTCGACGTAAATAATTGAAACAATCTTCTGCTAGAGGTTTTGTGAAGATGTCAGCTAATTGATTCTCAGTATCTATGTACACAAGGTCAATATCTCCATTCTGATGATGATCTCTAAGAAAATAATGTCGAATCTCGATATGCTTAGTACGAGAGTGACATACTGGATTCTTAGTCAAATTAATTGTGCTCGTGTTATCACAGAAAATAGGAATGTGTGTGTAAAATAAATCATAGTCTTCTAATGTTTGTTTCATCCACAAAATCTGAGCACAACAACGTCCTGCGGCGATATACTCAGCCTCTGTTGTTGATAGGGCTACAAAATTTTGCTTTTTACTAAACCATGAGACTAAAGCCTTGCCTAAGAAATGACATGTGTCGCTGGTACTTTTTCTATCAACTTTGTATCCAGCAAAATCTGCTTCCGAGTAACCAATAAGGTCAAAGGACTTACTTTTGGGATACCATAAGCCAACAAAAGAAGTGCCCTTAAGGTATCGAAAGATACGCTTAACTGCGTACAGATGTGATTCCTTTGGATTAGCTTGAAAACGTGCATACAGGCAAACACTAAACATAATATCTGGACGACTAGCAGTTAAATAAAGTAAACTACCGATCATACCTCGATACTTACGTGTGTTGACCGGCTTACCTTGTTCATCAATATCAAGCTTTGTTGAAGTTGCCATCGGAGTGCCAATAGGTTTGACATTATCCAGATCAAACTTCTTTAGCAAATCTTTTGTGTACTTGGCTTGATTTATGAATGTCCCATTGTCAGTTTGTTTGATTTGCAGTCCGAGAAAGAATTTCAGCTCTTCCATCATGCTCATCTCAAACTCATTCTGCATACACTTAGAGAATTCTTGACAAAGAGATTCATCAGTTGATCCAAATATAATATCATCAACATAGACTTGTATTAAGAGAAGCTTGCCATTAAAAGACTTAATAAAAAGTGTAGTGTCAACCTTGCCTTTTGAAAAACCGTTGTCAAGTAGGAAGGAGCTTAGACGATCATACCAAGCACGAGGGGCTTGTTTTAAACCGTATAAAGCTTTCTTCAACTTGAAAACATGATCAGGGTTTTTAAAATCTGTGAAACCTGGAGGTTGTGCTACAAAAACTTCTTCTTTTATAAAACTATTTAAAAATGCACTCTTGACATCCATTTGAAATAATTTGAAATTATGAAAATATGCAAATGCACATAACATGCGAATGGATTCTAATCTCGTAACTGGGGCATAAGTCTCATCGTAGTCGATACCTTCTTCCTGATTGTATCCTTGAGCTACGAGTCGAGCCTTATTACGAGTCACTAAACCATTCTTGTTCAGTTTATTTCGGAATACCCAACGGGTGCCAATGACCGGATGATTAGTAGGCTTGGGAACAAGTTTCCAAACTTGATTCCGTTCAAATTGGTTTAATTTCTCTTACATAGCATCTATCCAAAAATTATCACTACATGCTTCATTAATGGTTTTGGGTTCTAGCTGTGAAATGAATGCAACACTAGAAACAATATCTCTACTGGATGTACGAGTACTTACACCTTTGGTAATATCACCAATTACCAAATCCTTTTGATGATCAGCCGTAAATTTTAATCTTTTCGGCAGACTCTGAAGGTAGCTGGTTCCTGGATCTTCTCTAGGAGGATCAGCTAGTGCTGAGCTTGGTTGAGAATCAGCTGGTGTTGAGCTTGGTACAGTTAGATCTTCGTCATTATCATCGATAGTCATTTGATTCAATTCATCAAAGGTGACGTTGATTGATTCTTCGATGATCATAGTTTGTTTGTTGAAGACTCTGTATCCTTTGCTCTTGGCCGCATAACCTAAAAATATACCTTCATCGGCCTTTTCATCAAACTTTCCCAAGTTGTCTTTTGTATTAAGAATAAAGCATTTACAACCAAATATTCTAAAATATGAAACTGATGGAATTCTATCAAATCATAACTCAAATTGAGTCTTCTTCAATTTGGGTCGAATTAGAACTCTATTGAGAACAAAACAAGCTGTATTGACAGCTTCAGCCCAGAAATATTTGGGTAGACTAAACTGATTTAACATTACTCTGGCCATTTCGGATAGAGTTCTGTTCTTACGTTCCACAACTCTATTTTGTTGTGGAGTCCTAGGGCAGGAGAACTCATATACAAAACCGTGTGTGTCACAAAATTGCTCAAACTCTGCATTCTCGAATTAGCCACCATGATCGCTTCTAATACGAGTGATCGTGTAACCTTTTTCATTCTGTACTTTCTTGCAAAAGGCGATAAATTCGGATAATGCATCATTCTTGCGTGTCAAGAAGTATACCCACGTGTATCTTGAGAAATTATCTATAATTACAAAAGCATATAGCTTACCTCCGAGGCTAGCAATTCTGCTAGGACAAAATAAGTCCATATGTAGCAATTGTAGAGGTCTAGTAGTACATACTGCGTTTACTGACTTGAATGTGGATCTGGTAGCTTTATTCTTTTCACATTGGCTGCATATCGAATCCTTCTTGAATGTTATGTCCGGTAAACCGCGTACTAGCTTCTTCGTGGATAATCTTGAGATTGTGTCCATATTTGCGTGACCGAGTCTCATATGCCACAGATGACTCTCATCACTTTTAGCCATTAAACATCTACCTGAAATATTAGTTTCTTCCAACAAATAGAAAACATATATATTGTCTTTTCTGATACCTTCAAAGATAGTACTACCAGTTGAGCTATCAACTATAGTACATTTGTCTTTGCCAAAGTTGATGCCATGACCATGATCAGCTAGATGACTTATGCTGAGTAGATTATGTTTCAACTCGGTAACCAGACAGACATCCTTAATCACAGGATAGGGAGATTTACCAACATCACCGATACCAATGATATACCCTTTCAAGTTGTTACCGAAGGAGACATAACCTTCCTTCTTCTTCTTTGACAGTGTTGCAAATAATGTAGCGTCACCGGTCATATGCCGTGAACAACCGCTGTCGAGGATCCATTTGCTTTTAGCATGTGAAAGGTGTTCCACCTACAAAACAATTTGCAGATGAAACTTTTGGTACCCATTTCTTGTAGGGTCCTGAAATGTTAGCTTTTGGTATCCATGCATAAATATTTTAATCAATAAGCTTTCTGATTCTACATGCGGGAGAAATATGACCAGTGTGGCCACAATAATGACATTGTACATGTTGAGTGTTGAAAGCTGAGTGGTGTGCATGGTTGGTAGGTTTAGGTTTTCTGGTATAGAAGAAAGCATACCTATAATCCTGTTTGGGCTTAACCTTTTAGGGTAAAGGTTTGATAGGGTTAGGTCTGACAGTGTTTGGTTTGGAAATGTTCCGATTATTCGGTAAGTGACACGTGTTAGGGTAGGAAGTAGCAGTCTCAGGCTGTTTTTCTAACCTAATTTTCAATCTTTTGGAAGTGTCATACAACTTAGTATAGTCAGAAGTGAGTGCTTCCATTCTGACTTGTGCACATTGAAGACTTTTCTTCTCTTTAGAAAGTTCTTCTTTCAGTTGGTCAATAACCTTGTATTTCTCTTCAGATGACTTGATAGTCTCGTGTAATAAGAGCTTGACAGATGAAAGCTCACCAGACTCACTAACATTATTTCTAACCTCAGCTAGTTGGTCGGTAAGTCTTCCTATTTCACCTTTGTACTCTTTGAGTCCCTTCTTAGAGGTCTGATATTTGCTACGCAGTTTCCTGTAATCACTTATCAGTTCACTGAAGGCATCTCCTAATTGCTCAAAGGTGAAGTCATCATATGTATCAACTACAGGTTCAGAGAGTACCTGATCGGATGCCATAAAGTATACATTTGCAGCGTCTTCTGATTGATCGTCTTCTGAGTCGCTGACTTCACTTTCATGCCATATGCTGGTGTTGGCATACTTCCGTGATGTTGATCTCTTCAGGTTCTCTTTTTTATACCTTTTGCTCTTCTTGCTTGATGATGAGTTAGTAGGACAATCCTTCTTCATATGTCCCTTCTTCTTGTAGCCATAGCAGACAGCATCATCTTGATACCAGTTGTTGCTGCTATTGTTTTCTTTGGCTTTCTTCTCATATCTCATGAATCTTTTGAATTTCCTTGCTAGGAGTGCCTGATCTTCAGCATCAGATTCACTACTGTTTGAATCACCTTCAACAGCTTTTCTCTGCTGAGCCTTGAAAGCGATCGTCTTTTCCATTGGTGCAGGCTCTTCAAAATCTTGTAGCTCCAGTTCATGAGTGAGTAGCTTACCCATGAGTACTTCGAGGGACATAGTGAGGTCGTTTCCTTCAATGATTGTAGTAGCCTTTGGAATCCAGTTCTTGGCAAGTTTTCGCAGAAGTTTGCGAATCTTTTCATGGTTACTGTAATCTTTGCCTAGGGAGGACAGGATTTACAATATTCAAGAATCTTTCGAACATTTAAGTAACTGTTTCGTTGGGCTTCATCTTGAACACCTCATACTCTTGAGTAAGTCTGCTGACCTTTGATTCTTTGACTTGAGTCGTGTCTTCATGTGTGGCTTCAAGAAGCTTCCACACTTTATTAGCAGTTGTGCAGATAGACACCCTGTTAAATTCAGTTCTGTCTAAAGCACAAAATAAAGCGTTAATAGCACGTGCGTCAAGGCTGGCCTTTTTTTTTCTTCCTCTGTATATCTATTATGGGGTTTTTCAATTAAAACTCTATCAACATTTATACGAGGTGGCTTTTGATAGCCATCAATAACAATAGACCATAAATCAAAGTCAAGTGATTTCAAGAAGAAACTCATCCGTGTTTTCCAATAGGTATAGTTCGTACCATCAAACAGTGGAGGTCTATTTGTGGCCTGGCCTTCACTTATGAATTTCACAGTTGCCATGTGTTGTGTTGTGATCTATATAACAATTAGTTAAAAGAATAAATAATTGTAATGTTACCTTGCTTTACCTGTAACACCCGCTCTGATACCAATTGTAGGAACAAAATCGTAAAGCAGAATACTCTAGAGGGGGTGAATAGAGTTGGCAGCGGAATAATGCTAATTAAAAAATTATTAGCAGCAAGATCACAGAATAATAATTACAACTAAATAATGTAAAGGCAGAGATAAGAAAGCAAACACAAAGACAGCAATGTATACTGGTTTCCCTCTGTTGAGGACTAGTCCAAGTCGGTAGAACTCTTGCTACCAGTTGAATCCACTATTGGCAAAACCGTAAGTTTTCTTACGAAGTCCTTGCAACTTCTACAACGCGAGATTTGATACGAAGAACTCGTCCAACTTCAATTGTGAAGAGGTATTCTTCTATCAAGCCTTCTGATTACAATCACTCTGAAACTTCTAGACCGCACCGCACTGGCAAATTGACTAGAGGATTATAACTGGCTTGGGATCTGAAAATTAAAGCTCGAGAAAAACTCTTTGGAAGACTGAAAGCTTTAAGTAGAGAGAAGATTGAAAGTGAATGAGTGACTTAAAAGGATCGAAATCCTTCTCTATTTATAGGAGTTCCAAAGACAGAATTCTGGCAGAATTCGGGTAGAATTCGGACAGAACTCGATGAGCAAATCTCGGTCAAATCCACAACTGCAGGAGGACCAAGTTCCAAGGAATTCAAAAACAAAACGGCCACTAACCGAACTCTGGCCGAACTCTGGCCGAGTTCTGTCAGGGTTAGGTTAGAGTTTTAAAATTAGTTTTTGGAGAATTTTGAAAACCTTTTTGGAGCTTTTGGACTGAAAGCTTTAAGTAGAGAGAAGATTGAAAGTGAATGAGTGACTTAAAAGGATCAAAATCCTTCTCTATTTATAGGAGTTCCAAAGACAGAATTCTGGCAGAATTCGGGTAGAATTCAGACAGAACTCGATGAGCAAATCTCGGTCAAATCCACAACTGCAGGAGGACCAAGTTCTAAGGAATTCAAAAACAAAACGGCCACTAACCGAACTCTGGCCGAACTCTGGCCGAGTTCTGTCAGGGTTAGGTTAGAGTTTTAAAATTAGTTTTTGGGGAATTTTGAAAACCTTTTTGGAGCTTTTATAAATAAGAATGTTTTTCAAAACTAAGGACATTTTTAAAAACATTTTGAAATCATTTTGGAATAGCCTATTTGCCAGTACGACTCGGTGTACAAAGTATTCCTAGACTCAAATAAAATAAAAAAAATATTGCTCAAAGAAATACAGACTTGAATAGGCAAACAGCGCTTCGGTCTTGAACTGAATAGATAGCTGTTCTTGATCATGTCCAAGAGTCCGAGATATCCTGACTAGCTCCATATATCAAGACAGAGTTTGATCAATTATTAAAATCAGTTTGACCATATGACCAATGGGCTAACACAGAGGACCCTGTTGTCCCCAAATCCAGCAAAGGAAAATACTACGATGCTGGGCTTGCGGGGGCAAACGGGAACTCTATGCAGTCCAAGAAGAAGCCGCATAAGGGTGTGGGCCACAGGGAGAGTGCATATGCGGCCAACAATTCTAGCCGCAGGAAGAACGTATATGCGGCCACCAATCCCCGCCGCAGGAAGAAAGCATATGCGGCCAACAATCCCAGCCGCAGGGAAATGACCTATGCGGCATCCAATCTAGCCGCGGCCATCCGCCCTATGCGGCTCGGGTTCAGTCTTTGATCGCCTCTCATGCGGGCCTGACCTCAGAAGCTCCAATGAGGATGTGCCAGACTCTATGCGGCACAGCTTGGACTCTTCCTACCATGCACCCTCGGGTGCTAGACCGAAGAAGTCCAGGACAGTACAGGCTCGTAGCTCAGTCAACTGCCCCAACTACTGACCTTCAGAGAGTCCCGCTAACTGTTATACGGACCTCTGATAGAAAGTTGTACAGAACCGCCGTGTCCAGGCCCCGACGAAAAACGAATAGGGTGGTTCTCAAGAGTCTCCAAAAATGATCGAGGGCAAGTGCTTTTACTAGCCCCGCATCAGGGAGCAAACATGATACCTACGTATCGTATGCTCGGAATACCCGGGCCCGCAAATCAAGTGCAGAGGTTGATCGAGATGTCCTTGACTTGCGAGATATGATCCTTCACCAGCACAAGGAAATGGAAGAAACCTTGGCGTGCAAAGAGTCCTTCCATGGACGTCACTTGTCACCCAGTTTCCCAAATGAGGATAATTTGAAATTTTGTGTTTATAATTATTAACAATGATATTTAATTCATGATAATTTTGGTGATTTTAAATTATTTTAAAATTATTTAAATCAATGACTTGTGGTTTTGACGTTTTGCTAGGGAACCCTAGAGACTGTTTGACCTAGAGCCTAACCATGTGATTATGATATTTTAATGTCATTTTTGGCCTAAGAATATTTTTGCATTTGACCTCTTTGAATTATTTTGATATTATTTTATTATTTATGATATTGTTTTGGGGTTATTTGAGTCGGGTTCGAATTTCAACTCAATCCGACTTGAAACGGGACCCGGGGGTAGTTTGACTCTAGTGGGACCCACACACTAGTTAGGCATGGCCCTCATGATATTAATTTTAGTCCACGTGATAGAAATATTTTAGTTAGAGGTTAGACTAATTATTATGGATAAAGTTAGTGTGATTAGAGACTTTAGAATGACTAATTTAGCCCCAACCAATTAGCCCTTTCCTAATACTCATAGAATAGGTTAGTGGAGGCATTTTGGACCTTACCATAATAGGACAAATAGCCCCATATGGCCAGTCACTTTGGGAGAGGATAGGCTCAAGTTCATTTCATTATTCTCATCCACACTCTCTCTTGTTCTTTCCCTCCTAGAGAGCAATCCCTATGTTAGATTATAAGATTATATTTGCAATATAAATATGGCCCACACCCATAAGCCCATATGTAGATACTATATATATTGTAACAAACCCTAGCAATAGAAACAAGGCATTATTATTTCCTACATGGTATCAGAGCCTCCAAAAAAAAAAAACCCTAGCCGACTTTTTCTCATCTTACGCGTCCGATCCTCTGATCGACCTCCGATCCTCTGATCGGCCGATCCGATCCGATCCCGCGCCTGACTGCGCCTGACACCGCGCCTGACCGCTCGCGGCCGCTCCCGTGCCGATCCCGACGAAGTGAGCCGATCAGCGAAGTGAGCCGATCCGACTTTTGTTCGACAGAACACATTCCTCAGATATCTGGGAAAGTAAAGTATTTTGTTTGGTTTGAAAACTAAGCCGATCCGTGCTTTGAGAACCAGTACAGCAACGTATTTTTGTTCGGTTTGTGAGCAAAGTTTTTTTTTTCGGTTTGTAAAAACAAAAAAAAAAAGAAAGAAAGAAAAGAAATATATATATATATATATATATATATATATAAATCTCTTTTATCTCTTTCGCAGATTCGTCGGGGTTGTACAAATTTTTGTACACCCGACATCCCTCGTCCCTACGCGCCAGATCAGGCGCCCCTGATAGCGGCCGATTCGTCGCCGACCCTGTCCATCAGCGGCCGATTCGTCGGCGTTGTACAAAATTTTTTGTACACCCAACATCCGCGATGGCAGATGATGTTGCATCCAGCTACTCCGTCGCGACTGGCGGTGGCAGTGCACATAACCCAAATTATCCTAATCCGAAGGATCCATATTTTCTGAGTTCTGCTGATCAACCAGGAAATATCATTACTCCTATTGTTTTCCGTGGACCAAACTATGCTGAGTGGTCTCGGTCGATACGTCTCTCCCTGATCTCTAGGCGAAAGATCACTTTTCTGGAGGGTACTGAAGTCAAACCTGTTAATGATGCTAGCAAATTGCTTGATTGGAGATGCGTGCAAGCGCTATTGGTTCAATGGGTTCTTAACACCATTGATCCGTCTCTGAAGAAATCTTTGCCGTACTTTGAGGAGGTTTCTCCATTGTGGAACTTGTTGGCAGAAAGATTTGTTGTTAGCAACGGCACTCGGAAGCAACAAATTAAGGTGGCTTTGGCCGAGTGCAAACAAACGGCGTCGATGTCTGTAGAAACCTATTTTGGAAATTTGCAGTCTTTGTGGGATGAACAAGCTGCTTATTTTCCATTGCCTACTTGTACCTGTGGTGAACTTGCTGCCAAGCTACAGGCTATGCGGGATGAAGACCACTTTCAGGACTTTATGTATGGGTTGAATGCTGAGTTGTATAGTCATACCCGATCTAATCTTCTGGCTCAGGATCCTCAGCCAAGTTTAGATCGGGCATACCAGGCAGTCCGTGAGGAGGAGGATATGCGAAAATCTCAGATCCAATCCGCTACTGAGGAGGTGATGGCGCTGGCTATCGAGTCTTCACCTCGTATTTCTACTACTTCTAATAGTAGAACCTCAGATTCCAGGGACAAATCAGGTATGGTCTGTACTCATTGCAAGAAAATAGGTCATGATGTTGCAACTTGCTTTGCCAAGATTAGCTATCCAGAGTGGTGGGAGACTCATCCTCGGCGTGAGGGCGGATGTGGTGGGGTGGTGGTGGTGGCAGAGGCCCGGCACCACCACAGGGACGTGGTGCTGGTGGCGCAGGGGTTGTTCATCATGTCGCCGCTGCTGGTCATGGTGTCCCTACTGGTCTTGCTGGGAGTTCGGCGGATATAATGCATGGAGGGTATCCTTCACCACTCTCAGGTGAACAATGGCAGAAACTGATGAGCTTGCTGGGTAATGACGATTCTTCCAACCCTGGTTCTTCAAACTCTGATCGTCTGATGGGTAAGAATTCTTCTGTCCCTTGGATATTCGATACTGGGGCTACTCTTCATGCGACAGGCTCTCGTGACTGTTTAGTTGATTGCTTTGAGGGCCCAGTCTGTCCTGTGATTTTGCCTGATGGAAGCACTATTGAGGCTGTTCTGAGAGGCAAAGTATTTTTGACTGCTTCGTTGGTTTGACGGATGTTCTTTATGTTCCGACATTGACTTGCAATTTGATCTCTGTCTCCCAATTGATTGGTGCCAGAAATTGTGATATGTTATTTACTCCTGATTTGTGTTTTGTTCAGGACCGAAGTACGAGGATGGTGATTGGAGCAGGTGAACAAAGGGGTAGACTTTACTTCTTGGGGGAGGTTCCAGCTTCTTTGGCTTCGGTGATCCTGGCATGCAAAATAAATGATTCCGAGGTTTGGCATAGTAGACTGGGGCATCCCTCTGATAAAGTAATGCAGACTTTACCTTTTCTCTCTGGTAGTAGTGTGTTTTCTCATAAGGCTTGTGATATTTATCATCAAGCTAAACAGACTCGTGATGCATTTCCTGATAGTAGTAGTCGTACTTTGAGATGCTTTGAACTTATACACTGTGATCTGTGGGGACCATATCGTGTTCCGTCATCTAATGGGGCACGATATTTTTGACTTTGGTGGATAATTTTTCTAGAGCTGTTTGGGTTATTTTGTTGACGGATAAGTCTGATGTTTATTCTGTGTTTCTTAAATTTA
This sequence comes from Iris pallida, assembly GCA_029216955.1. Classification (NCBI taxonomy): domain Eukaryota; kingdom Viridiplantae; phylum Streptophyta; class Magnoliopsida; order Asparagales; family Iridaceae; genus Iris; species Iris pallida. The sequence goes on from JANAVB010038969.1 coordinate 127,111, forward strand.
TTGCTATGGTGAAGCGTCAGTTTGGGGCTGATATACGTCGTGTGCGGAGTGACAATGGCACTGAATTTAATTGTTTACGAGATTATTTTTTATCCCAAGGTATATTGTTCCAAACATCCTGTGTTGGAACACCTCAACAGAATGGAAGGGTGGAAAGAAAACATCGACATATTTTGAATGTAGCCAGGGCATTGCAATTTCAGGGTTCTCTTTCCGTAGATTTTTTGGGGGGAATGTGTTCTGGCTGCATGTTATTTGATAAATAGAACCCCTTCTAGCATCTTGCATTTTAAGTCTCCTTATGAAGTTTTATATGGCTCGGCTCCTTTGTATGATCATCTACGTATTTTTGGTTGTCTATGTTATGCGTATGATTTGAAATCCCGCCATGATAAATTTGCGAGCAGGAGCAGAAAATGTATCTTTGTTGGGTATCCACTTGATAAAAAGGGATGGAAACTGTATGATTTGGAGACTGGTGAATTTTTTGTGTCCCGTGATGTTACTTTTTATGAAAAAGAATTTCCTGGGTGTGACTCTGCTAGCGAGATGTCTTCTGCGACACGCCATACATATGTCGAAGTGCCAGGAGATGATTTAGAGGCTTTTGGGATGGTACCGGCTACGGTTGTTGAGGCGGGGTGGTTGCTGGTAGCTCGGCACCGAGTAGCCAGGATGTACAGGTAGATACAGAAGTATTGACAGGAGAGTCCGCTGGGGGTGATGCGGATACTACTAATAATACAGGGGATACAGTGTTGCCAGAGGTGCCCGACGAGGTAGTATTGGGAAGAGGAATGCAAAAGAAATTACAGCCAGTGCGATTACAGGATTTTGTGACAAATGCTGTTCGAAGTAAAAGTACCCCCCTTCACCACAGTTCATCTGTTCCCGTCACTTCCTCAGGTACTTCGTATCCTCTAACACAATTTCTAAGTTATGACATATTTACTGCTGGACACAGAGATTTTCTTGCAGCTATCACTGCAGGTATTGAGCCTACTTCATATCGCCAGGCCTCGTAAGATTCGGGCTGGCGCGCGGCTATGCAAACTGAAATACAGGCTCTAGAAAATAATGGGACATGGAGTCTTGTCGATTTGCCTCCTGGGAAGAAAGCATTGGGAAGTAGATGGGTGTACAAAATAAAGTACAAATCTGACGGAAGTGTTGAGCGCTTAAAGGCACGACTGGTTGTGTTCGTAATCATCAGGTTGAGGGGATCGATTATTCCGAGACATTTTCCCCAGTAGCTAAGATGCCTACAGTTCGGGCGTTCTTGGCTGTTGCAACTGTGAGAGGCTGGACTTTGCACCAGATGGATGTGCACAATGCTTTTCTTCATGGAGATCTGACAGAAGAAGTGTATATGAAGTTGCCGCCAGGTTTTTCGCATAGTGAACCCAACAAAGTGTGTCGCCTGCATAAGTCTCTATATGGATTGAAACAGGCACCACGTTGTTGGTTCCCTAAGCTTACTGCTTCTCTGATATCCTATGGATTTATTCAATCACATTCCGATTATTCCCTTTCTCTTTTTTTAAGGGGAAGTAGAGTTGCATGTTTTGATCTATGTGGATGATATGATTGTGTCTGGTAATGACACAGGTGCTTTAGATGCTTTCAAAAAGTACCTTAGTTCTTGCTTTCACATGAAGGACCTTGGTGTGTTGAAGTACTTTCTTGGCATAGAGGTGGCTCGGAGTGCGGAAGGAATTTCCTTGTGTCAAAGGAAGTATGCTTTGGACATCATTTAAGAATACGGTTTGATGGGGTCTCGTCCTGCCGGTTTTCCCATGGAGCCCAATCACAAGCTGGCAGAATCGACTAGTCCAAGGATGGCAGATGCAGAGACTTATCGGAGGCTGGTTGGGAGGTTGATTTATCTATCATTTACTCGCCCTGACTTGGCCTATGCTGTGCATATCTTGTCTCAATTCTTACAAGAGCCTCGACAAGATCATTGGCATGCTGCTTTGAGAGTTGTCAGATATCTCAAAAATGCACCAGGACAGGGTATTCTTTTGAAAGCCGATTGTGATATCCGTCTTTCTGGTTGGTGTGATTCCGACTGGGCCAGTTGTCCTTTGACTCGCCGCTCTGTTACAGGCTGGTTGGTGTTTCTAGGGGGGTCTCCTATTTCTTGGAAGACCAAGAAGCAATCAACTATTTCCCGATCTTCCGCTGAAGCTGAATACCGATCTCTTGCTGCGCTCGTTTGTGAGTTGAAATGGTTGAAGGAGTTATTGGTGTGTTTGGGCGTTCGCCAGGAGTCTGCTATGTCAGTGTATTGTGACAGTCAGTCAGCCCTGCACCTGGCTCAGAACTCGGTATTTCATGAGCGCAGTAAGCATATTGAGGTGGATTTGCATTTTGTTCGCGATGCTATTAGAGATGGCACCGTAATAGCCTCCCATGTTCCTACTTCTTCTCAACTGGCTGACATCTTCACCAAGCCCCTTGGAAAGCAAGTGTTTGGTTCTTTCCTTCCCAAGTTAGGCATTTGTGACTTGCATGCTCCACCTTGAGGGGGGGTGTTAGATTATAAGATTATATTTGCATTATTATTTCCTACACCCTAGCAATTTCTCCACCAAATCCTTCCATTTCACCACCAATCTTCTTCTTTTCTTCTCCATTCTAGCCAAGTAGGAAGCTACCCGGAGCTCGTTCGTGTCCTTTAGGAATCTCTACGTGTCGTGTCGCTCCGGAAGGCTTTTCTTCGATTCGATCTACCGGGAGGTATAAATCCCTTCTCCTTTTCATTTTCTCATACATAAAGTCTATTTTGAACCCATAAGAATGACCCCCATGGTTGTATCTCCATTTGTGTCCATTTCGTGTCCATTTGGAGGTCATAGGAGTGTCCTTTGTGTTGTGGTTGTGTCCATGTGGGAAAATCCCAAATTTGGACACACTATGTGTTGTTGTTATGTATGAATGAATTATTACATGTTTAATCTCATATTTTTGTATTGGAGATGTGTTCTATAGTGTCTCATATATATATATTAGTGTAGAGAGTGAGTTCTTGATATATTATGTTATATACTTGTGTTCTTTTGTCTCTAACTACCTAAATCCGTCATGATTTTTATCCACGTTTTTAATTTCAGCCCTAACTTAGAAATATCATAACTTCTAGCTCAAAGTTCGGTTTAATCTTCCGTTTTTTTAAAAAGAAACGTATTGAAGTTAGCTTTCCAAAAACATGTATTAATAGGCCAAATTTTTCTGTAACTTTCTGGAGAATTATTTGAGTGTCAGCTGTACGAAAGACAAACGCGTTCTCGGTGTTTTCGCGATTCCGGGACTTTCCGGAAACGAAAACGCGATCCGTTTGAAGTTTCGGAAAGCTAACACATAGATCTATAACATACTTTAATCCTAAATTTTAATTCATGCTGAGATGGTACAGTATTGATTATTAGTAGTTACTATTCGGCATATGCATCTTGTGTACCCTTGTGTGTAATATAATATTCTATTTGATTTTAACACATGTTAATGTATATACATTATGTAATTAAATAGAGAATGCAAGCATGAGTAAATGGTTTAATAAATGATGTATGAGGTGTAAGTATCCTATCTAATGTAAGCATGTATAAGTATGGCTTGTGATGAATGTGTAGGTTCCATAGTATGTAATGTATGGTGCATATAGTGGTGCAAGAGAAAATAAATGATGAATGAATGCAAGCATGAATGTAATGTAATAATAGATGTAATGCATGATATGTTAGATGAATGAAATGATATATATATAATATATATCCTCTTTACATTATGTATATATGGTTGAATGCAAGCATGTAGGAATGCAATTAATGTAATGTATGTAAGTAATACATAAATGCATGAAAGTATATAATGAATGCTAGATATAAATGCAAGGTATATATGTAATGATAGATATGAATGCATAATGTATAAATATTGTAAATGAAATATCAGATTTCATATGTAGACATAGAACCAATGCATAGCTGATATTTAGATTGAATGTTAGTTCATTTTAGGTTGTTCGAACACTGAACTGTCCATGTAAGCATATATACCTTCCTTTTCCTATTGCCAAGCCAAATTTAGTTTTCAATATAGTAGAATGTCTATGAATGTAATGTTAACCTTCAACCCCTTAATTCGAAATGTTAGTTAATTTCAGTATTAGACAATGCATGAGCTGTATGCATATGGGATGTTGGCTTAATGGCAGATTTCAGATAACATGGTTTATTTTATGTGGTTAGTTACACCAGTTTATGGGATAGCTCACTTTAGTTTATATGTAAATGTGAAACTAAACTGAGAATGAACTTCACCCTCTGCACAAGGACACCCCACTCTATATCAACCACCATGCCATGTAACCCTTCTCTAAATGATTGCTATAATATATATAGATTTATGTAAAGTATAGATGCATGTTAGTTATAACTTAAATAGTCTCTACTCTAATGTATATAGATGTATACTTGTAGCCATGCATGTTAAGTATAATACATGTGTAATGTAGATGGGTTAGCTTTGTGCCATGTGTAGTGTAAACTCATAACTAGTGTTGATTTCTCTTTTCATGTACACCTTCATGTTCACACACACACATAGCTTTACATGTTAGTTCCTTTCTCTTATATATATTATATATATATATATATATATATATATAATATATATATATATATATATATATAATATAGAATATGCATGATAGTGATGTATCTTGATGTGTGACTTGTGTTGGCTTGTATAGCCTTGTGATTGTGTGTGACTGCTAGCCTAGGCTTGGTTAGGCCTAGTGAGACTTATTAGACTTGTTTGGGCTAGGACTTGACCTAGTTGACTAGTGTGGTTGACTAGAGTTGACCAAGTGTTGACTTTAGTCTAGTTTGACCTAGACAACATGCAGATGCATTATAGATTACTATTATCATCCCCTGTATATATCTTGACTTGTGTTGCTCTAACTAGGAGTCAGGTACCTCATCTCGGACAGTACATTTACTTCAGACATTCAGATACGAGGCGAGTACATTCTCAGACCGTTTTATACTTGTCTGGATTTACATTCTTGTTCTAGATTACTGTACTTGATGCTGACACGATCATTATCAGGATTAGTACTATGTGGATCTTCTTCTGAGATGTTATCTCCTTGTATTCACTAAATACATATTGTGATGTGCATTTCACTTACATATTGTATTTATTGAATATCCTTATCATTGTACACTCATTGTGCATATTGTACTCTCATTATATATTGAGCCATTATACAAGCCATTGTACAAGCCATTATACAAGCCATTGTATAAGCCATTGTACAAGCCATTGTATAAGGTAATGTAACTGAATTGGATCCTTGTGTATTGATTGGGGAGGGAGAGTAAAATTGTTTTGTGATCATCCTATTGTATAAGAAATTGTATATGTCCATTGTACACCCACGTACAAAGGAGTCATATTTTATTGTATAACCTAACCCGTTTATATAACCATATTGTGCTCTAAATCACATGTTGCTTACAGTTCTTACTTATCATATATAGATATTTCCTATTATCAAATCTCTGCTATTTTCATATACATTCTTTTTTCAGCGTTTATGTACCTTACTCTATTGTATGCTTTATATTTTCTAACATAATATGAACTGCGTGAGATGTTTTGTGCTCGCTCCCGTCCTGACTGGACCTGTTGAAAATTTTACAGAGGATGATGAGGAACCCTGCACCCTTACTTGGAGTTTGCCTAGTTGACACTCGCGACCTGGACCCCTGGGGAGGTTCAGGCAGCTGCTCAGGATGATACCTTGTATAGTGTAGATAGCTTAGACTGTCCTTTCTTTTCATGTTTAGCTGTTGTCTTATTTTCAGAGTTGTATATTTTAGAGATGTTGAGACTTTGTTATTTCTTTCTGCTGTACCTCAGTTGAGGATTTCTTATTTTCTATCATGCTACATTCTACCTTAGATTGTGATTGAGTTGTACCTCTGTGTTGGCCTCCTTATGGAGAGTATTCATATTATGTTAGTTATAGTTTATGACCTAGAACAGCGTTCTACCGCCGACACTACGGCGTAGGCTGGGCGTTGTTACGCTCTCGTACCCTCACAGTGGATGCGGGTCGTGACATCACTGCACTCAAGTCATTGTCAATTGCTGCTACAACAAGACAGCAGTGCAAGAGGACCGACAGTCCATCTTCCAATGCCTACAGTAGCCAGGATCGGTCCTACAACAAAGCTCGAAGGACGAGGTGCTTCCTTTCACCTCCTGTAATTCTACCCGGAAGGTCCCTACCAGCAAGGAAAGGAAGAAAATAAACATGTCCAGCCCGACAATCTCAACCAGCACGACCAAGAAACTCTCATCTAGGGGGTTGTCTACAGCCGTCACAAGAGGGGTTTACCAAGGTACCCACTCAAAGACGAAATCTTCATCACTTGAAGATTCGTCATCTACATCCCTGGGGTAGTTGGAGCTGGGGGTAGCACTCCTCGAAACATCCACAACAATCCGGCGTTTCAAGAAGATGAACCAGGGAAAACAATCCCCCCAACAGATACAACCGACTCAGACGTCCCTGAAAACGTCCAAGACGAGGCAACCTCCTATACAGGGGGTAGCACCTCCTCCTCCTCTGAACCAGAGGAGAATATTCCCACATACCCCGACGACTTCTCTATGCGAGGGAATGATTCGGATGGTACGTCTTCTACAGTTCCTTCCACTTCTCCTCATGTGAGGACGGTATTCATGATTGATAACAACCAAGACGGTCCCAGTGATTGGCAGTGCCTCGACACTCTTGAGGCCATACTCCAAATCTTAGTTAAGTCAGTAGACGAGATCAAGGCTGCCCTATCGGCCCTACAAGCAAGGACACCTGGTCAAACAAGCTTGGGTCTCGCCATCAATGCAGACTCAAACACAACTGTGCCAACCCCGAGCAATGATCCACCCGGAATATCAGCTCCCACTGCTACAGAAGAAGCTAGGAAGGCGAGAAGAGAAGTCCAGGAGCTCCATGCAATATTTTATGCCAGAGAATCCTCTCAGGACCTCAGAAAACGACAGCCGTATCCCGTTGCATAGAGAGATGTCCCTTCCCTCCACGATACAAACTATTCAATATCAATCCATATGACGGGAAGACCTCTGCGAGACGGTATATGACCTACTTCGAGGTCACAACAGACCATCTGCCGTATGATGACGCCATCCTCGTGCGACTATTCATCGGGGCGTTGGAAGGGGTCGCGTTCGATTGGTACCGCAACCTGTCGGATAACTGCATCAATTCCTTTGTCGACTTCAAACATATGTTCTTGGAAAGGTTCTACGAGGTGGGGACAAGATGTGACGATGTCAAACCTCATGGACGTTGTTCAAGGAGAAAAAAACTGATAAGGAATTACATCGAGCGGTTTTGCCAAACCGCATGAAATTGTCCTTTGGTAACCCGGACTCTTCTTTAATTGAGATTTGCCAAAAGAGGCTGCTCCCCATAATCAGCCTTTGGATGGGCAAAGATCAATTTAAAGACTGGATGGCCTGTATCATCAGCGCCACTAGCGCAAAAGCAAAATTGAAGAAGGCTCGCCAACTGGGGCTGCATATCTCGGATAGAGAGGATAAGGGCAAACGCCCTAATACCAACAACAACAACGTCGGTAGCTCCTCTAATAACCGGGACACCAAAGGCAAACAGGCTATGGTTGTCGATACAACCCAGAAGCCTGAACCAAAGCAGGTAGAGAAACAGTGGCCTCAGGTGACCTACTCCTTCGAGGACAACCATGTCAAACCCATCTTTGACATGCTCTTGCAAGGGGATAGAATTCAGCTCCCTCTACCGAGACGTGAACCTCGACCTGCAGAGATGGAGAGCCCGAAGTACTGTCACTTCCACCGCTACGTCCACATACTACTCAGTACTGCTTCCAATTGAAGCAGTACATCCAGAACCTCCGATTCTAAGGCTCTGTCCATTGATTTTGAGGAGGTAACCGTGGCTGCTAACATAGTGTCGGTCTAATTCGGCCGCTTCCTTACAATGAGGACTCAAAATGGCATAGTACCCATCTCTCGGACAACAATGGAGGTTACTAATCTTCTACCTCCCGAGACCAGACGACTGGGCTGGTTCCCCTCACCACGTTACGGGGGAGGTCATGTGGGTCCACCCGAATTTGGTGCCTGAAGTAACCCAGCCAGTATCATCCTTTACCGGCAAGAAGAAGGGCGAGAAGGCTAAGTCTTGCCACACAATCTCAGCTGGAACTGAGGAAGCAACAACAGTCGTTACCCGGTCCGGTGCACAATCTCAACCTATACCGGATAACTCGGCTGAAGATCGTCAGTCGGCCAGTGCTGATGCCCCATGACCTTCTTAGCATCCGCCGGCCGACAAGCCTAAGCCAAAGGAGATTCGCTTCGACAAGCCGCTCCGTAAAGACGCACCTCAGGGGCTGGAGAGGCCTTACAATTTTGACATCCTGGCACAATTGGCCAACACACAAGCAAAATTGTCATTATATGATCTCTTGAGGCTCTCCAAGGATATTCGCATCGCACTGAGCGAAGCACTCCAGAATGCTGACGCTTAGTTGGCTCAGGTCAAACTTACAGGGAAGAGCTCGCCAGTGGATTTATAGGACAGTAATTGTACAGGTGCAATGCCCAATATTGTCTTCACTCCGCAGGATATGCTCATCAAGACCAACCTGCACGATCGCCCTCTATATCACACTGGATACATCGGCGACATCAAAGTAGATCGGATGTACATTGATCCCGGTTCTTCAATAAGCATTATTTCGAAGAGCTTGCTTCACCTCCTGCGCATCCCTATGCATCGGCTGACACCTACCAATACCGCCATCAGCAGTTTCAATTCAGGAAGAAACTATCCTATTAGAAAGATTCGCCTGAAATACCAAACTGGCGACCGAAGTGACTTGCTACGTCACAGACGCAGATACGTCCTACAACATTCTCCAGGCATTTTGGATACACGATTATATGATCGTGTCCTCCATATTACACCAGTGCTTCAAATATGTCGACAAATACGGCTTCATAAGAACAGAATTCGTCGACGTCGATCCCTTCAAAGGGGTTGAATCCTACTATTCAGATGCCTGCTTGTACGAGAAGTCGAAAAAGCACCTGGTCGATGTTTCACTTAACAAAATTATCCAACAAAAGTTGGATTTTGAAAATAAAACGGGAAAAAGTACAAGAAGTACAAATTTGATTCTGGAAAAGTATTGCTATGGAAGTCTGATCTGTAAATGATCACTTTGTTCCTTGGACCATATGATGATGATGAAGATCACTGCTTGAAGTAGAACAACTTGGAAGAACTAAGTCACCAGAAAGGTATCGACGCACTTGGGCACTGATGGCGAGGCCGAATGCTTTCCTGCTTTGCTTCACTCTGTTCTGAAAGAAAAGTTGAAGAAGAATGCTCTGGAGAATCAAAATCTCGAAGTCCTGATCTCTGTATCTCTCTGATCCTCTGTGTGTTTGAGAAAAATGAGTCTATTTATAGACTGGGGCTGTGCGTAAAAGAGCATCAAAGTCTGTCTTTACACTAACAACTGCCACCCATGATCAGAGTCATCCTTTGCATATGTTGACACGCGTCCCATTATTTCAGTAAGAATAGGATATATGTACACACGTTCTTCGAAATATGTGGTATGAAGGCCATGTAGGCAAACCACGTTCCAAACTGGCCAGAAAGAATAGGGCGTAAAAATAGCCCCAACATCCTCTGGACGTAAAGCAGTAAGATGAGCGTAAAATAGCTCTGTCATAGGTTTCCGCGTAAAGTGGTTATTGAATAACCTTGAGCATAAAATGGCTCAAATAGACTTTACGCACACGTTGTTTTATGAGTGTAAGAACTCATGTAAAACTCCATGCGTAAAAGAAACCATACAGTGAGCGTAAAGTCGCTCGATCCCCATAAACGACAACAATGGTCTTTGTATAGGACAAATCCCATTGAATTCTGTGGTAAATGCCATCATTAATATCTTCATGTCAGAGTTTGCATTAAATGCGAGATTTGATAGCTTTGTCCAACGTAAAAGAGGCTGCTCTGTCCTTGGCGTAAAATCATAGGTGTAGACCCAAGCGTAAATTGATTACCCTGCTTAGGCGTAAATTGATTAGCCTAGTCTTGGGCGTAAAAGAGATTACCCGTTCTGCTTGGCGTAAAAAACCGATTACTTATGAATGTGATGACTCTTTCTTTGAAGCACTTTTTATGCTCCTACAAGACCCCCTTCAAAGTTTTCAAATATCTCCAAAATTTGAAATACTTTGAACAAAAGCGCAAAAGTTGAGATTTGATCGCCAACATAAAATTTGGGATACGCAACAGCCATCCGCGTAAAAGTGGGTATGTCCAACAGTCGGCGTAATTATAGGGATATCCAACAGTCGGTTTTGAATATCTCTATAAATAGGTCTTTTCAGAGAGAGAAAACACTTTTACTCATCTTCTTGAATCTCTTGCCTTTTCTTTCTTCGAAACTCTGATCTGATGGCTCCTAAGAAATAATCCACCGCCGGTGGCAAGGGAAAGAAACCAGCCATTGATTCCTCATCGACTGATCATGTGAAAACCCCTACTCAGTCATCAACACCACAACGAAATCCCAATTCGGCCGTGGCTCCGCCTATGATGGATAAAACCCTATTCTTTGGCTGGGGGAAAACAAATCCGTCGAGGAAGAAGAAGATAAACCAAACTTTCAGCTTTTTACGCCCACGTTGTATGTGTTAGCGTAAAGCTGAAATAACATCGTACGCCCACGTTGTTCGTGTTAGCGTAAAGATAACAAGAATACGCCCACGTTATACGTGTCAGCGTAAAATTTGGTTTTATGCCCACAGTTAATGTGCTAGCGTAAAACTTAACTACGCTCATGTTCGTACATGCCAGAGTAAAAAGCTGTATTACGCTCATATTACTATGTGGTAGCGTAAAGTTCATCAATCATTTGAGAGATTTTGTCGAAAAGACTTCATAAGCTTTCATCAACTCTTAGTAAAAAACTTAACTAACTTGATCTCTTTATTATTTTGCCAATGGATTTTCAAGTTCACCCCCTCGCTGAAGTTTTCGGATCATCAGTTGGCAAGGTAGGTTCGAACTATTTGGAAGATTTATCTCATGTCCAATTTCCTCAGTCGAACCCGAGTATCCGGTAGAGAGGGCACAGTTGATAGCAGCTAAAGGGGATAGACTGTTGCTATCCATGATAAATAGGGAATTGTTGGGTTCACTAGACGGACAACACTTCGCAAAACCAGCCTTCTATTTGGAGATGCCATGATTGTAAATCCCAGACACACCCCAAGAAGGAGTCTTGGGTTTTCAAATTTGGAAATAGAGCCATGTATCTTCCAGATATGGACAGAGATTATCCTTTGTCAGCATTCGTCCATGCTACTCATCCTCGACAAATGTTGTGGAATTTGACCCAGCAGTCATGGACGACCGGGTAGAATTATTTTCAAGAGAGAGCGTGCCAATGATATGGGATACTTTGCTAGTGTTCCCAATGGAGGTGTTACTTCTATCTTTGGCCTTATGCCAGGCTCTAATCCTAGCGAAGATTCGGGTTTAATACAGCCATTACAAACCCAGATGTTTATCATAAATTTATGAGGGATGCTGTATTATATCCCCAAACCAACCCCAGACTGCCAGGATGGTTGACTCCATTCAACCAGAGTTGGATTCAGATAAGTCTTTGGATGATGAAGAACTTTGAGGCAGAGTTGAAAGATATTGGCTTGTACGAAGCAGTAGCTTCCACCAGTTATGGTATTCCTCCGAATGGAAACTTATTTCTGGCCTTGATGGAGATATCTAAGTTCAACTGGAACTTTTGCCACCCCGAAAGGTGAAATGGGTCTTGCCCTTCATAAGATACAGTTTATCTCGAAGCTGCCAATGGGGGAGGCCCCATATGAAGAATACGTTCCCCAACAGGGAGCTTGCTTAAATTAGAGGAGTTAACCCTCAGTTAATCGAGATATACGAAGAACTGATGTGCCACTACCTGATTTGTACCACGATGCATGAAAGTACATCCTATTTGGCTATATCAACAAGTGGACGACTTATCTCTTCTTCCATAAGGATAAGATATCCAAGGAAGACAAAGAAAGGTTCAGGAAAACAAAGCTCCAGTAATCAACATAGATTCGATAATCCCCTCTAACAAGGTTCGGGATATGATGATTACTTACAAATTCCGAATAAATATCTGTCTACGAAGACTGGGGAATTTCCTGTCGGAACTGAAGCCTTGAGCTTCCTCAGATATGGTAGTCAGAAAATCTTACGGAGAGCTTTGCTGGCAGGCTTTCTTTCTTTAGGTTGAGAGAAGATGGGTTGTACCGGGTATGGTATGTTGACAGGATTCACCGCAGTGTGCTATGGCCAGCAGTACGTCTGGTTTTTAAAGTCAGGATCAACCTACTGTCGGCCATGGTGTGTCGGATAAATGCAGGTTTAAGGACCTTCGGCGAGGAGTTAATCAACAATGCTCCTCATCGGAATGTTTTCCCTAGATATACAGCAAAAGAATGAAGTCCCCTGAAAAATCGAGAGCATCACTGATACGTTCCCCGTTGAACCCCCTGTATTAGGCTCATCAGGCTCGACGAAATAGGTGGAAGCTCTTCTGCGCCCAAGCCACCCGAAGACATTCTTGCTTTTTTAGTAGAGCGGAGAAAACTCCTGAAGAAGAAGCGTCGAGGATGGCTGCCTGCAAATTTTTCATGAGTTCAGAAAATGACGCCTTCTATGCGTTGGCCGACTATGTATTCAATAGGAAGGGAGTGGCCCTCGTCCTTAGTCTTTTATCTTGAACAAAAAATAATAATAAAAGAAGTTTTATTTTTGTTCTGTCTTCTCTTTTTATACATAGTTTTTAAGAAATTTGCCATTGATCGGCAGCATGAGTAGATCTCCATTGGGTTTTGACAACCGATAAGCGTCATTGGAAAATACGGACTCAATTACATAAGGGCCTTCCCATTTTGCTTGGAATTTTCTTTACTTTTATGAGTCATTACCATTGGTCTCCGAACAGCTAATATAGCTCGCCAACTTGAATACCTCTCTTAACTTTACGATTAAAAGTTCGAGATATGCGGGCTTGGTACAGTTCAATTGTTGTTGTGCTTGAAGACGCTTCTCATCCAATCCTTCAAGTTCTTGGAGTCGTAAGCGATCATTATTCTCCGTAGTTAGCTCATTAGCAATGGCTATTCGTAGAGAAGGGATCTGGATTTCCAATGGGAGAACAGCTTCGCATCCGTAAACCAATGAGAATGGTGTAAAACCAGTAGGAGTCCGGACTGTTGTTAGATAAGCCCATAAACATTCTCCAAGTTTCTCATTCCAATCACGTTTATTGGAAGAGACAAACTTTTTGAGAAGTTGATGATCGTCTTATTGAAAGCTTCAGCTAAACCATTAGCAGCTGGATTATAAGCCGTAGAAGCCAAATTCTGAATTCGATTTTGTCACAGAATCGTAAAATGCTTGACTGGCAAATTGTGGACCATTGTCATGAATTATCCGTCAAAAAATCCCGAAACGGATAAATGACATGTGCTTGATGAAACTGATCATATTAGATGTTTTCACTTCCGCAAGGGGGACTGTTTCTGCCCACTTCGAAAAGTAATCGGTTATAGCTAATATAAACCGATGTCCTTTGACAGAAGGAGGGTTAATAGGACCAATGACATCCATACCCCAAGCTTCGAAGGGCCAAAGAGGCTGCTGTAGGATGTAGAAATTCAGATGCTTGATGAATAAAATCAGCATGAATCTGACATACTTACATCTTCTGGCATAGTCTACAGCATCTGCTATCATAGAAGGCCAATAATACCCCATTCTTCGAATGCGGTCTTGCAACTTTGGACCCGGTTGATGAGCACACAGACACATCATGAGCTTCACGCAGTGTTTGTTTGGCTTCGCTTTCTGAGAGACAACGCAGAGTAAGAGTCCATCATAGGAACGTCGGTATAACATATGTAAAGACGAATCATAATAAAACCGAAATGACGTTTTTAATTGATGCAGCTTCTTTAGGATCTTCAGGCAAAATCCATGAACTGTATAATCAATGAATGGAGTTCTCCAATCTTTTTGCTGGGAACTTGACTTGTAGTATAACTTTGTCAATATGCAGATTACTCTTACACAGAACAAGCTCGGTCCAACAAAGTAATTATATTTTGCCTTCGGATTGGGACAGCCAAGTTCTGCAGCTAAACTGGCAAGAGCATCAGCTCCACATTCTGGAAACATGGTACAAATTCAATGAAGAATCATTTGAATGATAGGACCAACTCGACTACCACCTGATAGGGAATGAGATCAGGATTTCTGACTTCATGAAGTCCCTCTAACTTGATTAACGATCAATTGAGAATCTCCATAAGCCTCTAGAATTCAATATCCAATTGTTTGCTACTGGAGACCAATCAATAGGCATTATATCTGCTACATTGTTAGAGCATGGCTCATTAAGAGAATAGGCACGGTATGACCGTTTTGTCAGGAGAAACCAAGACAATTCCTACCCCAGAGACAATATTGCCTTTAGGTCCCACTCGTGATGCTCCATCAAAATATAATTGCCATATATCATTCTTCAAAGTCATGTTACAATCCACTACTTCGTCTGGAATGTCTTCATATAACTTCGAAGTTTCAGGTTATAGGATGAGCAGCTAAGAAATCAGCTACGCTTGGCCCTTCACTAATTTTGAGGCACATAAATCATGTCA